>WAAF01017076.1:0-449211 GCA_013400475.1 Tricholaema leucomelas | reverse complement strand
CCTCCTGGCATTCTTACCTGCCTTGCTCTTTCTCCAGGCTCCTGGGCCTGGAAGAGGTGATCCTTGAACATTGACCAACTTTCCTAGGCCCCCCTTCCTTCCAGAGTTTTCTCCCATGGCACCCTGCCAAGGAGGTCCCTGAAGAGGTTGAAATCTGCTCTTCTGAAGAGCAGATTTACTAATCATAGATCAGCAGGTTCTAATCATAGAATCACAGAATGCTTTAGGTTGGAAGGGACCTTTAAAGATCATCTAGCCCCACCCTGGACATGGTCAAAATCAAAACCTGTGCTTCCACCAAAGCATTTACTGGAAAAAATTTTGATTATTAACAGCCATCAGGAGCAAGTGTTGCATGAGATGAAAATTCTGTGGAAACACTTCAGTGCTGCAAATATGTTTGTAGCTGGTGTGGGATGTTATATCAAGTTAAGATAATTTTCTTTTATGGTAGGTAAGCTGATCTTAAAATCAGTGCAGATCATGAGGGTAATATGCCTTGACAGATGTTTTAAGGTTTGAGGTGGCAGTCCCAGGATCAAGTCAGGAATTTTACCACAGGTTAAAAGTATAGCATGGCATAGAATGGAACAGAAGAAAATCAGTTTGAAGAAATGTACAATGTTGACCTAATTTAATTCCTTGATTACTTCAGGGCTGATCAAAACTTAAAGCTTGTTACAAGGGCACTGTCCAAATGGCTCTTAAATTTGACAGGCTTGGGACATTGACTGCCCCTTGAGGAGGTCTGTTCCAGTGTTTAACCACCATGCTTCCTAATATCCTGTCTGAATTTCTTCTGATGCAACATTAAGCCATTGCCACACATCTTATCACTGGATATTAGGGAGAAGAGCTCAGCACCTCCCTCTACACTTTCCTTCCTCAGCAAGCCTCAGAGAGCAGGACAAATTAGACAAACTCAGTCCTCAGCCTCTCCTCAATGGACAATGCCTTCCTTACGCATCCTTGTTAAGAAAAGAAGAAAAATAATATTTACTGTCAAATTAGAAAGGCTTTATGGATCCACCTTCAAGTCCTGCATCTCACTCTAGTTGCTAGTTCAAGCTTCTGTTAATAGTTTGGACAAAGCATGAAGGGCACGCTGTTTAATTTGTAAGAGCAGATCACAAGAACTTTGACAGCAAGGATTAGAATTCCAGTGAGATTTGTCAAACTGGAAAGAAGGTCTGAAATCTGCAAGATAAAATTTGATTAAAGACAGATGCAGCACTTTGCACTTCAGAAGAAGCTAAATTCCCAATGCCATGCTAGCTAGATGGAATTAAAGACCTTGTGAACTTGTGAGCTATGATTTTTTTATGAATGGAAAATAAATGTCTGGGCAGTATTTCAGAAAAGCATCTGGGGGTTGCAGAAGAACCCAGACCAAATGCGTGCTGTCCATGTGATCCTGCTGTAAAAAACAAGGCAGGGCTCTAGAGATGCAATAACAGAATTGTCTGTCTTCTAGTTAGTGTTCCTGAAGATGCAAAGGCAAAAGAAGCTGTGATTCAGGTGGAAGAATGTAATGTGATGCCTGGAAAATTTGTCGTCTTGTCTCCATTAAGTATAACATTTCCCTCCTCCCAAGACCAGGTGATGATGAGATTTCTTTGGCTAACAGAGTTTGGACTATGTAAACTAAGGATGTCATCACATCTCTCCAATCCTGTGAAATAAAATCACTAGAACCCCTATGAAGGAAGTGAATTGCCACAATACAAATGAATGCAAACCACATCTTTAACAGCAGAGATGTTTAATTAGTCTCAGGAACAACACACTGATACACTTTGACATGTGGACTTCTTGAATCAAGACCAAACAATCCTTATCTTCAGCTCCAGCTGAAGGTTCTGGTCTTCCTGCAGGAATGTCTATCCTATGCAAAACTTCACACTAACTGAACAAAAAATGCTCCTTTCTCTCTTCAGAATTGAGAGCAGGGATAACAGCTTGTGTTGCGTGCACCTTTCCTGGCAGATCAAAACATTCTGTGTAGGAAGGGGCAGGTTTGTGGTGCTTCAGCTGCAAGGGTAATTTTTGATCACTTTTCCCCCCCCCTTTTTTTTTTCTAGATCACTGATGCTATCAATGACATCACCTGTCCTACTGTCTGATATTATTCTGGTAACAGCTCTGGGACTCATATGATCTGAGAGTCTTGGGTCTGTTTTTTCACCTAAGATGTGGTCTACCATATCTTAAGTAGGGTGAGGGTGAAAATCTGGGGTGAAGCTTAGGTTAATCTCTGTCTGAAGTAAACTTTGAGTTCCGATTGGCTGTTTTCACATATAGGTCAACCTGGAAAAGCAGCCAATCCAGATATAGCAGATGAGGCATCCCTGTTAAAATTTACAAGCCACTTCAAGCTCCCAGCCCACTCAAAATTACTCCACTTTTCTGATGTGAAGCCATGAGAAGGCACTGGCAGCATCAGCTAGAACTTCTTCCCTGGCAAACTGAGAAAAGGATAGCACCAAATACTCAGAACAGAAGACTGGTTTAGGTCAAAACAGCCAATCTGTGGTGTAAACATTTCTGCTCCGGCCAAGCAGAAATATGCCTGCTGAGGTCACCTCTGAGTCAGGTGTGCTGTCATGGGATGGCAAAATCCATTCAGGGCACCTCCCCAAATCCTTATTTTTCAGGGAGGCCAGGGCCTTTACTTGCCTCTCCCTCACTGCCACAAGAGGGCTCTGGGAGAGCAGCCCAGTGGCCCTCCACAAGCGTGTCCTCCTCTTTGAATCTTTAGTCTGAGCTACACAACTGCAAAAGTCTGTAGAAAGGCAGCTGAAATGAGATTGGTAAGGGGCAATTTTAAATCGTCTATGTGACCACATAGCTGTTCTTTGTCAGGACAGTAGAAGAATCATAGCAGTTTGAATCAGGCAGAAGAATCAGAGGTGATTACAAGCAGAGGCATTGCACAGGAAACATGGAAAAAAAGACATTCAGAGTGAGGAGCTTTATTTCTTACACCTGATGCTGCCACATGTCCACTTATGGCTTGGAAATTTTATGTTTACAGTCTGGACAGCAAGGTCACTGCTGGGCTTTAATGATTCTGATGCCTTTTCTGCTAGAGCAGCCAGTGTACAGACTGATATCTGGCTGAACTTCACTTCCTCACCACAGCAGGACAATATGCTGAATTGTGACTTACCCATGGAGAAGAAGCTTACCCTGTGATGACAGCAAGACAGGCTAGTGCAGGAGGAAAAATGTACACCAGATGCCATTTTAGCAGTACTTGCTTGAGAGAGAAAAATCTATCTTTTGTTTTCCACCCTTCCCACTCCACACCTAACAGAAGGTTTGACTAGATAAGTTGTTTAAAGCATATGGATGTCCCCCTTCTTCCTGTTTCTTGAACACATCAGAAGATGTAATTGAGGTAGTAAATATGGTACTTAGGTGAAGCATTGAAATCAAAACAAGCAATGCCATTTTGTCTCTCTTCTCTCCATTGTAATTTAATCCACTTTTTCTATAGTAATTTAAGTAAATGACTGGAGAATTATGAGCCTTTTGCTACACACCATGTTGCCATGATGAATTAATTAATCTTTTTCTTAAATGTCACAGATGGTTACAAATGCAAACCCACAATGAGGTGGACTCACTTACTAGAGACATAGGCTGGGGGGGACATGAGGAATTCCTTTCACAGTTCGTCTTCAATCAGCAGTCTTAAATTATTCTCCAACTCTGGAAGCAGATGTATTTGAGGAAATACAAACCAAACAGGATGATGTGACCAAAGATAACTGGATGCAGACCTGTATAAGAAAAGTTATCTTGTCATGTTCCAAAGTGGCAGGGAAGAACTCCTCCAGACATGGGAGGGAGGTGGGGGGAGAAGAGAGGAGTCTTGCACACAAGACATGCTGTTGTTCAGATCTGGATCTTAAGACACTGGAAAGTGTTATGGGCAGCAGATAGACAGACAATGTGGCAGAAGCCACATCTCAGGAATATCAGCAACAGTATGAGGCTTCTTTCAATTGCTGTAAAAGTTGATGGGAAGCTTTACATGAAGTAGCATTGCTTGGGTTTTTTTGTTGTATGTTGAATAAAACCTGCAATGTGGAAGGAAGCCAGACTAATGACTCAGAAAAACTAAACCCCAAATCACCATCTGTCCTGGAGCTGGGACCTTCCTTCCCCTTCAGAGGGATGGCTTCTGGTATGCTTTGTTAAGGGACGGGTTGGTGAGAAGGTGGGACAGATTTAACTCTTCAGCATTTCAGCATCCTGTGTCACTCTGGGAGCTGTCAAATTACTCCCTTCTCTCTTCTCAGAGGTTTTCCTGTGGCTAATTAATTACAGAGAGAATTCAGAGGCCTTTGTGGGTAGTTTGTCAACTTTGTGTTATGAGTCAAGAGGAGTGCACCTCAGTAAGGCCTGGAATGTGGGCTGGGCTCTATGAGGCATTCCCAAATACGGTAGTTTATCTGGATTTGTCTGAGACATTTTGCATCCTCTCTGTACAGGCAGTCCATCTTGCTTTTGAGGCAAGGCATTGTGATGGAGTGTGCACCAAGCAAAGAGAGTGGTGGAAGCCACTATGGAATCACAAAGACCTTGAGTTGTTTCCATGTTCACATATTTTGCATCTGTGTATTCTTGTGGCTCAGACTCTTGGCATTACTGCTGTGGAAATTTGATATACTCGGTGTTCAGCTGGCAGAGGTTTGATCACAACTTCTCCCCTGAGGAGAGGCTGTCTTTTTTCAAGAACCTCAGGTCTGTGGGCAAGCTCATGTTGTTTCAGCAGGAACTGGTCTTATTTCAGGTTTGTTATTATGCAGTGATCTGTAAGAAATGACAGGTGACTTCAGTGAGTAGTCATACAGCCTAAATGACAAATGCACTGGCACTCAGATGAAGCTGAGGGTCCACTGGATGATACACATCCAGCAGACACAGGGCTGGAGAAAGAGAGTTAAAAATAAAAGGTTTGTAGGTAATTCACAATCAGTAAAATGGTGAAATGATACCAAAAAGAATTCAACAATTCCCATTCCTCATCTCCCTGATTACTTGAACAGAGCAGTTTATGATAGGTGTGTTTGCCTTCTGCTCTTCTTATACCACTACATAAATCTAACTATGTAAAATAGTCTAAAGGAGGAAGGGAAGAGATTAATAAGAAATGTAAATGTCATAGTCTGTGTGTGAAAGAAAGACAGACGTCAGAGGATCGATATTAAGGTAACAGGAATAATTGTCATTTGGGGGCTTCTGTATTTTAGTGCCATCTATTGCAGTCGTCTTACCTATGAGCTTTGTGGATGGGTTCCCATGTTACAATTATTGGTCTTAGATCTCAAAATCACAAACAGGAAAAAGAAGTGATAACAGAAGGACCTTAGTAACCACAGGCTTAAAACAAGAAAGAAATTTAGCTTGTTTGTACCAGCTGTCAGCTTCTAGGCTATCAGAGTCACATGGATTTAGCCAAACCCTGACTTGATCTGAGCAGACTTCAGCAGACAGTCACAGCTGATTTGAGCTACATATACTGCTGGCATACAGCAGGGCTCACACAGTGTCCCAGTTCTCTGTATCCTCTTGGCTGCTCTTTCACCATGACTGAGCCTTTTTGGTGGAAGGCAGAACTTTTCCATCTTTTCTGGACTTCACAGAATCGCAAAATAGTTTGGGCTGGAAGTGACCTTTAAGAGTCATTTAGTCCAGCCCCTTTGCAATGAGTAGGGACTTCAACTAGATCAGGCTGCTCACAGACCTGTCAAACATTTCCAGGGATGGGGCATCTACCACCTCTCTGGGCAACCCATTCCAGTTTTTTTCCATCCTTATCGTAAAAAATATCTTCCTTTTATCTAGTTGCAAGCTAAATTCTTTAAGGCCATCAACCTTTGGCCTGCTGCTACAGGGTCTATTAAGAAGTCTGCCCTCATCCTCTTTATAGGTCCCCATGAGTACTAAAAGGTCACAATAAGGTTCCCCCCGCCTTCTCCAGGCTGAATGATCCCAGCTCTCTCACCCTGTCCTCACAGCAGGGGTGTTCCAGCTTTCTCATTGCTTCTGTGACCTCCTCTGGACCTGCTCCAACAGGTCTGCATCTTTCCTGTAGTCAGATACCCCGGAGCTGAATGCAGTACTCCAGGTTAGGTCTCACTTGACTCATATTAGAATCCTGGTGTATGTGAGACAGATGCCTGGGACTTCTCTCTTGAAAGTGCAGATGTGACAGTTACTAGGGAAACAGGAAGACAAGAGTTGGGCCAAAACATCAGCAGGAGCTGGCAACACCGATGTGTGTGGAATGGGGGATTTTGTTTGAATGTACAAGTACGAATGCTTATGTCTGAACCTTGACCCTACCACCCATTTTCCTTTCAAGGATGATTTTCGGGAGGCTTTGAATTGAATGGCCTTATCAGAGAGCCATTTCAGCAATGGGGCCTCATATTTTTAGATGCTTTTCCTAAGCCACCAAGAAGATGGGATGGGAACTTGAATGTGTAAACAACTCATATGTTAGGGGAAGGCTGTGAACATGTGTTGGGCTTACTTTCCTGGGGCATAATTATTATAGGTACTTAAGTAGCAGAGTGGTTGCACAATACCTTAATTACTGTGTTTAGATGAAGCTTGTTCATTGTAGGAGTCACACACTGTGGCTCTACTTTCTCTTCAGGGTGTAATTTGAAAAGTTGTTGCTGAGTGCTTGTGTGGCCAGAATGAACTAAAGTTTTCTGTATAGTTAATGTAGTTCATAAATTGTTTTTCTCCACTCTGCTCTTCAAGGTGCAGTACTTTGTAAGTTTGTGGCCTGTTGGGTAAAAGAATAGGCCACAAGCCTGAAAAAAGAAGGCAAATCAAGATACATGTACAATGAGGATGTGACAGTTGCTCTTACGGGCAGTTTCTGGTTGTTTCCTCTTTGTATCTGAAACATGTGTATATCTGCACAGGCTTATACTACCAAATATGGTCGATACCCAAATTGTTAGGGGAGCAGAAGGAAATTTTTAGATAAATTTGAGCAGGATTCTGGAACAGTGCACTATGAATGCATCTGGTATATGGTGGTATACCTGATTCCACTGTTCTTCCTTTGAACGTTGGAATGAGAGGAAAATCAATCAAACAAACAAACAAAGAAAAACAACCAAGAAGGAGAAAAACAAAACACATGGCTTTAGTTTCACACAAACCCCATGATCCAGGAGAGAGGCTCATTCTACCTGGCTTCAAAGATCTCTAATCTAAGGTCACTGCTTGGTGTCAACACAGCTAGTGGTGAGAAGGAGGCATTGTAAGAAATAGTATCTGTAAACTTCTTCCCTCTGTTCAGGCACTTGTCTCACCTCAACAGCAAATCTGTTCGTAGGGGAGGAGTTTAAAGTCCTTGTCCTTTCTCACCATAGTATCTGGTAAAAAGTATAAACCAAGGAACATCATCCCCATTTCAACCCCCTAACTCAGCACCAGGGGTGTGGAAACAGATGAGGATACTGGAAGAAGATGTTTGAAAATGGAAGATTCTCAGGTGGTTTGTCACTTTTTGACCTTGGAGAGCAAGTGGCCAGAGCTGTGTCATATGGGATAAGGAATCTGGGCAGGGGAATCAATAAACAAAAAAGAATGCAAATGAGTTATGGACAGAACTTCCCAATAGAGGCACTCATGACTGTAATACCTGCATTGGATTTCAAGGACTTATCTCAGCTTGTCTCAGTCTCATCAATGCTATCAGCCACAAGTAGACTCACTCATCCATCTCTTAAGCTAATTTAGAGCAATTCAGTACCTCCTTTTGAGTCAGTCTGTGCTCTGTATCCAAAATGGACCATTTATTAGACCACAGATAGGTTAATTAGGGGTGCTTCTTTTTGGGACCTCTCATGGGAACATGTCTTCTGGATCCCCCTGCTTGGCATATGCTGAAACAAAATATTAGTGTCTTGCTTCTTCTGATGCTGTTTGTTCAGCTGGCTCTTCCTCCAGCTTTTATTTTTTTTTTTTTTTTCCTAGCTGGACAGATAAACAAAGCCACCCACTTTAAATGCTGTGTTACAATTTTTATCCGAGCAAGAGAACATTTCCCAGTAGCTGTAGCCACGTGCACAAGAGCAAGGACCTGTGGCAATTAGCAAGTGTGGGGAGAGAATATTGGGTCATGTTGAGGCAGGTTTTTCAGTAATTGTATAGGGGCAACAATTAGAAGAGGCAGGAGGCTCATTAGATACGCTAATCCTCCAGAGTAGGCAGTGGATTGCAGAACAGCTGTCCAGTCCAAATGATTGCTCATAGCTCATGGTGTGCCTGAACAGTGAAAACATCTCACCCTCTTCTGAGAGGCAACTCCTAGGGATGCGAGTCAGTGATGGGGCTGGTGGAAACAATGTGAGTTCTCTTCCTTTTCTAGTCATAGTCCTCAGCTTCTGCAATGCAAAGGGATCCTGATGCAGACTGTCTTGTCCCTAGATCGTCCTCTAGTGTCCAGATCTTTGCCCTAGGGTGACATTCACAAACTGCAGCACTGGCAGCTCTCACAAGCAGGGCAGATGCAGTCAACTGGGATATGAAGGGAAGCATGTGATGTACAAGAAGTGCTGAGGGAGCTGGGCATGGTCAGCTTGGAGAAGAGAAAGATGTGTGTTTAGGGGGAGAATCTAGCTGCTGTTTTCCTCTGCTGAATGGGGGATTACAGGGAAGAGAGACTGTTCTGCATACCTAACAAGGACAAGTTTTTCAGCTTCTTTCCTCATATTCCATGTACTCCAGGTCCTGCCCATCTTGGTGGTCTCTGCCAGACTTGCTCTAGTTTATTATATCTCTCCTGCACTGAAGGGACTCAAAACTGGACACACTGAAGACAGTGTGAAGCAGAGGGGAATAACGATGCCTCTCAGTCTGCTGGCTGTGCTTTTGCCAGTGTTGAGATGCAGTAGAGCTTTGTCATTGTGAAAGCATACTGCTAACTCACTTTCAACTACTTGTCCACCAGGACCCTCAGGTCTTCCCTGCAGAGTCAGCAAATTCCCAGCCTGTCCTGGTGTAAGGCTCACTGCATCCGAGGTGCAGGAGGCTGCCCTTGCCTTGGTTAAACTTTGTAAGATTGTTGCTGGCACAGTACTCCAGCCCACTGCAGTCCTCCTGAACCACAGCCTGCTCTGCCCATCAACATATATTGGCTGGACCCCCAGTTTGGTGTCATCCTTGAAATCAGAGAGAATATGCATAATCTCATAAGTCCAGATAATGGATAGGATGGTTTACATATTGCCATCCCCTAAAAACTCACAAGAGCTAGAAGGTAATAAATTCCTTTAGAACAAACTCAAGATTTTCCACAAAGTGAGAAATAAATGTCTGTCTTCTGGAGATATTCTAAATAAAATGCTAGGTTCTTCTTGGAGATCCTGGGCGTCAGGGGCTCAGAAATTGCAGGAAATATCATGAGACCTCACTACATGTTAACATTTAAGCCTATGGTTTAACTACATGCCTTTTGGTGTTTTGTAGTTTTGCAGTCCCTCCTTCCTTGCGGAATTACTGTATGTCCCTAATACATAGCACATGGACTACAGCAGGGTCACAGGAAGGTGAAAGTTGTTTGCTACGCCTCTGCCCTGCCCAGAACTGGTTCCTGTGATTTTCACAGGATGGGCTGTTGTTTCTTCTCCATGAAAGAGCTCTCTGGGAAGAGTGATTGCTGCTGTTTTGAAGCTCCAGTTCTCTGGTATCTTTGGTCTCTTTTTGTACTGAAAGAGGTTAGTATCAGCAATGGGCTTGTTCATATCCCTTTACAAGAGCAGGGTGTTGGTTCATCAGGAAGCCAGTGAGGCATATACTACCAAGGACACTTTAAAAGCAATTGTCTGTGCACATCCTGAGATAGACTTGTCAGTGCCCGAGGCAGTGGCCACAATTAGGACAACCACATGAAGAAGACAAGCAGAACTAGTGACTGAAAGAAAGATGTGAAACACACCTTGCTTGAACATTGCAGACTGGCCACAGTAAACGATGAAGGATAATGGTGCATCTATGGATGCTAGTGAGCTTTCCAAGTGCCTGATTGGTGTGTCTTACTCAAACAGGCCATCACATCTGGAGGCAGGAAGCAATTTCAGGTCAAATTAGCTAACAAAAGCAAGTTTGGATTAGTTGTTATTTTGCCTTCTGTTACAAGGATGTGCTCTGCTTACTAGGCACACATGGGAGTTTCCCAAATTAAATTCCTCTCTCTTGCCGGCACCAAGGACATTGTCTCTTGGTGTCTTCCTGGAGTGGGGAATTTTGTTACTTTTAGAGTAGTTGAAGCTTTTGTAAGAGCATTAGAGGTGTTCTATAGCTCATGGAGTGCAACCCTGCATTCCTGTCAGGACTGAATGACTGGTCAGTTTGCCCTGACTACTCAGGTTACCTGAATAACTACAAATTGCTCAGGGAGACAGCAGAAGCCCCATCCCTAGAGGTCTTTAAAGCCAGGCTGGATGGGTTCTGAGCAACCTCATCTAGTGTGAGGTATCCCTGCCTATAGAGGGGAGTTGGATCTAGATGATCCTTGAGGTTCTTTCCAGCCTTGACAGTTCTATGATTCTATGACCCAGTGGCTGCCTGTGACTGCAGGAGGCTGAATTAGACAACCTGAGAGCTCCTGGTGTATGTTCTCAAGCCAAGCAGAGCATATCACACTTCTTTATAGTGGACAAGTGCTGGTCTTCTGAATCAAGTTCCGTCAGTAAAAGTTGTGTCCTATGAGGTCCTCAACCCCAAGCTCCCAAGATCCATTGACCGACCCTTGCTGGATTGCTGTAACAGGAACAAGCAGTACTGTTTGTTCTCTCTTTACATGCATATAACCTATTAGCAAAGTTCTGGCCTAGGCTCTAAGATTACTTCCCCACTCTCTGCTGACTAGACTGGGATGAAAATTTTAATGGCTTCTAGAACAGATCTTCTCACAGATTTGGTCCAGATGGAAGAAAAATATGATGGAGCATGTGTAAGGTTCCTGTGCATCAGAAGAGAAAAAGGTTTTCTACCGAGATGTCAGAATGACTGTTCTTAGTCTGTTTGCATATCCTTGTTGTCACAGAAATAGCCCAGATGCTTCTTTGAAAGGCAAGCAGGTATGTGGCAGACTCCATCTTGTGTAATACCTAATAGAAAGTCTCAGCCACCTCCCAAAAGATGAGTGTCATGTTTCCCCACCTTTGATAAAACATTGTTGACAAATAGAAGGTTTGCTGTAATTAGAAGCATAATAACTAGGAAGTGCAGCTCAGAACCAATTCAGGCATCTAACTCTCTCCAGCTGCTATTAAAGCTGATGTCTCAGGCAATCAGCTGCAAATGGGTATTATTTTCTAATTGAATCCACAGCTCCCTACATGTGAGATGTGAATGAGTGAGGTAAACACACGTGCAGCCAGCAAAACTCACAGCTGGCTGTCATCCTTTCAGTGCCACTAACATGGCCCTCATTGATCCCAGAAGCTGTGGGGACTGTGCTACAGTTTTCCAGAGTCCTCAGGGTCCAACACAGTTAGCTAGAGAGCTTGCATCTGCTTTGTCTCTGGTATTTTGATTAAGGGCTTGCTTAAAGATGCATAGATACTCTGCATGAGCAGAGGTCCTTCCAACACATACCCCGGTGGCTATCTACAAGCCATGCAAAATGTCTGGGCAATATGAAACAGCTATTCCAGCATGATAAATTACTCCACCTGCTTTATCTGGTCTTGGCTCCAGCCTTCATTCTAGTGGGGGTTGTCCTGTCTTGCCAAAAGCCTGTCAGAAAGGACCTTGCAAGAGACATCACAGTGTTAAAATCTGTGGGGAGATTAGCAGAACCAGACTGCCCTTTCCTGGTTGGAGTGCTCCAGACATAACCACCACAGGAAGTCTGCCAGTGAATTCTGTGCGTGTGAATGGATAGAAGTGTTTTACTTCACTTCTGGTTGTAATGCCTGCATGGAATCAGTGCTATAGGATTAGTGTCCCCTGGTTCTTGCAAGTGCCTCTTCCCTTCTGTAAGTGTTTCGTGTTTCAAAGCAAAGATACCATGTCTCTGGTAGCCATCAGCACAATACAGAAATGTTTGACCAGAACATGAGGAAGGATGAAGATTTCATTAGAAGCATGTGGCAGGGCTGCTTCTGAGAAGATTTCATATATAGTGTGCCTTTCTTCCTTCCATGACAAGTACTTGCTTGAAATGATAAATGATGGAGGGCTCTCCATAGTCCCCAGGTACTTTGCTACCTGGTTCAGAAAGCATTTGGCTTTGCTCTCAACCTGCATGTCTGGTATCCATCTCCAACTTCTCAATTCTATTTTGTGTTTCCTACAAATTAGAAACTTCAGCTGTCAGAAGCCTTCCCTTCATGCCGATGCGTGTAGAGGCATGAGGTCTCTTTCTAATCTAAACAGATAAGCCTCATTCATCTCCTGCTGTGAGGGAGGCTTTCCAGCCTGCATCCTTGCCATTTTTCACCTGAATGCTTTCTGTGAGTCAGCAAGCACTGAGTGACTCAATGGAAGTACACATAGGGCAAAACAGCCTTGAACTAAAATCACTGCTTGCTAAAGAACATGCAGGTGTTATTCTGGGCATCAGCAAACCTTCGAATGATGATACTGGATGGATTCTGGCCAGAAAGGTGTGCTGTGCTGAAGGAAGGTGGGAGGAGGGCCTGGGAGCAATGTAGCAGGATTTGGAAAGAAGAGTTGGCTTCAGAGAGGGACAAGTTCACTGGACTCACAGCAGATCAGCAAGAAAAGCTGCTAGAGGATGACTGAGTCTGTGGGTAATTCTAAATGGGGTAGCTGCCCCAAACGATACAGGAACTTGCCCCTTGGAGCTGTCCTTTACAGTTCAGATAAAAGGTGTTACCATTGCTCTGAAATGGTCGGAGATACCTGGAGGCAGACTAGCTCCCATGGTACCACAGGGCCTGGCTGGCTTCTTAAAGCCAGAGCACAAAGTGCCCCACAGCAGGGAGCATGGCTTGAGAAATCCACATGAAAACCTCTTTTAAGAGAAGCAGATCAAGGTAAAGAAAAATGTACTGAAATGGCTGGTATAGTGAGATACTGATGCAAAGAACCTGATGCAATCATTTCAGCACAGTTCCTGTTCCTCCTGGCTTCTGTGTTTCCTCAGCGCATGAGACATACATTCAGAGGGTGACACCACTCCTTTCTCTACCCTTCCCATGCCCAGGAGCACTTCTGACCGTGAGAAAGTTCTGACATGCAAAGAAGACTCCTGTAACAACGCCTTGCTTGCTGTCATCTGAAAGCAAGTGACACCCTCTCTAATGACCAGTTTCAGAAGTAAAGCAAATACATAAGGATTCACTCACCTGTCCCAGGTGATCACTGCTGTCTCCCAGCCATGCAGCTGTTGGGGCTTTTCAGAACATGTCTTGCTAGCTGTGCCATCAAGCAAGGGTCACATTCTAGCTGGAGGATCAGAAGGGACTCATGGACATTTCATTTTGGCACAGTTTGCTCTGAATATTGTGCATCTGGACACTGCTTCTGTAATGCAGGAGTATTTCTTGAAGACTTCTCAGTTCTTTGGTATAAAGGCACAAAATCCTTTTAAGATCATTCACTGGTAGGGGGTAAGAACAAAATGTAGCTCTAAAGATTTATTTCTCTGTATTTTTGTGGGTTGTTGCCCCAAGAGCTCATGCATATATTGAAGACCTTAATGCCATCTTTGCTTTCTGTCCCTCCCTGTACTTGGCAAATTGCCCATGGGAGCCTCTGGCTGTCAGAAGGCAAGAGAGCCACATTGCACATGTGAGGGTGGTTTGGGAGCCTGGCTCACAGCGTCCAGAGGGAGTGTCTGCCACCATCGACAGCATTTCCAAAGAAAGGAGCCAAATACACCCACATGGGTCACGGAGACTATGTCTTTCTGCCACACACCTTCCCTTTTGCCCAGCCCTGGCAGGGCCTTAATGTTCCTCACATGTTCCCTTGCATGATGAGAAGACTTGCCAATGGCTGCCAGTCTCTGTGGCACAAAGATCTGGCTTCAGATCGAAAACATTTTGAGGGAAGGCTAGGATTTGGTTTGACAGGAGGAGTGGGAATTGTGAAGTCACTCAGAAATCTCTAGATCCCCAAACTGTGATCAAGAGGATATATTAAAAAAAAAAGCCAAAACAAACAAGCAAGAGGATGTAGGCTTGTGGTTCATGGAAGATCCAAAATAGAAGGACCTTGCTGGTCTAATGTTATGATTTTTTTTCCATCTCCAGACTCCCCATGTTTGCCTTCCCCGTGGCCACAGCTTTGTGACTCTCTGCAGAAGTTAAAATAATCGTTTTTTCCAGGTGTGTTAGACTTCGCTGCAGTCTGAGAGACTGGCAGACATGGGGAGAGCCCATAGAGAACCCTGAGCAGCTGAAACCCGATGTTTATTCATATTGTCAAAACTTGAGGCTTTAAAAAATATCTTCCTTTAGCTTCCTTCATGGGCTGCTGCTCTTCCAGAGATCTCCATGTATCTTCTCTTACTTTGAGTGAGAGCTTGAAAACACTTCTTTTAGGTAGGGTGTATGTGCTTTTGAAGCTAAATTAATAATTACCTTAAATGTTTAAAGTGCTGATGTTCTTCTGCACAGGGAGCCACGTGTGTACAGAGGCAGGAGCGCTGGCAGGAATAGGGATACCCAGAAGTGGTCAGGAGATGCATGGGGTTTGCTCACAGCAGCAATCTTTCTCTCAGAAATGTAGATTCAAATCTAGCAATGTCCTTAACTACAAGTTTCAATTTAGGCATCTGGATGAATTAAAAACAAGCCCATGTCCTAATGAGCTGCAAAATGTGGCCCAGCAGAGCTTGGAGTGGTGTGTTGTATGCTGCTCTCTGCTTTCCAGAGAAGGCAGCACAGAGGGCGAGAAAATCCTGAGCGCCGGAGTACAAAACTGTGTAAGATCTCAGCATCTCCATTTCTTGGCTTAGTTTGGATGAGGAAATATCAGTAAAGAGGTGAGGAACTGTCAGGTCCAGGGCTTTTGCCTGTCCAGTGCCTCCAACATCTTTGGTACACCTGCCTTCAAGACAGTTGGGAGCAGTTCCTCAAGACTGGAAGAAAGCAAGTGCCACTCCTGCCTTCAGGAAGATTAAAAGTAAAGATATGAGGAACTACAGGCCAATCAGCCTCCCTTCAACTAATCCTGGAATTCATTTCTAGACTCATGGAAGACAAGAAGGTGATTGGGAGTAGTCAGCACTGACATACAAAGAGGGAATCATGCTTAACCAACATGATAACCTTCTGCAATGAAGTGCGTGCCAGTGAGATGCCATATCAGCTGTCGGCCATGCCATGCCACATTTTTTGTGATTTGTGCATCTTTGTGTGCCAAATGATGCAGTGCTGGGAGTAGCTAATGGTGGATCTCGGGATGAAATATGAGAAGCTGGGATTCTGGGCAACTGCTCTTAAAGGGCTGGGCCTTTCATCTTATGAGCACCTTCTCCAAAGACTTCCAAGATGCCTAAGAAGCTCATTAGTTAGCTTTCAACAGCTGTTTTTCATATGTGACACGGGGACAATCTAGCTGCTGTGTCTCAGTAGCTGTGGCGCTTCATCTGCAGTCCTTCCTTTCTTTTCCTTCAAACAGCTCCTCTTCTTCCAGTGGCTTTCCTAAAAAAGATGACAGGTTTTCCAGCACTAGGGTGTGGGAAAGAGACAGCAAGATACTGAACCTGGTTTTCCTCTGCTGTCTGCTTCCCAGACTGTGAGGAGAGCCTCAAACATGCACAGAGAGTTTCTGACACCAGCTTGTCCTTTTGTGTTTGGAGAGAAGGGAGTGAAATAACACACCAGACTTGGGTTTAGCCTTCTTGCTAGGGACGGAACTGTTTCTGCAAGTGAGCTACCGATTTTCTCTCTGGTCGTTACACTCAAACCCTAGAAGCCCTCCTGCTATTCCATATGAAGCAATTATCTCCTGGTTTTGTTTGAAAGGTCCTTTATCCTCACGTACCCCTTTCCTTGCAGGGCCATTAGCTGGTGTCCAGGGTTCAGCACCCTGCACTTCTACTGATTTACAAGACAGTGCTTTGGAGCTGAACTAATAGCTCCGTGCTGCTCTACCAGCAGCACAGTTGCACTGGCACTGAGCAGTGCTTGCCTGCAGATCCCGTGGACATGGATGACACTTGTTTTCCTTTTCTGTTTCTCCTGGCTTTCAGTTGCCCGAATCTAGCCAAAATAAGAATGCTGGTACCTGTCCTGAATGTTGTGCTGGCCTAGCATCTCTCGGCTTCCTTTAGAGAACATGGTCTGGCAATGGTGGTGCTTCAAAAAACATGAGCCAGAGAAAAGACAGGATGAGAGAAAACTTTTGTAAAACAGCCTATGACCCACACTGCAGCTTGCTACAGAGGTGGAAGATGTCCAGCACCAGCATGGTTAGGATCAGATTTCTGCCTTTCCTTCAGAGACACACTGCTGCACACACAGACACTCATCATGCAGGAAATGATGTCCCTGGCATTTTCAGACCTGCCTCCATCACCAGATGACAACATGATCTCTCCCCCACTCTCACCCCACTCTCATGCATATAATTCCACAAAAACAACCCAACTAGTGGGAAGGAAATGATGCTTCAGCTGAATTGTCAGAGATATTGCAGACAGAAAAAGGGGTATTTCAGAGCTTGGTAGAATTATCCCATCAAAAAGTCATCAGTTTTGACAAAACCCCCTCACCATATTTTGACAGAAAAAGAGACAATGAAGGCCATGCTGAACAATGCAGTCAGCTAGTACTAAATTTCTCAGCAAGTAGCTTTGTTTCCAGTCACGGACTTGGTTTTAAAGAATTTAGCCAGGTGAGAGCATGTTGCAGTTAACACCCCTGGATAAAATAAAGAGGTGACTGTACACCCCTCTGCAGATAGCCACTCCTGAAAGAAGGCAGTGGAAAGAAAAGAAGCACTTTTAATGCTCTGTGTTGAATACTGTGTCTACAAGGAGGCTAGTCTAGTTCAAAGATGGGCATAGAGATAAAATCCACTAAAGCATCTGAAGATAGGGAAAAGATTTTTGAGTAAGAAGGCAGTGACTACTTCTTTTAATTTGATTGTACCCAGAGTGGGGGCAGTCACTGCAAGTGTAACCTTCTAGGTATTCATAAGGTGCAGATCTTTCCATTACTAGTTTCTCAGCTGCAGTCAACCAAGTGAAAATAAAGATATGAAGCTCAGCCAAGAGCCCTTTAAAAATACTTTGTCCTACTTCAGTTAAAAACCCATTCTTCCTGGTCATTGCACATCACTGAGTATTCATCCATCTCCTTGCTTCAACACTCACTTGGTCTGTGTTGGCCAAATTTTAAGTCAAATTTGCCTTTTGTTTCTCATCTCCTCTCTTACACTGACTGCTTTGAGCTGAACCCTGGTTTTGAGCACCTGTTGTTCATAATACAACCCAGCTGTTTGTCCAGGTGCCTCAATTAACTGAACATTTTAAACAAAATGAAAACTAACTTGCTTAATGAGAAGACATGCCTTATTTTAGTTAAGGCTTTCACTTAGCACCAACATTGACTGCTGGAAATCACCAGCCCACCATATCCATCTTCTTTATTGATGTTGAATCTTGTGAGGAGAGCAATTTGTGACAAAAATCTCAATAGATATGTGGCAGAGAACGTCACCAGAGGCTTACTGAAAAAAAAACAAACCAAGCAGCAAGGCATCATGTTTAGAGGAAACATCATTCTTCTGTCAGTTCATGAATCCCAGCAAACCATTTCAGGTTTTTTTTTCCTTTTAATTTCCTGTTTTTTTCCTTTTAACTGTCCTTTGACTACCTTGCAGATTTTTTTCTGTGAAATGTCTCTCCCAAAGGTGGAGGTCTGGCTGTAGCTGCTAAGGATTTCAGCCATATGCTAACCCAGTTTTGTATTTGGTGTAACTTCTGTGAACCAAAACTGTGTCAGATTTCTTAGTTGAATATACGTTTTTCAGAGAAGCTGAGTAGCCTTCTGCATGTACCTGAGGTGTCATCAGCACACACAAACACACCCATGCACACTGATAATGCACAGGTACTCGTACAGTACTCATTAGAGAGAGCTATTCTCAGATGCACAGAGGTTTATTATGAACAGTGGAAAATAAAATAAACAACTATTAAGAGCAATCCAGTAAAGCTCTATTAACTCTGCAGGAAATATTTGTTCTTTCTGACAGAATGACAGGTTTATACTCATGCTTAGGCCAGCCTGCTAATACAGTCATTTTGTTTCCACAGCACATTTCCATTATAATTTTAAGACCAAATTTTTGCTGCTTAGATTTCATTTTCTGGTGCATTCAACCTCATCCCTTGGGATAGGTATGGACAGCTCACAGATCTGTAACTTACGGAAGGATTTAGGTGAGAAGGGTGGTCGGAGGTTTATGTGCCTCTGTTCTCCCTCACATCATTACAACCAGGTCAAGTCTGATGGTGGATCCTCCTGAAAAATGAAAATGCCACCATGCCATGGAGCAGTGATCCAGAATGCCCTGCTCTCCTGGGGCAGATTTGTTTTCTCCTACTTCAGTAGCATTTCCCTTACTTCATGTCTTTGCTCTGGTCTCAGCTGGCTTTTTGAGCATGGGCTGTTCTCTTCTGGATCAAAGAGCTCTAGATGAGCTCTCTTTCACCTCTTTCCTTGAGACTTTGAGGAAAAGAAATATGGGTTTGTCCTAACACAGGGTAGGTTGCAGTCCAGATGTATTGTGAAAAGAAGCAAGCATCTGGTCAGTAATGTGACAATCTGAACACAGGATGCATTGTATCTTCCACTGGTATCTGGGTGTGCTATATTTTCCCATTTGGGCAGCTCTGCGTATAGCCTGATTTTTCTCATGTGTTAGGTATGCTTGTTAAAAGTTAGGTCAGTTAATTGAAATGCTAAATATGGCCTAAGATTCAATTTCTATTTTTGCCATTTCTGTGTTTAGGACAAATAGTATTTTTCCCTCACTCGATGGTGAGCAGAAGGCTGCTCAGGACATACTGCATGGGAGTTTTTCTAACCCTGAACAGAGCAAGCACTGACAGAAAATCCACCACTCTGTTTTTATGTAACCTCTCACTACTGCACTGTTTTTTAACACTTCAAGTGCAGGTTTTGCTTTTGATCATAAAAGAAATGAAGCTATATTTAAAAACAAGCAAACAAACCAGGGCAGAAGAGCACCTTAAACTGCGCAGTTGTGTACACTCAGTCCTGCCTGCTTGACTGGACAGACCATATCTGGCAAATGGTGACTGAGGCATCTGTGAAACCTGTGTTGGGAAAGGAAGCAGGGTGACTGTTTTATATGACTCCTCTCTTGCTCACTCACTGAAAACACAATGTCCTCTTGATGCAGAAAATCTGCCTTGCTGTCAGAAGTGGATGTACATTGCTTGTCTTGTACAGATGGGCTCTGTGCCCAGGGAGGAGTGGATATCAGCTGGGCCAGCGTCAAACGTGCTTGTTGGATGGGTGGGACAAATATCTGTTGACTCTTGAAGAATAAACAAGAGATTGATAAGTGACAGACATCTAACCTAGCACACAAGTCACATGGGGAAGGAAGGATACCACCACACTGCATGTTTCCAGCCCAGATCTTTAGCACTTTACTGAGGCCTTTGGGATCTCTTTAGATCACTGGCAAGAGTAAGACCCTGTCATAGCATCTGCCAAAGAGGAAATGACCAACAGGATCTTGATGTCCTCAGATATAGGCAGAGTTTTGCATTTAACAGCAGGAGAGTCTTAAATTCAATGAAGGCCAAACCTGGACAGCTCACCTGGACAAGGGTATTGGAGGAGTCATAGGCCAAATGTTGAAGAGGGGCTTGCATAAACCTCAAGGTCTGGAGCATGTACAACTTGCTCCCACAGCTGAATGTTTTGAAATCAAACCAAGCTCTGTTAGTCAGTTCAAGACAGAGCATCTCATCTACTTGTTTCCATCTGTCAGAGTGCAGATGGATAATGGTAGGGGTATGACAGAATGTGGCCTTCTCTCCTGCCTAGGTCTGCAGAGTCACTTCCTTTTATCCAACCTAAACCTCTCTGCTCTTCTCAACAGAGAACTCTCAGGTAAAGGTGTTTAAGAGAAAATGCTAATAAAATAAACTGCTTGAATGGATAGAAAGACTGGAAGATCAAGACATTGGAGATGTCTTCCCAGGTTCTAAAAATGATGCATGGACACTCAAGGTCATCATAACAAACTTGATCTATTGCATAGGAGCCATAATGAACCCTCTTCCTTGGATAAAAGAGCCACTAGAACTTTGGGTCATGGTGCATTTCTTCTCATTCTTCTACTCTGTGCATATTTAGCTCTTATGTATATACATACTGTACATAGATGAAATATTTGTGATCACAGGCATCTGCAAATGTGCAGACACAGATGAACAGCAAATCCAGCTCTGCTGCAGGTAACAGGAATTTCCACCCCAGCAACAGCAACTTTACTATTTGCCAAATCACATTGGCTCGGGATTAATTATGTAAACCATGATAGTGCACATGGGCTTGATGAGCTTGTTAATGATTCATGGGCATTTTAGCCTCTGGAAAGAAAAATCAACAGGAGGCAGGGATGGTGCCTTCGAATAAGACAGGCAGTTCACACAAAATGGTGTAGCTTTCTTATCTGCCTCCTAACAATAGCATTAGAGCTCTTCCTCCTGGGGACTTCTCCACAGGGCTCACAGGTACGCTCCAAGATAAAAACAAAAGGTGTCTTTTTGTTTTGTTTTGTTTGCTTCTTTAGTGTTTTTTTTTTTTGCTGTGTGTGTGTTTGTTTTGTTTTGTTTGTAGTCATACAACATTGCTACTTGGAGTTGGAGGGAAAATCCTTCAGAGGCAGGAGTCCTGTGTAGGTCTGTGATATTCCCAGGTCAACATCCCATAGCCATACGCTGGCATGAGACCAGCCTTACTGACCTATCCATCCTCTCTCTATTAAGGGCCAGGAAAAGAAAGAAGTAAAAGCCTGGGGCTAGCATGGTCTGATAGCAATCCTGGGTACTGTCCTGGCCACCAGTTGTGTGAAACTGACAGAATTCCTGAAGCAGAGACACTGTCTTTGCAATTAATAGCCCTTGAAGGATTTTTGTGTCATGAATTTATCTAATTGCTCCTTGAACTTGTGTGAACTTTTAGTGTGCACAATATCCTGTGGTTTAGTCTGTCCATGCTTTAATTATGCACTGTGCAAAGATGTCCGTTCTTTGGAAACTGTCACCTAGGGCCATTTGCTTCTCCCAGCTTCTATACCATCCTGGTTCATCAACATGTGAGCCAAGCAGCACAGGTCCAGGTGTACTTGCCTCTATGACTCTCCTCCTGCCTACTCTGCTTTAAAGGATTAGCCACAAGCACACAGAAAAGACACCTTGCTGGATCCAAGCTTAATTTTAAATGGCAGGGAAAGTCAGCGTATTTTTAAGATGAGTGATCATTTTGTCATCTTGGAGATGGACTTCACTGTGGGTGTGATTCAGCCAAGTGCTACTATAGTGTGCATAGCTATGAGTCTAAAAGTTTGCCTTTTGTGGTCCTACTGTCTAATACAGCTTTTGCGATAGCAACCAACTTGTGGGATTAGTGTGTCCAGGATAGGATCACCAGAATATTTCTAGATACTAGAGGACATGGTCTTTGAGCCGTGAAGAAAACTGAATAGCAGGAAGCCCAACTCCTGGAACATGTGCCTGGGGTGATACAGACAGTCTTGGTACGTAACTGCACTTAAAACTGTGGTCATAACTTCAGTCAGAGACCTCACATTCATGATTTGCTGATGCCAGATTGAAAAGGTACATGGTAGGTGATTTGGAATCACTGATAAGGGTAATGATTGTGGTTTAATCATCTCTTTTGGACTAAACCTCACACCTTCTTGGTACCATCAGCTACAAGCAACCCCTGGACACTAGCTGCAGTGCACTGTGTGGTAGTAATGTGCCAAGCTGAATTGCTGCAATACTCTCTTCTGTCCTCACCAGGGTAGGAGTAGGATCAGGCAAAGGGAAGGACTTGCCTTAGGAGGAGGTTTGTCAACAAGCCTAAATATCCATCCTCTTTGGAAAGGTGATTTTCTGGTGTAGTTAAAATGATCAGCTTAGCTGAAGGTGTTTTTTATTTTTCTGTTTCACAAGTAACCTTCATTACATTGATGTCCTCCATGTCTCTGGCTTCCTCTAGACTCAGTTTCTCTGTCCTTTCATTATCTTATAAGCTGGGTTTGCAGAAAACTTATTCTAAGGACTAATCCATTTGCACAACTCAGGAGGCTTCACTGTGTCTCTGAATGTGCTTCATCCATCTAATGAGATTTTGGGGCTTTCTGGGGACACCCTCAAGGGCCCTGTTGACCTGCATTTTTCATCTTTGTCTTAGTTGTACAGGAAAGAATGAACCATTACTGCTGAATGTGTTTAGAGTAGTTCCCAAGATTAATTTCTTAATTAAAGTCACAAAACCATCTGTGATTTGTTGTAGCTGGTTGCATTATTTATGTGGCAACTTCTGTGCATTTTCTCTATATCCTGCATGGCTGATCTGACCTAACCATTAAATCTCCCTGCCTTATCCTGAGTGCCTGCCTAACTACCTTGGAGGTTTAAAAGCAGAATTCTGAAGAGTGTGCTCACTAAGGGCAGGGCAATTGACAATCCTCAGGTGAGAACAATGCTCAGCCTCTGTGCATTTCTGAAGTTGGAGCAGTTACTCTTAGTGGAGAAATGGGGCAAGTCAGGCAAAGAATCAGGGTCTGACTTACCCGAAATCACCCGACAAGCATAGTATTGTCCTCAAACAAGCCAAGACTTCTCATTCCAGTCAGCTTTGCTTATTTACATTGTGTTTGACACAGTGCATTATAGGCCAGTGGTAGTTACCCCAGCTGCAGCCAGAGAAGCCAATTTGATTGCATTAATAATAAACCTTCAAAGACAAACTTATGTGAAAAGCAAAATGTGGGTTAATTGGGTGAGTTTTCTGCTGAAGTATGCTAAATCAATCATCTCTTCCAGGCTTTTCCTCCCTGGTGGATCAGTGCATCTCATACCTTAAATAACAGCTCCAGCCTGAGTCCTATCCACAATACAAGCCTCTTTGACTGAAGTGTGGTGGTGCTTCACTGTGATATGCTAAAGACTTTTCTTCAGCCAAACTGTTTTAACACCACAACGCCACTGTCCCAGCCCAGGGCTCAACACCCTTATGCTGATATGAAGGTCTAAGTGGAAGGTCAAGTCCCAGTAGCTCATTAGATGCTTAGTAAGTCTAGGCCTGATCTTGCTGAAGGTCTCTCATGAGATAGGTAATACCAAACAGCCAATGTCTCAAAGTAGGACAGCCACACTTTCTGTTGTGGCTGATGCAGAGAATCCGATATCTGCATCAGATGATTCATCTGAACTGTCTTAAGAAGGATGAATCACTGGCTGGCAGTGGCTGGGTCTCTCCTCTGCCTGTGACATAGAAAAAAGCAATCTCAGCATGGGCCTTCAATGTCCCCCATGTCTTCAGATGGACTTTCATTTGTCTCCTTGAACACAGGCTGAGCTACCTGTGCTTTGCTGCCAGGGGAGATAGCAGCAGCCTACATGTCCCACCTATTGCTTAGTTCTGGGTACTGGCTTTCCTGTCCTGAGGTAGATAGCATACACCAGAGTCTGAAAGGAAAGAAGGATAAAATCTGATAGAAATTGACCTCTGGGCCAACAGCTCATAGAATTGAGTGGGATCTCTATCTTGCAGAGCCTTTACCAGAGCATGCATCTGTCTAGATGTGACTAGCAGTCTTATCATCACATGCCAACGACTCCTCTGCCTCACTTGGGGAACAGGAGAGGTATTGAGTGACCTGAACAGAGGATGTTCTTCATGAAGTATAGGTTACTTGCCAGTGACAGGTATTGTCTAGCAACAGTTGACATTTAATATCAAGGCTGAGCCATTGCCTGCCTGGGAAGCATGGAGCTGAGCTCCTGCCAGGTTGTGCTCGTTCTTTCCATTTTATTTTCTTTAACAAAGTAAGCAATAAGTCTCCACTGTCTTTTTTGCCAGTGTCTAAACTAATTACTTGCATGTGTGTAAAAAGAATGTTCTCTCTGAGTCTGATGAATGGATGGATGCAAGGCAGCATCGATAGAAGCCCTTTTTCCTTCACTCATTCAGCTTTGAGTCAAGGCAATGGCAGGGACCGACTGAGCCTGTGCATGGCTGAATCATCTGATTTTATTTTTGTTCATCACCTCCTTTTCCTTTTCCTTTTCCCTTTCCTTTTCCTTTTCCTTTTCCTTTTCCTTTTCCTTTTCCTTTTCCTTTTCCTTTTCCTTTTCCTTTTCCTTTTCCTTTTCCTTTTTCTTCCGTTTGCATGTGTGACTCCATGCTGCATAAGGAGCTAGTAGTTGCAGTCCTGGTTCATTCTCTCCATTATCTCATTACAGTGTCTCCTATGATCTTCATGTCTTGAAGTGCTCCAGTCATTTTGACATGACTGTTCCATCCACTGGCATACCAATAATGTCTATCATTATCCTTCAATGATTTTTCTCTTGGGCAGAAACAGTTGTGGCAGCAAAGACCTCTGAAAGCTCAGTTTCCTCTCTGTGCACACATTTCTGTGCACACCTTGCCTAGTCATACAGGCACATCAGAGCCTGGTCTTCTGCATACAGGCCTGGCACTGGCATGTTCAGGGAAGTTGTGAAGGCATGCCCGCAGCCAGTAACTCTGATGGCTTAGACAACTTATGCTGTGAGGTTTTGGTGCTTGCTGAAGGCCACAATGAGGCAAAGTCAAAGGAAAATTAAACTTTGATACTCAGAAGAGCAGGGAGATGGATCACATAGTAAAACAGGCTGAATACTATGGCACCTGGAAAAGAGTTCCAATTTCATATTTTAGGTGACTCTTGAATATCATTACCAATGCATCAGCACAAAGGAAACTAGAAGCCATATCCCAGCACTAGTGATATGTTTGTATGGTCTTGTGACAGCAGTACAGAGCACAGAGCTACAGCAGTGCTCTGTAAACCCAGATTTGCCTTCATGTCTCTGTTCCAGTCCCTTGAGGTGGATTGTTGTGAAGGATGATGTAACTCACAGTGTTCTCCTGCATGTAAGAAGCACATCTCTCTCCTTGGGCCAGAACAGACCCCTGTGTGTTGGTGGTCAAGGTGTCAAGCTCACGAAGATGTCTTCTGTGTCAAGAAAAGACAGGGTAGGATGTATCTATCTGACTTCAAAATGGATTTTACTATTATAGGGAAGTGGTAACATGACGCACTTCATCCTTTGAAGGGTGTATACACAAGGACACAGTATTGTGCAGGAGCATGGACACTATTTAGCTCCTCTCAATTCTCCCCTCTTCCCAGAACCTTTGCATCAGTTACACATATCAATTAAATATGGCTCACACACCCTATGAGGCAACTAAGTGCTATTTTACTTAGTTTATTATGAATGTGGAAACAAACATGTAGAAAGGCTTACTGACACACGGCTTCAAAGCCTCTGGAAGAACACAAGAGTTCATCCATCTTTGCTGCATCCCCTGGGTTTTCTTCTTCCCCCACTGCTTTTCTGGGTGAGTTGGACTCACTCTATCGCCTTCCCACTGCAAAAATGCCTGATCTCTGGAAAGTGCTTTAGGTCCTTCTTACATCACCCTGGCTTTGTTAAGAGCCTGTCCCACAGGCTCTCAGTCACCCACATATAGTCTGATTTTTCTTGGACAGAAAAGCAGCACCCACAGGGCAGGCAGCCTGCATTAAGGTCTGCACCCAACCCTGAGCAGGCTCAGAGAACACTGGTGGCATTGGTAGGGGCAGAATAATCGGTTGTACTGGGCCTAGTGGGGGTCACATATTAACAATAAGCTGGAAATGCCAACTAGGCTGCATTTGTGCTTGATCGATGCAGCATGATTTAATTAACTCAGGCTTACATCTGAGCATTGCCCATTAGCATCTGGTATTAAAAACTCTCTGAACTGTCTCAGCTTAGCAGCTACCTTAAGGAAGTCACTTGACATCAATTCAGGAGATTTAATTGTGCCATTATGTGCCTATGTATGGTGCTGAGTGCCATTTAACCATTGCCCTTGCTAGCAGATTTATTACTAGGCCTGAGTAAATAAGTGTGGGAGCTCACTGCATGGCTCTCCATGGCTCAAGCAGAGACAATAACAGGTTCAAGACAAATGCTAAGGTGGTTGTGACCTGCAATTGATAAGCTTGGATCTGCATCCAAAACCTCTTTGTTTTACTGGAGAGACAGAAAGTATTAGGAACTAGCATGAGCTGGAGAAGAGCAGTGCATGAGGTAAGCCAAGATGCTTTCCATCTCTCTGAAGAAAGAGGCCAGTACTTAACATAGCTATTGCAAAGGAATTTCAACACCAACAGACTATCGCCAAGGAGGGGGAACAGTTTAAACAACAAATTATGGAGGCCTGTGAGCCTAGACTGCTAGGATGTCTCTTTCCCTTTCATTTTCCAGTTCTGGGCTCCCAGGGTGAACAAGATGGATTCATTCAGTGGGCACTGCTGGGACTGAAGATGGTGTGATGAGCAGCCCATCTAGAGAGTCAGGCAGAGACTTAGTGAGCATGAGCATGGCAGAGACGCCCTCCAGCCTGCGGGCTGGATGCTTTCCTGCTAAGGCTGTTATTTCTGCAGGCAGCTCCTCCATCTCTGCTTCACTCCTAATCAGTGCACCTGTAGGATTCTGTCAAGGTGGCAGCCTTTCCTGGTGCCCCAGCATTACCAGCTGACACTCACTGTGGCAGAACAGGCTCCAAACATCTCTCCCAAACGTGAGCAGATCCTGCCTCGGGCACGTGTAGGAGCACAGGTGTCTGCACAGGCTGTGGGTGACAGGTGGGAGTGGGGTGCAGTGCCTTGGGGCTGGGGCCAGCTGCGAAGGTGCTGTATGGTGCTGGCAACCTCCCACTTTGGGTATCTGACCCATCATCTAATGATGAAGCACAGGTTGGAGCTGATGTGCTTATGGGAGAGCACTGACATTTAGCAGGCTCCTACAAAAGCAGGTACACACATGCCTTTGCTGGGCAGGACACATCCCCACGTGCATCCAACTTTTCTCCTCAGATAACATTACACCTCTTTTCATTTTGCTAGAAGAAAAGAAAAAAAATAAAAGGAAGTTTAAAAGACAGCAATTTGGTAGGTCACAAGAGAGCCCAGCATCTCTAAGAGCTCGTTTCCGGTGGCAGTTTGATCAGGTTTCTATATTCATCACTGCGTTTCCTGGGGGGGCATTTCTGATAAGCTTTGTGTTTCGCATCCTGTGGTCCCGCTCTTGCCTCTCGTGCTCACAGGATGTTCACTGTGCTACGAGCAATTTGGGGCTGCTAAAATACTTGCCAAAAGTAAGTGATGGCTGGGTGTTGTGGGCATTGTGGGGTGAGCAGAGTGAGCTGAGACACTGGCAGGCAGGGTGGGCTCCAGGAGCTGGGGCCTGGAGGCTGTGTCAAGGAAGTGCTGGGTATTTAACAACTATGTCCTGTGGGCTGAGGAGAGCCCTGGAAGACAGTGACTTCAGATCAAATTTTGGTCAGTCCTTTCTGACTGCTGCTTTGTCTTGTCTCTCTGGTGGCACTCCACTCCTGCTGAAACCAAGGAAGAGCTGAGCTGAAGGTTTCAGTATGGACTACTAATGTACAAAGAAAGAGGCTCAGAAGTGCAGGAAGTGAAGAAATAATGCAAAGAGAAGAATTATGAACACATTTTTCAGACAAACCCTATTCCTTCCTGACAGGTCCATTTATCAGTGAATACCACTGATTTCCTCTCATTGCAATTCCAGCAGTGATATTTAACAGTGGAGCTAAAAGTCATCTCCAAAGGGAGATTTAGGGAATTATTGCGATTCCCAAATTGAAGACTGGGGAAAAGCGTGCTACTTGCTCACTTAATTGACTTTCAGAACAAATGTTTATTCCTCACCAGTGAAAAACCATCATCTTTCCTCAACACCTGTTACATTCACGTGGGATTTCCTTGACTTCTTTCTTTTTCAATCAAAGCCTGAATTTCGTTCTGTTGTGCCAGTGTAAACCCAGGCCAGCTCCATTACTGCTCCCAGGCTAGACTGACTGCAGTAGTTTGTATGGCAATGACTCTAGGCATGTCTACACCCTCCTATGAATAATTTGCTATGTACCTACCACAATGAGGAGGGGAATTTGTATTTTGTGAGTTGCCTGGGAAGGAGTTTTCCAGATGGGGACCTTGGCAATGAGGCAGTGTAAGGCTGTGGCTGGGAATGAAACTTGATCAGGACCTTGGGTGCCCTGCTCTGAACTGTTAAGGAGCTTAATAGGATGGACTCTGCCATAGGCTGCTCTCAGGGGCAGAGGAAAGGTCATCAAAAGGACCAGATACTCTTTTGTTTTATGAGGCTACAGGTAACTGAAGTTCATCATAGATACTACAGTTAAGGGCTTGTGAAAAAAGTCATGTCAGCAGTTGTAGTTCCCATTAAAAGAGGAAGAAAAACCTCATTAAACAGTTTTTCATTTGTCAGAGATGATCATGGGAAGAGTCAAATAAACAACCCCCAATTTCCAAACAAACGCAGTCTCCCACTTTTCCAGGGTGTAGCAAATAGCTGTCACACCGTCCAAAATCTTGGCGCAGAGAGTCAGTGACTTAGCAAGTGCCAAATATTGTAAGCATTTGTGGAGGAGTGCATCTTGGCCATGGGAGCCACCTCTTCTGATGGAAGCCAGGGTGCGGCTGGCTGCAGCACAGCTCCAGCTGAGAGGGCTTAGCCACAGCGCTGCTTTGATCAGGATGTTTCTAGCCTAGGCAAACTTCCTGAACCTGCCCAAAATCCAGGAGCTGGGGCCTGGCATGACCCTCATGCTGGCACTAGGTGGATTCTTGCTGAGCAGTGATGCATGGGGTGTTGGACACAGCTGGGTATAGTCAGGAGCTGGGTACCTCACACACTTGGGGAATGGGTACCTCACTATCCTGCCAGTCCTTACCAGCACTTGGGGCTGGGTCCCACACGATGTGCAGGTGTGCCCAGCCTCATCTCCTGGCTTGTCTGCAGAGCATGGGTTAGTGCACAGGCATCAGTAATTAGGGCCATATGCACTGAAAACATTAAGAGGCCATTTCATCAGCATGCAACCCCCTGCCCTTGCTCTGGTCAAATGTTGGAGAAGCCACTCACTGACACCTGTGGTCTCCTCCCATGTTTTACAGCCTGTAGGTAGGAACCACATTATTAGTTTGCTGTCTCAGAGGCTTGCAGGGTTTGCCAGGCATTGTGGAGAGCCCAAAGACAGGGGACTGTGAGCATCTGTGGGGTACACCATCTGTGGGGTACGCAATGTGCAGTGTGTTGACTTGGGCCTCTTGCAGCTGTTGGCAGCTGTCTAGGAGAGGTTTCTAAGGCTAACACTAAATGTCCCCCATTCAGCTTGAGTGGAATTGGAGTTGGGTGTGGAATAACCTAGATGGTGCCCTGCATAGAACAGGTACTGAGCCAAAGTGGGCATTCACAGCCCTAGATAGCCCTCGTACCTTTATCAGCTAAATAAGCATAACCTTCCCCTCCCTGGCTCCTCTTTACTGAGTTTCTTCTGAGAGTCTCACCCAAAACATACTTGGGAGTTTTGCTGCCCTGAATCCAAGCTACAAAGGCTATAGCCATTGGCTTGAGATGTTAAGGCATTTATCTGAATTTGGGATCCTAAGTGAGAGACTGCAAAGCATGATGAGAGGCAAGCAAGCCAGGGACTGGCTGCAGTTAAGAGGGCAGGCAAGAGCTCTTTCAGGCAGTCACAGAGATACTGCACCACAAGGCAGAGAAGAGGACAGGCATGCAATTATAGCTAGGACAGAGGAACAAACCTTGCCTTACTATCCAGCAAAAGAGGTGAAAGCAAGGCATGATCTGGTTGTAAGGTAAGTCCTCTGCAACATCCCTCAAGATGCAGTGACTGAGCAAATAGGAAGTACAATGAGTTGGACATGGAAAATGCAATTGTGATGGACATTTCACCCCTGGGAATTTCCCTTGGGCACTGGAAAAAAACCCATGACAGCACCATGCACAACGCAGAACAAGTGCAGGTCTATTTATACTGCCGCCCAGGGCTGTTCCTGTGCCTGGCATGCCATTTCTGCTTTCTGCCACTAATCTGTTCCTCAGCTAACCATTTCAGCTGTGGTTCAAAACAGTGCTGCTCCTGGTTTTGGGGAGGCAGAGGGCCATACCAGCACAGCACTGAGGAAGGCGAACAGGTACTTGGTGGGCATAGTCATCTGAGCACCTCTGAGAGATGTTTTTCCGTCAGCTACATGAACGTCCTGACTCTGACAGTACCTCTCCACAGACAGGAGCAATGCAAATTAGGAGCAGCCTGATGAAACCCATTAGCAGGCAAGCAGAATGAGCTGTTCCATCTGCTGTTTATTCCTTTCAGCTTCCTCAGGGGGAAACCTAAGCACGGGATAACAGCTTCACAGCCTTCGACCCCTGGACTCAGCTTGGAGGTGCCAAGGGCTCAAACCTCCCTGCAGCAGCTGCACAGAGCTCAGGCCCAGCCCCTAGGACCTTCCCACTGGAGCCCGGATGCCAGTGGCCTGGGATGGTCAGCACTTGGTGCCTCCAAGGGAAGCCCAGGGCTGAAGAATTTTCTTTCTTCCAGGTTATTTCACACAGGACAAGCTCAAGGCATCACAACTCCATGGCTGTGCATATATGCATCCTAGAAATAAAAGCTCTGCAGTCAGCCTTGGCAAGCCAAAAGTGGGTCAGGTGGAAATGCGGGAGACCAATGACTCATCTTGTGGTTGACTGGGCAATTCAGGAGGAGGAAAAAGCGCCTGCCTCTAGGAAATGGAACACATTTCCAACCTTTTCTTTCCTCTGCCCTTAATCCTAACATCTCTTCTTCCAATGAAATGATAATTGCTAGAGGGTCAGCCCTTAACACCCTGACCCTGAGAGAGAGTTTCTAAGGACCCAAACATGCCAGCAAGACAGAATATCTGTTTGAGTTGAAGGGTCTGGGTTACACACTTGAGTGTGATGGGCATTACATTGTTCTGAGTGGGTGGGAGTCCGGCCTTAATGCATTGTTACACCATCACGTGCTTGGTGGGGGACATGAGAAGCTGTGCATTATGTATAATGGATGGTCTGGCCTCAAGATTGCAGGGCCAAGGAAGGGGCAGTGCTGCCTGGTGCATCTTCAGAGCACATCTCTGCTGATTCTGGGTTGGAAGCACACAGGTTGTCAAAGGAGGGATGTGCCTGCCCTGACACCCTAATGTTGCTTCTGTGCACAAAAAGGGGAAGAGCACAGAGCCAGGAAATTACAGCTGCTTATTAACAATATTTACTCATTATGCTGTGCAAGCAGTGATCAGTAATTCATGACTCTGGCCAATCTTCCCTGCTGGGACTCACAGCCAGTGGCCACAGCAGCTACACAACCTCCTTGTCAGCATGTGTAGTGCTGAAAACCAGAAACCTTCCTGCTGTGCAATGGACAATGCAGGATGTCATAGCTTCTGCAGAAAAAAGAGACAAAGAGGACATTTTGACTTCTTAGGGATTTCAAACTAAGGAAGAGATGCTGTAGGAAGGTGAGCATTGCTGGGCAGTGAGGAGCTGTCTGTGCTGCTGTGACGGTTACATGAGGACGAAGAGGGTGTGTTGCAGACAGGGATGACCCTTGGCTGTGTGATGGCAAGTTAAAAGCTGAATCTGACATGTTTTGCATGGAGGTGCTATGGTGGCAGGGGAGCCCTCTGCTCACTCCTCTCTGGCCCTGGGGCCCCCTTCACCGGGGACAGTCTTCAGAGAAGGGGATGTGGCCACCACCCACTTCTTCCTTTCCAAGTGAGTAGAAAACAATGCTAATGCAAGACGAATTTCTCCTATGTCAGGCAAAAGGATAAGGGCTAATACAAAGCAAATCTCAAGTTGTGCCAGGGGAAGTGTAGGCTGGATGTTAGGAGGAAGTTCTTCACATAGAGTGATTGGCATTGGAATGGGCTGCCCAGGGTGGTGGTGGAGTCACCGTCCCTGGAGGTGTTCAAGAAAAGACTGGATGAGGCACTTAGTGCCATGGTCTAGTCGACTGGATAGGGCTGGGTGATAGGTTGGATTGGATGATCTTGGAGGCCTCTTCCAACCTGCTGGATTCTATGATTCTGTGATTCTAAATCCATGCTGGCTAAGCATGCCTGTGCTCCCCATGCAGCAGGCACTGGCAATGTTTAGGCAGGTGTGTGTGCCCCAAAAAAACTCACTATTGAACTGGTAAGGCTGTGGCAAAAATTCATGTGTACATTTAAGATCAAAGGTTCATCCCAGTCCCTTTCCCCAAGAGATCCTGACGCCATGGGCACATGCACATCAGTTCTTGCCATATGCCCTGGTCTCACCTTCCTAGGGAGGAAGGATGCTCTGCCCATACAGCTTTGGTGTTTCCAGCTTTTTTACAGTCCCTAGTGCTTTGACATAGCTATATTTTTTTTTCCAAAAGGCACAGGCAAGAAAGTTCAGAAAAAACTGGAAGTGTGGTATAAGAAACAGACCTTTTGCCCATCACCCTTTCCTGATGGATCAGACATAGGGTAGAATGATATAGGACATTTCAGTGATGGAGGGTGGGTTTCCTCAGACATCCAGCAGCAAAGCCGATGTGTAACACAAGGAGGGAAGGGTGAAAATCAGTAGATTTGATGAGACTTAGAAAGTTCAGCTTTGTCCCAAGACCTTTGCAATTTTTTCCCAAATGCACAGAAAGAGGGAGGCCAGCCCTTTATGCAAGCAAGCCAGAGCACATCCCTGCCAATTTACACCCCTGATACAGGGAGAGAATGGCAGGCAGGTTTTTGCTTGGCCAAGGAGGTCTGCAGGAGAGATATTTTTGTCCCACTCAAAATTTTTCTGCAAAGCAGTTACGTGGCCACAATTACAGAAATGTTCCTTGCAGATTTTTATTATTTAAAAAAAAATACTTATCCTTACAGATTAAAGTGAGCTTTTACAAGGCCAAACAAATGCAATGGATCACTTGAAAACACCCTTCTCTTGGAAAATGTCCTTTCCTCTTCTGTCTTACATTGCAGACTGAAGCCCAGGAGGAGTTTTGGGTGGAACTGGTGCAAGGGAGGCCCAGGGACGGTCACGGGTTGCAGTTGCATCTCTGGCTCCTTCAGCAGGAGATTCCAGGTGCTGATTGTGATTAACGAGGTTCCCTTAATATGGTGATAATTCTGTCGAGGTCCTGACTTCTGGGTAAATTTCCCTTCTTCAAACAAAGCCTCCTGGTAGCATCACTGCTGGTGGCAGATGGGCCCATTCCTCCCCCCTGAAAATTCCTGTGAGCTTCTATTTCTGTTGGGCTAGTCTCAAGAGTACTTCTGTTCTAGTGTCTGGCCATTTCTTAAGGCATTATTTGGAATTATAGTTCAGATGAATTTCTCTGAGCAGTCCATTCATACATGGGTCAGCTCCACCAGCTGGATATTCCTCTATTCAGCAGACCCCCAAGGAAGTTTTAGGATGCTCTAAAGCCAGCAGTTAGGGCTTGCTTTCACAGAATGGGTGATTGGTCACTTGTCTGCATGAGGAAGCCTAGCAGATATTGGGAGGGAGGTAGCCATCCTCGAGAAACCCCTGTGATTAAAGACAACCCCTTGAAGCAAAGTGTGTGGGATCAGCACCAGGCAGATGAGGTTCACATTTTTGTACTAGCAAGGTACTAGCAAGGGCAGGGCCTCCCTAAAAGGCTCACAGAGGTGGCACAGAAGGACTGCAGTCAGCAGCTGGGGAGCTCGGTCTTGTATGCTGTCCCCAGTGGAGGGCTGGAAGTTCCCCATTTTTTGCTTTTGCTTCCTCTTTTGTGTGCTTTGTCACCATTGCACTGTCTGCACCCCTTATTCCTCAGTGCATTTCCCTACATCACTCTTTCCTCACACCAAGCATTGTTACTCCCCATGCTCTCCCTCAGCTAGTGAGTAATGGTCACACCAAGGGAGAAAGAGGGAGAGATGAAAATCCTTAATTTTTCAAAAGCAAAGGGAGAGCAGCTCTACTGTAACTTCTTCCTGCTAAAATGCAGGGGTGAAGAGAGATGCTGGGGATTTCCTCTGCCTCAGGACCTTGCTGTCTTGCAGCACAAGAGGGATATGGTGCAAGATTGGGAGAACCTGCTGCCATGACGCCCAGTCGTCCTGTACCTCCAACCTGGGCATCAGGTGGCTTTCATCTGGCATGGCTGAAATTGTGTTTCTTCCCAAGTTTGGCTCCACAGCAGGCAGTCTATTCATTCTGGCCTCTGCTAGCTGCCAGCTGTCATGGTAAAACAGATGGCTTTGTCACTGGAGCTGTGTACAGGGGACTTAAAGCAGTGATGCTGAAACCAGTTGAGAACAAGCCTCAGACCAAATATATCAATCTCTGCACATACATTGTCCCATCCATATACTTTGCCTCCTATGCAGAGCTTGCTAGAGACTATCTATTCACTCCTGCTTGCCTTCAGAGGTGATTGTTAGACCACTTCTCCCATTATTGTCAGCCACTGGTGAGCGTGTGCTGGCAGCACAGACCAGCACAGACCAGCGCAAATGTGTGTGGGCTCTCACATCATGACAAATTGCAAACACACAACTTCCTCTCTTCTAATCTTGTTACACCCCATGAGCTCACTGAACTGAAGCTCAGAGCCCAGAATGATAGGGTTCAAATGACCAGCAACCTGGGGAGCCCCTGCCTCAAAGACTTTAATAAATCATTTCCATCCTCTGAGAAGATCGTGTTACTATATGACATCATTCTCAGAAGATGATGTTTTGACAAAATTATTTAGTGAGGCTTGATGGTGAAGAGCAGTCTGCAAATGCTGAAACCTGTCTACAGGTCCTTCATGTGACAAAGCAAATGACCTACAAAAATCTTCCTGAATTAGCTGAGCAGAATGACACTTTGGTCTTATTAGTTAATCTAGGGCAACACTGTTAGGTCCCCAAACAAAGCAGCAAATAAGATGCCATTTCTTCTGCTCCCATAGCTGGAGGGAGATAGGTTTGAAATGAGTGTCTCTTCCAAGACAGAAATGAAGAGGAGCAGTGAACCAAGGAGGTGGCAGGTTCAAAGTAAGACAAGGAAGTGGCTCTGGCATAATGAAGCAGTGTAACTCTTTGTTGCAGGATGCTGAACATTTGCATGAGTTCACAAAGTACCTGGGCCTATTCAGGGCAGAAAAAATCTATTAAGGGTTATTAGGGGCACAGATCCCAGCACTAGCTCAGGAAGTCCCCTGGGCACATTGCACGAGATGGGAAGAGTTGCCTGGGAAGTGCTGGATCGCTCCCTCTGTTCCATGCTATTTATGGGGTGCCCGAAGCAGGTCATCTGCACTTGCAGCCAGGTCACTGCTGCATCTGGACTTTTTTACCTCTCCATATTACAGCTGCAGCAGAAACAGCTTTTGAGTGCCCCCAGTGTTGTTGGACTGGCTGGGATATCTACCAAATGCATCCATTTAGCACATAGTTTTACGGTTTCTGCTGTCCCCTGTTTCTGTTGAGGCTTTTCCTGATTCATGCTCAGCCAGCACTGCTGGTGCTCAGCACTACTCCTGAGGTTAAGCCCTCTGTTTGAGGGTGGAGGCTCAGAGTCACTAGGTCAGTGATGGACTTTGTCTGTGTGGGGATCAAGGAGTCTGTCAGTGTCTCCTATTCTGCTAGGGGTTGTCTTTTCCCTTTAATGAAGTCATTGGTCAAAGAAAAGTGCAGAAAGAGGGAGTTTCTGGGAGAGATTTTCAAGGGCATAAACCCTGGCCAGCCAGGCTGTGGCATGTGCCTATCCATCTGCATGTCAACTGCTGTAGAAGTTGATGTCAGCCATGAGAGCATCTGTTTGGCAGCAGCCTGAAAGCCTGAGGTCTCTGCTGTGTCCCTCTGAGGGCTCTGTCATGATCACAAAGGATCAGGCCTTTCTCAGTGCAGGTCCTTTTTTTTTTTAATGAGAGATGCCTCACTTTAACACAGGAAATCACTGAGAAGCCAGTTGCAGGAGGCTGGAGTTTCATGTTCCTGTATAGGTCCAGACCATCACCAGCAAAGGTCTGCCATCTTCCTTCCCCTCTGAAAGAAGGGCCAGCTTCAAAGTTCAGTGAGGATACTTGAGGCAAAGTCCACAAAGCCCTTCGTGGATACAACCATCTGACGCATTTTGGTTGTGAGTCAATGCCTGATGCACCAAGTCAGGAGGTGAATCAGTCACAGGGCTCTGCTGGGGGTGTCTAGGCAGCTGTGGTCACTTTTGACCCCCTGAGCCATCCACACTTGACCCTATGGCTGCTCCATCTCTGTTGAAGGGGAGCAAGGGCATGACAAGCCAAGGCCATGTGTCCGTGCTGGATTTGTGTGATCAAGTCACAGTGGAAGTTTGGATCATCTGTGAACCAAGGAATGAAAATTAGGTAGAGGTACAAAGGAGCTCCAGAGGGATTTCAGACTTTCTCCTCTTGCCATAGCCTCCCACAGAAGGCTGTGATGCTCAGGTCCTCGGGGTCCACGGCTGCTGACGCAGGGACCCTGGGAGGACCAGTGATGTGCAGTTGTTTGTCATGAGAGCACTCAAGGCAAAGCCCAGACTGGGAGGCAATATGGAAGGAAAAGTCTGACTTTAAACTTCAACCTGATCTGGGGGTTTGTCTCATCACAATTACAATGACTGATTCTCTGTGCCTCAGGAGTGATTTCTGGGTTTGTATATTCTCTTGTTTTTTTTTGTATACAGTTGTCAGTATCTTGATCCCTAGCATGAGGCATGCCAGCCAAGTTAGACCCACAGAGCTAAGGCTGCATTAGCCTAAGTGTGGCCATTTTGGTTCAGACTATTCTGCTCAGCAGCTTTACACTGAGCAGCACTGATATTAGGAACAGATACATGGAAACAGGGCAGGTGCATGCCATAACAACTCCTGCTACATTTATAGCCTCTAGAACATTTCTGCATCAGCTGTCTCCCTGTGCTTAGTAACCCTTTAAACCCTGAGCAGGCACAGAGTCCTGCAGCAAGGTGTTCCCCTGGTTAACATTGTGTATGAGCTGGTGCTCTTTATGTCAGTTTGGCCTTGCTAGCTGATGCTTGAGGTTCCCATGCCCTGATACCTGGGTAAACACTCACCACCTCCATGCCTCATTACAGGGCATGGGCCTGTTCAAGGAGCCTCCTTCCTGGCCCACTGCTTGAGGGACAGGAGCATAGGTATGTCCCAGGAAAGGCAGCAGGTTTCCATTCCCCTGATGCCTGCCATTTGGGCCCTGGGATAAGGAATGAGTGGAAGGTGTCTGCCTGAAGCCTGGAGGTGTTCAAAACAAGACTGGATGAGGCACTTAGTGCCATGGTCTAGTTGATTGGATGGGGCTGGGTGATAGGATGGACTGGATGATCTTGGAGGTGTCTTCCAACCTGGTTGATTCTATGATTCTAAGTGGCAGACACAAGTCACCCCTCTGTCAGTATTAATTTGGAGGGGACTCTTAAGTTGCTGCTGATGTAGTGCAACACCTATTTCCACTGCTGTTTCAAAACACAAAGAGGTACCACTGTTCTATTCATAGAAAGTAGTCAGAGATTTATCATTCATAGCCTGATTGTATGAGTCTGACACTACGTATAAAGAAGTTATAGTCACACTTACATAACACTGTCTTAAGCCTAAGGGAGAAACGTCTCTTCCCCAGCTCTTTTTTCCTAGCCAAAAAAAAGGTCATTCAAAGCTTGGCTTCAGTCCCATCACTAAGCCTCGATGCTTAACCAAACACTGAGAATTTCAAGAGGCATTTCTCTTTCAACTTGCTAAGAGCGATGTCCCCAAAGAAGGTAACTCTTTGGCTCTGCATGCCTGTGATTAAGTCCTGCACTGAGGCTGGAGAACTTTCAGGAGCCACCTCTGTCTTCACAGCTATGTGGGCTGCAATGTGTCTTAAAGGCAAAATGTCACAGGTCACATTAAAGGTTAAAATGCTGTATCCGTTACTTTCCAAAGCTGATCTCTTATACTGAGTCTGTCTTACAGCAAACTGAGAGATCAACTTGCTTCCAGAGATTCAATGTTCTGGCTCTGTTACATCCCCAAATCCTGCAGCCAAAGATATTGCACAGCACTTGAAATTTTGGGATTAAGGGACCCATGTGCTTGTTTAATCCACCTCATTTATACATCTGCTTTATAATCTGTGGTGGGAGTAATATGATCACAGACCATGTGTGTCTTTACACCTGGAAGCTTCAGGGATTTTGGAGAAAGCAGGAAACCAAAGGGGATGGGCTCGTGGTCTCACAGCCGACACATCACCACAGTTGTATCACAGATGACAAGGATGGCTCCTGCAGATTCTTATGTCTGGAACAAACTTAGTGGTGTGGCTTGCCTGCCTTTGCCAAGAAGCATACAGATCCTGTGTCCAACCACATGCTGGAAGAAGCTTTGCTCAGAGGACAGCCAGATTGGCTTTGCACCTGCTGAGCCCTGTATCAGTGATAGCCTCTGAGTCCTGGTGATATTGAAGGGCAAGTTTACCATGTCTGTGGGACCACTGGGGTCCTAAGTCCTTCAGAGCTGGAGTGATGCATTGGATCCATGGGCCTTTACCACCATTTAGTCCTCGGGAATGCCACCAGCAGCTAGCTTGCAAACCCCACAGTTTGTATCCCTTCACACCTCCCCTGAAAACCAACCAGGTGAAAAAGAAACAGCATAGGAACTTTGAGGAGGGAGCCTCCTTCTTTCCAGAAGTGACACTGAGGCCTGTTGTGGAACACCCCACCCCACCTCACCAGCTGCAATTAACCACCTGAGCTAACCATCTAGCAGGAGCCATCAGTCTTCTTAAAATCCTGCTCCTCACTGGCTGGCCTGGAGCAGACCTTGCATTTCCCATCCAGCATGGTTGGAGCCCAGATGCCTTTTACAGGTGGAGATGAGGCAGTGGCAAAAGACAGGGAGGTGAGAGAGAGAGGAAAAACAGACCTGCAGCAGAAAATGGCTTGGACCACCCGACATCCTGCTAATTTGGGTGAGTCCTGCTCTGGGACTATTTTTATGGGCACGAATCAGCTGCAGCTACTGGGGCACATATAGTACCTCATCACTGTTCTGAAGAAGGGCCGCTTTGTTTCAGGAATAAAGGCTGCTTTTTCCATCTCCTAATCTAAATCAGCAATTAGCCTCCAGTCTAGTGGTTTACAGCCAATTTCCCCATGACTATAAACCCTCACTCTATCTGCTATTGCTGGGCAAAAGCAATGGATTATTTGTCCTTCTTAAGATAAAATCTGTAGGGCAGTGCTCTGGAGTAGGGACTATAAACAGAGGCCTCAGCTGAGAGGGGAGGAAGCAGATCTGACAAAGCTCCAAGCATTTTTTATGTGCTGTCAGAGGCTTTCAGGTTGGCATGTGGGGCTTTGGGGTTTGAGGCAACAAAGATTGTGGCAGGGTTCAAGCATGTGCAGAAGCTATCTGCAACCTGGTGAGAAGGAGCAGGGATTGGAAAGGGATGCACCCAGCCCAGCCGGGGTCAGATGCCCTTCCTTGGCTCCCCATTGCCCCTTGCACCAAGCACAGCATTGCTGAAAAGCCCTGAGAGATCCTCTGCTGAAAATGAGTTGTGGATGACATCCTTCCAAGAGCTGCATTTTATCCAGATGCCTCAGAAGACAGGGCAATAATCTGGGACACTCTTGCTGAAAACTGCTGTTGTGGCCCTGGGTTTAAAACAAGGTCTGGGGCAACGTGAAGCTTAGCCATGAGAAGCCAGCATAGGAGGGATGCAGGTGGATCTGAATAGGCACCTGCACCCTGGTGCTCACTTCACTCCCAGGTGTCCCACGCTTGGGCAAGGCACTATCCCAGAGCTCAGGCTGTTCACATGGTTTTGCAGCTGAAGGGTTAGAAATCACTGGAAGTGAACATTTTCCCCCTCCTCCACCTTCTCAGACAACCTTGCATAATTTTCCCTTTAGCCTTCCTAGACAGGTTACTTACAATTCCCCTCCATTAATATGCAAATACGCCCTAGAGGAAAAGAGAGCTACAATTTATTAACACGAATGTGTTAACTCTTGCACTGCTGCACTGCCCTTTGCAAGACAGGAGGATGATTTCCCCAGCCTGGAAAGTCATGAGAGAGATGTCATGAAAGGAGAACCATAAGGTGCTGCATGAGGACAGAAGGGCACAATGACCCTGTGGCACTCTGGGAAGGCCCGATTTTGTGGGTGAGTGCAGACTTGCAAGTTGTCAAGACTTTGATTCTGCCTTTCACTTCTGCCAAAGGCTTCAAGCACATGCCAGGGCAAATGACTCAACTCTCCAGCTAACTACTGGGAAGGTGGCAGCATTTGTACACTGCAACCTCTGCCACATGCCAAGAGCAGCAGGGCACAGTTCTGTGCTTTTCTGTCTGCAGCTGTACAGCCACTGACTGTCTGACCAGGAGGATGAAGGGGATCAGATTCTTGGGAAGACTCCAGCATAACAAAATCCTAGCCCATGTTTCAGCCCAGGTGACACAGAGGCAGGCACATCTGCAAGGTACCTGAGACCTATGGTGCGATGCAGCATGCCAGGACCTCACATGTGGGCGCTGAGGCCAGAAGCTGATGGAAGCAGAGCCTGGAGGAACCCACATGGCTTGCTTAGTTCAGCAGCTTATGAGCTGCGCATGGCAGCCATTGCACGTTGATGAGGACTCATGCTTCAGCATTTCTCTGGGCAGGAAAAACCTTGAGATAGCCAAAAAAATGGGTATCTATTGGCTGGCAAACTTACAGCTTGGCTTTAATTTGGTTTTCATTGCCACAGTGAGATGAGATGCAAATTCCTATTCATTAATTCAAGGTACATACTGAATTGTAATTACCTGAATATTCACCTCTGACAATTCATTTCCACCCAGCCTCCTACAATTGCATGTTCTGGCCAGGGCCCTATAAAAGATGATCCTTTGACTCCATAGTAGAGGAGATTAATGTCTCTTGCTCTTCTCTCTTTTCCTTTGGTTGGTTGTTTCCCAGCAAGATGTATTTCAGTGTGTGCTATGCAGATGCCACTTGTCAGGAACACTAGTTTCCACGCTGCTTCAGGTTTGCAGTCAGGACATGAAACCTTATGGCTTTCTACCATCTCTTCCCCTCTCCCTGCCCCCAGTGCTTTTTTCACCCCTTGCCCCTCCACCCTACGTAATAGTATTTCTCCTTTTGTCTTGTGGCTTCAGCCTTGCAAGTATTTCTGGTGGCTCTTGGTTGACCTGTGAGCTTTCACGGACAGAGTTAACTAGATATATTCTTGAGCTAACTGCAGTGAGGGAGATCCTTCTTTTCCTCCAGTGGTGGATCCCAGTTGAGTGGCACTGACTTGGTCTGGTCTGCAAACTCCTGCCTTTGGGTTCAGCTTTTCTACTGCCAGCTGTCTGTGAGCCCCCATCCCCACCACAGCATCAGCTCCAGCTGTCACCAGTCAGGAGTACAGCCATGAGAATGGCTGGTGTGGGTTTGCAATGGCATTTCCAAGCAGCCTGGCTGGGTGCAGTTTATTTTCCAGGAAGAGCCAAGAACCCACCACTGCCACAATGAGAGCAAGAAGGGATGCACAACAGGGAGAGGAGGGTTTAGGCCCATGGAAACACTTGGAAATATCCATCAGATGCACATGAACCTGCACATACATACATGCATGCTCCATCCTGAAATAATGTTCTCATCAATACTCATGCAAACATTTGGGGACAGCTGAAATCCCCCTACCCATACCCATGCCAATGTTGCCTTCCTCTCTCATCTGGGACCAGCTTGGCCTAGTCACATGCTGGGTTAGAAGGGGGAAAATTGTGATGTTTTGAGTTCTTGCTTATCCAATTTTGATGTAAATGTTGTAGTGCAGAAAGCATTGAAGACAGAAGTGTAGGTCATCACATGATAATGGTCAACATCTCCTGCTGAAGAGGAGCAAAAAACCCAGTATATTTTGTTATTAGCTCTTGAGCAAAACTTCCTAAGACATTTTTGATGGTCCAATGTGAGTTCAAGTTATGTTGCTACAAGACCATAATTTTTAATTAGTTTGAAATTGAATTCTCAATTCGAGCTTTTTGGTTTCAGACAGCATTATCTAAAAGAAATCATGCTGCTGACCAGACAGAGTCTGTTGTACTTCGGTAGAAATAGGTTTCTTCTTTGCTTGTGTCCGATGCAGGTTGGAAAGGGAAACAAATAGCCTTCCACCCTGCTGTATTAGGCAATAGGCCCAAAGACATTCATGGAGTGAGGAAACAAATGGCAGCTGTGTTTCCCCACAGCTAATCTGATTTGGCTTGGCCAGTGAATGATTGGCACAGCACACAAAAGCCAGAGGTGCAAAGATCAGGCTGACATGGATGGAGAATCTGGCAGCAGGATCCAGGAGTGTCACACCAGATGTAGGCCTCAAACATGAGTGGTAGGCTGGCTTCTTCCCCAGTAGGCACACACAGCAAGGTGTTACCCTGCCTTTCCCAAATAAACTGCTACTGGGCATTTGGGGGAGGGGAGGCCAAGCGTCTTGTCCAAATGCTGCCCTTTGTGAAAAGTGGGCAGGTAGGCTTGGATTAATTGTGGGGCCCTGGACCTTAATCCCACCATGTCCAGGCCTGCATTGGGGTAGCTGTGTGCCTTTAGGTTTCTGAAGCTTTTAGGACGAACCTTGGACTGACCCGAGCCTGCAGGAAATGTTCTGAGCACAGCTGCTGGTGTAGGGGGTTGCAGCATTGCTTTAGTTTGGAAGCAGTGAAAAAGGCACTTCTGGGTGAAATGACTGCTTGGCCTTTAGATGATGGTTATGGAGAGATCTTCTTGGGGACCACTTTAGGGCTGTGAATTTGCTTCTTTGGCTTTTAGTCAAAAAATGTTCCTCCACCTGAGAAACCAAACCACAGTGCCTTCCACGTGGCTGCTCCCCATCCGGGTGCTAGGGGGTTTCTAAGACTCTGCAGTTGGCCACTTGCTGCCAGGGAAAACGCGCCGGTGTTTATAATGACATACGTATCGGCGGGGCCTTGTGGAGCTTTTGACCTACCCTGCTTAATGCCCCTGCCGCGGCGCCAACCCGGACCGAGCAGGAGCCAAGGGACAAAGGAGGGCAGCAGAGTGTGTGCGGCTTGTGCGTGCACAGCCATGTGCGCGAGTGCGCGTGTGCTCCGCCGGTGTGCCCGCCTGCGCGCCGCCGCGTGTGCCCGCCTGTGCGCTGAGCAGGCTGTGCCCCGCAGCGAGTGTCGGCACAGCGCTGCGGGCACGGCGCGCGCGCACATGTGCCCTGCCCCGCGTGTAATCCGGAGGGGTCCTGGCGGGGGTGAGGCCGAGCACGGGCAGAGGCCGAAGGCTGCCCAGCGGCGACGAAGCCGGCGCGCCGCCCCCGCGGCAGCCCGCCGCTCTCTCCATTCACAAGCCCGGGAGAACATGGCCGGCGCAGCGGGGAGGCGCCATGCTTTTTTTCTTGTGAATGGAGGCGGTGACGTGGCGCGCGCCCGCCCGCCGCCTCCCGTCCATTCATGCGGCCCCGGCGCGGGATGAATGGGCGGGGCGGGGCCAAGGGGCGGAGGCGCGCGCCGACAGCCCCCGGTAGTAAAGGCTTCGCCGCGCGCGAGGGTGCGCGAGCGGCACCGGCAGCGGCGCCGGCAGCGGGCGCAGGAGCCGCGCCACCGCCGCTCCCCGCCATGGTGGCCACCGAGGGGCTGCGGGAGATGGAGGGCAGCGCGCTGCGGCGCCTGGTGTGCCGCGACGAGGCCGGCGCCGGCGGCCCCGGCCGCTACCTGGTGTTGGACTGCCGCCCCTTCCTGGCGCACAGCGCCGGCCACATCCGCGGCGCCCTCAATGTCCGCTGCAACACGATCGTGCGGCGGCGGGCCAAAGGTGCCGTAAGCCTGGAGCAGATCCTGCCGGCCGAGGCCGAGGTGCGGGCGCGGCTGCGCGCCGGGCTCTACGCCGCCGTCGTGGTGTACGACGAGCGCAGCCCGCGCGCCGAGGCCCTGCGCGACGACAGCACCGTGGCCCTGGTGGTGCGCGCGCTTCGTCGCGATACGGCGCGCGCTGACATCCGCCTCCTGGCAGGTACCGGCGTGGGTAGGGTGTGTGTGTGTGTGGAGGGGGGCTGTGGTCATAGGGGTTCCGTGGCTGGCTGGCGGGACGTGGCCGGAGGCAGCTGCCCTTAATCACTCATCCCCGCGTCTCTCTGGAGCTCCTGGCTGCTGGGGTCCGGTCTTGCCGCGCCCTGCGTCCGTTGTTCCCCTCCTCTCTGCCCTGCAAGGAGTTGGGAGCTGGTCGGGGGCGGGTGCTGCCTTTTGGGGGTGCTACCAGCGTGGCCGTGCCCCCAGAGGTTGAGTCCTAGGGCGGTCGGCAGCGCAGGCATCCACCCGTGCGTGGAGGTCCCCCGAGGTACGAGGTCTGAGCCGCCTCAGGTTCAAGCCAGCCGAGGGGCAGTCTCAGTTCCTCTTGCCAGAGACCCGGTCCGGGCTGGGCTGGCCCGCAGACCAGGGGACAGGGTGCAAGCCCAGTGGCACAAGCCGCTCTAGATCGGAGCAGCGGGGAGGGGGATACCCTTCTTTGTCTATGTTCATCGCCAGCCCCATAGTGCAGATAAGTTGTTTGTGCTGGACCAAATGAATACTTGCTGTCATGCCGATGTCCTTTCGCAGTGGATAGAACCACCCGGGATGCCTCTTGTGCTCCTGTCTGCGGCTATAGCAGCGATCAGGGCTTCACCTCGCCGGACTCGCAGCGTCCGCATGTATTAAAGCTGGAGCTGCTGGTCCTGAGACCTGCCGTGAGATGCTGTAGCGAAGGGGGATGCTCATCTGGGCTTCTTGGAGGAGCTCCACGGGATTTTTTTTCTTTTTGGTCTACAGCCTGAGAGTTAATTTATTCTTTGATTTACTTACAGCAGGGATGAGAATGCATATGCAGAGTTGCAAACCCATTAAGAGCTTTGATAGATGGAGGAGGTAGCACTTCTCTTGTACTAGAGACAGTAAAACCAGCAGGAGCTGTTCCAAGCATGCGATACGAAGTGCTGCTGTGGCAGCGCCTGAACAGTAAGAGCTTGCTGGGGAACATGCTTTTGGGTCTTTTCCTATGAGACATCACGGTGCTGAGAGCCACACATGAGCAGGATGTGCTGCTGTGCTTCAAGGGTAGCCCTTTGTCAGCTGAGAGCTTCTGGTTCCCCCTTGGTTCCCATGAAAGATTGTATGGGGTTTCCAGTCTTTTACTTTGAAAAGAACGGGCTCCTGGAGACTCAGTCTTGTCTCTAGAAACTCCTTCCGCACCACAGAGCCACTAAAATAATCAAGCTTGCTCTGATTTTACAAGAGCAATGTGAACCCAGCACTGTGCATCTCCAAATGTGTACTTGCCTGGTGCAAGTCATGATGAAGACCCAGAGTTGTTTTGTGCAGTCAGTTTGCTGCCAGGTTCCCTGTGAAGCAGGCTGAGTGTTGCTTGATGGTGGGAGCCCGCACAGCATGGTGCCAGTGCTGGGCAGGGTCTGCATGCACAACAGGAGCTGCACACCACTGGATGGAGCTGCTGGATGTGGCGCTTGGCTGAATAGCCTTAGATACGATGGGAAACCTTGAATTAAAACATCTCTTGCTGTTTGAAAACGTCACTTTGCCTTCCTGAGGAGGAGCCATTTCTGCACATCACCCTGGATAGCTTGTCTCTTGTGATGGTGCAACGGCTACTGGAGTGGGATGTAGTAGATTGGGGATTTTTTTTATCAGCCTTCCTGAAGGTGTCTAACATGGCACTTGTATTTGGGTTCTCCTCCAAACTGAACCAGTAGGACTGGAAAGGGGTGTTAGGCCCTGGAGATGCAGCCTCTGTGAACTGTCCTGCTCCTATGGGAGGAACAATGCAAATTGAGTGATGTATATGCATGGTTCTACTTTAAGGTAGAACCTTAGCCTTTTCCTTGCTAAGGTGGAGGAAAGCATAAAGGACATTGAGATGCTGGCAGTATTGGTCTCTACCTGCCTAGGGATTTCTGGGGTACTTTACCAGTAATCTGAACATCCAGGCTTCTTCAGGGAGGTCTCAGAGCAAGGGCTGGATAAAGGAAGATGTGTCCTGCTGTGTGTGCTCTGCAAGCATGAATCCGCAGACAAAGGTCCTGCAGTTGTGGGGGAGTCTTGAAGAGCTATCATGGGAGTCAGGGCTTGGTGTGGCTGGATTCCTGTCCTGATAGTAAAATACTCAGTTGCCATTGGTTTTAAGGTTCAAGGTCAGATTCTACGAGGATGTCAGGGTTGCTGAAGCATTTATCTGCAGCCAACACTGCAGTCTTCCTGTCCTGGAAAATCAGTGGGGTTTGTTATTTTTTTGCCTACTGTTAGGAAGATATAGGGTCACCTTTATTTATGCCCCTGGTAACAGGTCAAAGGATCAAGCTGCTCTTTCACAGGGCGGTTACCTCTATGTGCTCTCTGGAGAGCAGCTTTGCTGTGGAGTTGGCTTCACTATACCTGGCCAGTGCTAGGGCTTCCTTGGTTTGTTCTATTGGGTCTTCTTGGCTGGAGAGTCAGGCTGGGAAAATGGGACTCCTCCTTGTGCTTTGTGGCAGGGTGATGCATCTGGGAAAGCTGGGAACTGAACAGTCTTGGCCTGAGAGGAGCTTTTCACAGCAAAGTCTGAGGCTGCTGGCAGCAAATCATCTCTGAGAGCACCCTTGGGTTTTTTTTGGCAGTAGGCACAAAGAGGGCTAAATCCCAGACCAAATTCTTTGGGCCAGTCAAGAGAATTTTAGAACTCTGGGCCTGAGGGAGTGGTGTGACCTGAAGGATTCCCCTCTTGCTGTCAGGAGCCTGATTGTTCATCCTGGGGCAGGAGACCATTCTGCATCACTATAGCATTGTCTAGGGCAAAGGGCATGGTGAGATGCATTTGCTTCAGTGATGCTGTTCTGCAGTGCAATGACTGTAGTCTGGGATAACTTACTGTGCCTCTCACCTTGCAGGGGGTTATGAGCGCTTCTCCTCAGAGTACCCTGAATTCTGTGCAAAAACCAAGTCCCTGAGCAATGTGTCACCCACCACCAGCACTGAGACCCTGGATCTGGGCTGCAGTTCCTGTGGGACTCCTCTTCATGACCAGGTATGTCTAGAAGCACGGTACTCAGCTCTTTTGACTGCTCCTTCCAGTATTGCAACGTGGCCCTCCTGGAGTCTCTCTGCTCTCCCTCAGCTGAGGCCTGCAGAGCCAGAGCCCTCTTTCTTTCTCCTCTTATGGGAGAGCATGGTGGTCCTCCTGATCCCAGGATGTTTGTGCTCCTTGGAGGAGCAGACAAACCCAAATCCTGCTAACCACACCTGTGATGGTTTGGGTGTTCCCTGCCCCCCCACACTTTGTAAATCACCCAGACTAGCCTCAGCCGGCTCTGGAAATTGAATGAAACTTATTATTTACAGCTGGCACAATATACAAGCAGATATTTACAGTATATACAGTTATATACAGAAATACACAAGGTAAAAGGTAATACAGAAACACAACAGCCCTCCCAGAAACCTGAGTCCCCAGGAGAAGCTTCCAACTGTCCCTTCACTTACCCCTCTCAACCTTACCCCAGTCCCAAGGAAGAATGGAGGTTCAGCCAGGGGGTTAGGAAGCAAAGTGGATTAATCAGAAAACAATGGCAGAGAGAGGCTAAAGAGAAACGCAGCTCAGCCAGTTCCCCAGCAGAAGTGCCTTATCTAGGTTTTGATTCTTATTTTTATACATCTCAGCAAGCCTATGGGTGAGGTAGACATCAGCCTTGTTTTCCTTCCACAGCCTATAATCTAGTTCTTCTCACCAAAACATTCTAGCTAGGCTCAAACTAGCACGACGCCAGCCTGTTCCTGAATGGGATGAGAAAGGCAGAAGTGAGTTCAAGAACTAAGAACTCAGTTTCCTGAGAGTCCTGGATCAGGTTCTAGGTTCCAGCACTGCTGAGGGCCTCTAGATCATCTAGATTTGTGTCTTGCCCACTACTGTCCACTGGTCACCCCAATATTGGTTATTCTGCTCTGTAACAGGGTGGCCCTGTGGAAATCCTTCCCTTCCTCTACCTTGGCAGTGCCTACCATGCTGCCCGGCGGGACATGCTTGATGCACTGGGTATCACCGCCCTGCTGAATGTTTCCTCAGACTGTCCCAACCACTTTGAGGGGCACTACCAGTATAAATGTATTCCTGTGGAGGATAATCACAAAGCTGACATCAGCTCCTGGTTCATGGAGGCGATTGAGTACATTGGTGAGTGCCTGCACAGAGGCTGTTACTGGAGCTGGTGGTGGGGTTTCTGCCTCAAAGAGCTGGAGCCTTTGGCTGGGAAGGGACTGGGGTCCATCAGGGTCCAGGCCACTTGCTGCATCGGTGGGAGATCAGTCACTTCCTGCATGTTCAGTGAGGGGTTTGGCTTTAAGGTTGTTGGTCTTATGTCTTATCCCATTGCCCTCTAGACTCCGTGAAGGAGTGTTGTGGCCGAGTCCTAGTCCACTGCCAAGCTGGTATCTCCCGCTCAGCCACCATCTGCTTGGCTTACCTGATGATGAAGAAGCGTGTCAAGCTGGAGGAGGCCTTTGAGTTTGTCAAGCAGCGCCGGAGCATCATCTCCCCTAACTTCAGCTTCATGGGGCAGCTGCTGCAGTTTGAGTCACAGGTGTTGGCCACCTCATGTGCAGTGGAAGCAGTCAGTCCCTCGGGGACACTGCGAGAACGGGGCAAGGCCACCTCCACCCCCACCTCTCAGTTTGTCTTCAGCTTCCCTGTCTCTGTTGGTGTCCATGCTACTCCCAGCAGCCTCCCATACCTGCACAGCCCCATCACCACATCACCCAGCTGTTAGCTCAGGGGCTGAGGCTGGCCAGGCTGATAGTGCCAGGCGGGCTTGGAGCCCCATAATGTTAAGCAATAGTGCCGGACACTGCCAATCACCCTGGACTCAACGTCTTTTTTCGTAGAGAAATTTCTTACCTCATCTTGATTTTTTTGCTTTTTAATTTTAGGCTTTGAGAGCACAGAAGTTGTAAAAGCCACGAACCCTGACACTGTCCAGGCTCTTTGCGGGAGGGAAAAAAACAGCATACTGGGTTTCCTCAAGTGCCTGGTCTTCATCTCTTTCCATCCCTAGTTTATTGTCTTGCCTTTTCTTTTCTTTTTTTTTAAAGATACACATCCCCTTCTTTCCCACATTTCTGCCCCTAGCTCATCGGGGTTGAAAAGGGAGCATACCCTCTTTTTGTTGAGCAGCAGCCCTCCCCTTGCACAAATGGACACGGGTGCATGCGATGGGTGCTGCTTACCTGAGCCAGTTACACTGGGTGACTAGCAAGAGCTGCAGGTAAGGCCTTGGGGCAAGCAGAAACAGCAGTGGCACAGTGCTGTCAGCAGTCAGCCTCCCCACTGCCAGTGCCTGGGGAGCTGATGCAGATTTGGTCTAAGCCTAGGAAATGCCTCATCTTCAGCCCACTGGGAGGCTTATTTCCCACCCTGCATCTCTCCTTCCCCCCAGCCCACTTCCAGATGCGAGATGCCTGTGGCTGATGTACATATGTATGGTTTTGTTCCTTTTGGTTTTTTAATTTTAGAAATTATTTATTGCCTGAGGGAGGGAGAAAACACTGTTTGGAGAAAACAAAAATAAACCTGTTTTCAACAATTGTGACTGGTGTTGTCCTAAGCCCAGGATAGAAGAGCAGCCTGTGCAAACACTCAGCATTCACAGAGCAACTGTTAAAAATGTCTTTATTGAATTTTAAACTATTACAAGTATTGCAGATCAGACATTAAGCCAAGCACATTTATAGGTCAAACTTGGTTGTTACAGAGATGTTACCTACTAAAGTCCACCATGTAGGTAGGCTGAGAACCTGCCCATTGTCTTATTTGAGAGAGAGGGTAAAGGAGGAAATAAATAAACAATATCCCAGCTCTAAGTAATTTGCAACCAAGAGAGGAAGCATACAGGGCTAGGTACAAAACCAAGTTATACAAAAAAAAAGGTATAAAAACAACCCCAGGTACACTGCCATTTGGGTTGGCAGAGGAAGCAATTATGAGTGAAGATACACAAGTTCATGGGACTGTGGCACAGAAAACTTCCCATTTCACTTTCAAAGCTGAAGCAAGTTCTGCAGATGTTAAGAAGAAAGTGTCAAAATTACCTTGTAATAAAGAAACTCTTAAACTACATTAACAGAAGCAACACTGAAATGTGCCACCAACAGGTTCAGTAAGACAGAAATAGATCTATCAAAACCAGTCAGATAACACAATCTGACAGGCGGATGTGTGTGTAATGGAAAATGCATCTATGTCTCATGTTCCCTACTGATTCATGGGCTCATCCACCTTGCTTCAGAAGTTTTATTATGCATATGCTGCCCCTTGATCCTCCTGGTCTCTTGATCCTCTGGATCAACTAGATTCCAGAGCCAAGGAAATGCCCTCTTCCGGAAGCTAGTCTGTCTCATGCCTCTTCTGTTTCTCCTGCCCACCAAATCCAGCAGTGCAGAACATTTTGGAGAACTTTTTTAGTGTAGAATTTTAGAGTATTCTGTTACCAAGGAGCAAAGTATCAAAGTTTTCAGGCAAAGTAAATTCCAGCTGCATAATGCAGTGGGATTCAATTGCATCACATGTAAACGTTCAAAACAGAGGTTAGAAAAACACCTTGCTTGTTCCTTGGACTACAGACCAATGCTGACTGCAGAACGGTGGAACCAGTTAGCACGAGAGGGTTGAACAGTCCCTGTGGAGCTGGGATCAAAACAGTGTCAAACAAAAATAAGGATGAGAAAATAAAGACACCTTGTCAAGGTACTGTACTCTGCTTTTAATCTGAACAGAAGTTTCTTGACAGCATTCAGACTGCAATGTCACTGCACCAGGTACCAAATTTGTCTGTCTTGTGGAAACATTTTCGGCAATGGAGAGCAGGACTGTCTCTGCTATGTGGTGAAGTTTGTTTTGTCAATCAAGATCTTGTTGCAAATTGCAGAGGTGTTTCAAAATGCTGCCTCAAAGGGACATGGGAAAACAAAAAGAAAATCAAGAGGCTTGAAAGACAACTGTCCTTTCCCCAGCAGACACCACCTTCTGTGCCAGTGGCAATAGTTTTTTCTGGAGCCAGTAAGAGGGGCTCAGGCTCCCGAGCCACTGTTTTCTTGCATGCTCAGCTACTACCATGCCTCCATTGGTGATACAATGCTGCAAAGAAGCATTCCATTGTCAGGGGACTGCCCTTCTCAGGAAGCTGAAAATCATCTCCCAGAAGGCAGTAGCTGCCTGGTTATGGAGGTATCCTATTTTTAAGGGCCCATTCTCTGGAATTAGGAGGCACCAAGTTAAGTGCCTCAGCTAAAGCAGAAGCACCTGTACTGTGATAATCTACCAAATGTGGCTCTGCCATGACAGTTTTCTTCATTAATAACTTCCATACAGATGGACAGATCCACACTTTGTTTTGAACTGTAAGAGGAGCTACAATGATATACACCAGGAGAGGTGGACACTACTCCTGCACAGGTTTCTATGACACACAGATGCATCATCAGGCCTGGGTATTCCTCCGTGTCTGGCCACAAATGGACATGAGATCACGCCATTAAGAGACAAAAAACACTGCAAAACAACTTCCTCACACAGCACCTTTACTCTGCACAGAACATCAGGTACATCAACACTGGCAGTTCAAAGATACTGGACAGTATTTTTATCCTCTAGAAGTTCAAGGCTGCAGAAGAAATCCAGACTAGCCATTAGTTCAATCAGCACACAGGAAACAACAAGCAAGAACAGAATCTGGTGCGGACTTGGTGGGGTTTCTGATTTTAGGTTTGTTCCTGGTTTTGAGAGATGTAAAGCTTTTAACTTCCACACCCACGTTAACCATTTTGCTCACCTCAGCAGCAAAACTGTTTTTACCATTTCAAACTATGTCTAAAGTGGGGATGGTGAGCAACACTCACTCTCAACACCATCTGAGACCCTGGTGTAGATAGGCACATCCCCCCCACTCCATTATTAACTAAGTTAAAAACAAACTCCAAACTTAAATGATGAATACGAAGCTTCAAAGCCTAGTGGTGATCTTTGCAATCCTAACACTATTAAACAAGTAGCCAAAATACAAGCACCCAATTTTATCAATGAGATTTGATTAAAAGGACAACTAGGCTAGAGCCTGGCTTGGACTTCAAAGCTACATATTTAATCAGGTCACAAAATGAAGCAAGAACCATATAACCACTTCCAGCTCAAGAAAAGTAAACTCCAAAGTTCAAGATCTGATGGAGTATTGCTATTTGTAAGGGCTTCTTTAGAGATATTACAAACAGATGATGTGCAGGTAGCCAGATTGTATCAAATGACTGATTTTACAGTGGGTGAAATTTCACTGTGAGGATAACCTGCTTCAACATTAATGTCGAAAGTTAAAATGCTGTGTCTTAACACTGAAAGTGAAAAGCTTTTCAGGCTTAAGTTTGGGGTTTTTTTTATTCCAAATGGGTCGGAAAAATCCCACTTGTGAGGAGCACATGTATTTTTATAAGCTCAAAGCACACTATTCTGTTGTTTCCTTGCTTTAAAACCCAAATGCATGAACTGGATCATCAGAGATTAAATAGTGCCGGTCAGCAGGCAAATGCACAGAGTGCTGTGTTCAAAGGAATGCTTTTTTCCCTGGGTGTTCCAGGCCCAACACCGAAGCACATCTCCTGGTATTGGTTATCAAGGAAAAAAAAAAAATTAAATGGCTCAATTTTCAACATTCTCTGAAGCTGTAGAGACAATAAAAAAGTAGGTTTTTACTTTTGTTAAATGCTTATCTTCCATGAGGGGGACTTCTGAAATTGTTTGATGCTGTGTTGTGCAATGCTTAAAAATAACTTTCTCCTACCCAGTGAAATAAGCCTGGGGAACTTGCAGGAAGGGAGATTAGAGTGAATAAATTCTAGCTTTGTTCTCTGGTATACCTGCAAACAAATCCACTTGCCAACTGATGTTTTAAAAGTTCATTCTCATCAAAATGCAAAAGCAGTATTTAAAAATATTATTATTTTTGTGAATCCCTTAAGCTCTTCAGCTGTGGTGTCACAGAGAAAGATACGACACAAAACTGCTAGAGTACACTCTCCCTTGCCAGCGTGAGACCCATTTACTGGGTCTTGTATCACAGAGGGACACGAACAGATACGCCCTCGTGTATGCAATCCTCTGACTTTTCACCTGCTATATCCCAGCAGTAACTGGAGAGCGTTTCACAAACTGCACGTACTTAACAGAAGCCTTGTAAGATGTTCTCTTAGAAATGCTGGCAGAGGGCATTGGCCTGCTTCCAAGCACAAGAGCTGGCTTTACCCCTGCAAACACTTCCTAGGGCTTCTGCTCAAAAATCTGACAAAACTGTAAACCGGCACAGTTTGTGTCTACTCTGAAGTTACACTCACTGTCATTTTCTCAGAGGCGTGCACAAAAAACCCTGTATTGAAGAACTGGACCTGGCCCCTTCTCAGATGAAATTCATATTGCATTGTTAACGATTTTAGTCAAGTTGACTTTGTGCAAAATATCTTTAAGAAGGTTTCGGCTCAATTTCAGAATACAAAAGGAAACATAAATAGTTGATTAGGACCTCTTGAAAACATAAAATGCATGGTGTATGTTGAAGAGGAAATTCTGGGGTTAATGCAATTTATGTCCAAATAAAATAACTAGAATCGTAGTGTCCAGAATTTTAAAATGTGAGCTAGCACTGATAAAGATTTTTCATCTGCACAATAATGTTCCCAAAGTCTAGATCAAAACAACGTTATTTTACATGTGGCAACTGCAGAGACCAGGAGTCTGAGACATGTTATTAAAAGGCAGTCCCTTGTAAACTTTCCTCCAAAGGAACAGTAGCAGTTGAGTATGCAAGAGTTACTCCTACCTCATTCACCAAGACAGCAATGCTTTATAAAAGACACAGGGCTTTTTTCCCAGAGTGTTAAGGATTTTGTGTGGTGCTGATTTTCTGAAACACGTATCCATCCAGTCCAAGATTGAAGTCACATCCTGCTTCCCTCCTCTCTAGCTACTAGGTCTTTTGCTCTGCTGCTGTCGCCGTCTGTGAGGGAGCTTCTGGTTTCACAATTTGGTATGTAATGAGATATTCTGGGTATGCCTGAAAGTTAAGGAAAAAAAAAGCAGTATTGCTTTATTTGAGGGTATGCTCAGAGAAGTTCTCATTTTGGATTTTGCGAAACAGTGATCAGGAAGGACAATGCAAGAATCAGCTCTGTTTGCAGAGGCAGACTTTAAACCCAGCCAGTATTTTGTCTGGACCTACATACCTGTTCTCCTCTATAGATAACATATTCGGCATATGCAAGTCCATTCACGCTTGGCCTGCCAATGACAGAATGGTGCCCTGGAGGGGCATGAGCCATTTTCATTGTGCTGAACTGAAGAAAGGATTTTCCAAGGGTCACTCTACAGAAGAGCATTTGCCTAAAAGGAAAAAAAGGAAGTGTAATTTTGAAATATCTTACTGGGGGTCTTATACTTCCAGAATGATTTCAGACTGTTGAGTTTGTTTTGTTACAACTAATGTCTCAAGGCTTTCTGGAGAAACACTTTTAGAAGCAACTTCAAAGGTTGTGTAAAACCTCTCACGAAAAGGAAACAAAATAAAATCTTTCTTAAGATGCAGAAGGCAACACAGAATTTGTCCAGTGCTTACACAGAGACCTGTTCTAGTTCATTTTATATAAAGCTGCTGAAGAAGCTGAAACTCTCTGTGTTTCTGCTACCAGAGTACGGACAGGTCTGAAAGTGTGAAACCCACTTTGATCTATCTCCAGTAGAAAACAAAGCTGTGATTAAGTCCTGTTCCCCACCTATAAAACTACGTGACCTATAGTACAACACCGCACTGCTGACCACCTCTTTGCACCGTGCATTTGTTCAGAGTGATGCAGTTCAATTATTTCCCCCTGACTCTTCAAACTCACCATTTCAAGCCTCCCTCCTGAGCCACAAGTCACTCTGATTTATCCTCACTGTGCTCTTAGATCTAATTTTTGACCTTACTGTGGGACTTGCTGCATTTTTATCCTTTTTTATTCAGCACTGACAAATGGAAACTGCCTCTTTCCTGCCATGGCTGAGCTCAAGTGGTTATTCTTTCCCCACGATTCATCTTCTGCCACGATGGTAAAAGCCAGGACAGGCAAAATTTTATGTGCAGGGAACTCTACTGGACTCATACCTGTGGCAGATGTAACAGGACCGGTCTTTGTGTGTGGGACAGCCTGTTCCTCCCCCTATTCCATACACGTATTGGTTGCTTTTTGAGGAGTTCTCGGCAAAGTAAATTCCAGCTCCAAACATTCCTCCAATGTACGCGTGTCTTTCATCAAATCCTTTGTGAATGATAGCATTGATAAATGGAGATCCTGGAACAGGATGACATGAAAGGATGTGTTATCACACATGTTCGTTAGGACTATGTCAAGAGGAGCCTGCCTGCCCTAAATAGACCATTAAGCACCAGAAAGTGTGCTCAGTCAGCTGAAAGGAGGCGATATCCAGCTGGATGCAGCGATGTGTGGGATTCATCGTTATATACCAAGATCCCACGTGTGACTCATATTTCTTACTCATTTCACACATCTCATTAAGTGGCTTTCCCCTCCGTTCACATTTCTGTGCAATTTATCTTGTCAATGCATACCACTTTCAGCAGTCAGCACTGGTTAAGATGGGCAAGATGTCAGGACAGTCATATCCAAAACCAATTTCCTACAAAGAATCAAAGAAGGATTTGGGGCAGAAGTACCCTCAGGTAATTGTCATTTGTAGGCAGTTCTGGATGCTTCTAGAGAACGTACTGCTGAAAATCATGGTTGATTTTGATTCCTTTTCCTGATGATTGCCTGGAGCTCCCAGGAAAAACACCTACTGTGTGCTGCTGCACTCTTAGAAGATCCCTGTCTTTCACACAACAATGTAACACCCTCCCAGCAGCTTTACTGGAAATGACTAAGATGCATCTTAGGATCTTAGGGGGGAAAAAAAAAACAAACAACCAAAAAGCCAATACAACACTTATTTCCCCCTTTTATAATTAACATTGCCTGTGGGTCCTTGTAAGCTTTTTATGTGTTGTTAAACACCAGTAGATACAGAGATCACTTCCTTACCATGAAACAGCATACGCTCATTGTGATGATTATGATTCTCCTCTGAGACCTCCTTCTGCCTGTGACAGAATCTTTCCCGCAACTTCTTATTCACGACCTTTTGGATCTGCAGTGACACAAGAGGTCCAACCAGGCTCAAATTGCAGTTGAAATGTAACAGTTTCACAGAATTTGCATACACTGGACAGTGAAACTAAACGGTATCACGGCAAGCATCCCCTGCCTCAACTCCTTTAAAAAGGCAAAGATGACACTGAGGCAAAAGTGCTGCCAAATCAAGTACAGAAGTTATAGATCTCTGAAATCACATTAAATGAGGCTGTGGAATGCCAGCTTCATCACTTGTCTTCCATATCAGTTCTTTAGACCCCTTTAAGAGCACAAGTGGATGTTTCTCCCTCCTTCCACGTGCAGTCTAATTTTACCATTTAGGAGATGCTTCAACCCTGCTCCTGAATATTACTTTAATGAAGAGTTTTAAAAACAAAAGGGTGATGCACTAAATCAACTCTGCCTGCTTGCACAGGTACCAACTTTCTTTTACCACGCAGAATTTAAAGGTTTAAAACTTACCCTGATGACATTGTACCTGTTGAAGATGCCACCAGCATTTCCACCGTCCCGATGCTCCCGGATTGTACTTTGCATCTGCAGAAATGGACACAACTGAATGCTCAGCACACAAAGCTCACCAGCAAGGCAAAGTACGCACGGGCAGTTTCTCAGTCTACCGCTGGTAACAGTGGCCAATCTTGAGTCAAAAAATCAATTAAAAGGTGTCAAAACAGCCCAAAAAAACAACTCTATTTTAAAGAGCTGAGATACAGGCAGACTCCCCAGGCACTCAACACACTTGTAATATATATATCTACACAGGAAAAAAGAACAGTGGCACTTGTTACGCACAACTAGAAAACTTCCTTTCATTTAGAAAAACAGCATAATCCTTGGAAATTAATGTACCAAAAATCATTGTGAAGCAATAATGAAAGTGCTTCTAATGAGCAGAGTTTGTATTTCTTGGTGATAGGAAGACACTTGCACTGTAAATTTTCCCATGTCATAGAACTGTTTTGGTTGGAAAGACTCTCAAGATCACATCCAACCATTATCTAACTACTGAGTCTGGTGCTAAACCTCATCCCTTAGCATCACATCTCCGCATCTTTTAAACATGTCTATGAATGGGGATTCAGCCACCTCCCTGGGGAGCTTATTCCAGTATTTGATAATCCACTGCCCTGGTGCAACTTGAAGCCATTTCCTCTCATCCTATTGATTGTTACTAGGGAGACTAGACCAACCTCCACCTTACTTCAACCTCCCTTCAGGCAGCTGTAGAAAGTACGGTCTCCCCTCAGCCTCTTTTATTCCAGACTAAACAATCCTAGCTCCTTCTACCACTCCTCACAGGACTTACTCTCTAGATCAGGGGTCCTTAAACTTCTTAAACAGGGGGCCGGTCACTGTCCCTCAGACACTGTCGGGGGCCGGACTACAGTTTGGCTCCAGCCCAGTCCCGGCGGGCGCTTGGGAGGCGGCGAGCGGATTAAGCGGCAGGAAGCGGCTGCTTGGTTTCCCCTCCAACCCCCGGCGGAGAGGGGGCGGGGGGGTTCTGTAAATACCGGCGGGCCGGACTGAGGATCCTGGGGGGCCGTATCCGGCCCGTGGGCCGTAGTTTGAGGAGCCCTGCTCGAGACCCTTCACCAGCTTCTTTGCCCTTCTCTGGATCTGCTCCAGCAACAAAATGTCTTCTTGTGAGGGCCCCAAAACTGAACACGGTACTCAAGGTGTGGCCTCAACAGTGCTCAGTATTGTGGGACAATCACTTCCCCTGGTCCTGCTTGTCACACTATTCCTGACACAGGCCAGGATGCTGTTGGCTTTCATGGCTGCCTGAGCACACTTCTGTCTCATCTCTACCCAGCTGTCAATCAGCACCCCTGGGTGCTCTGCCAGGCGGCTTTCCAGCCACCCTCCCCTGAGACATAGCAAATAAGTGACCCTTCCTTGTCAGAAGCATTTATACAAAAGATCTGCACAAACTCCAGCTTACGGAGTTGATAATCAAAAATATTCCAGGCTAAGCTGGCAGCACTCATGAATATCTAGACTTCTTAGAAAAGACTCCCAAAACTTGTGTGCCACAGTGTAGGAGCACTATACAAATAGAAAATGCACAGTAAAATGGAGTTTCTTCCAAACACAACTCTTTAGAAAGTCTCTTTTCTGTTATGATTTTTCTTTCAGAATGGTATCTGCTTGTCGTTTACTTAAATAAAAGAGCATGTGTGTGTGGGAGGCAAAATTACAGTCAACTCTCAGTTATCCAAGAGCTGTTTATCTGGGTTACAGATTAACTAAGCCACTGAGAGACAAGAGAAAAAAGCTGGTTCACATGCAGAAAGAGCCTGAGCACAGACAATGCCTGCAGAAGTGCAAGGCCTTTTCCCTTAGTTTTCTCTCAGCCTTTGATTTTCACACGTTCACCTAACTCCAGAAAGAAGTGGAAGCCTTTGTTATGTGATAACATCCCAAACACAAAAGGCAAGATTGGGAAAACACCGAGCAGACAGACCATTTCTTAAAACAAGACAACTGGCAGGATATAGCAAGGCATTTTCCATCACTGCTCTAAAAAGACAAATGAAGAGCCCTAGATTTCATGTCAGATCTATGCAATTTACACACCAAAAGATACTTTATCACTTCCAATGTGTGTTGTATTCTCTAGCACTGAGGGGTTATAAGAGAAAAGAGAAATACAGTGCCACTGAAGCATTAAGAAAGGAACTTGCAATACCTCCTCTTCTACGGACTGATACTCCTTATCGTCAGGAGCAAGGTCAAGAAGAATGGTCCCCTGACTTACACAGTGGAAAGTCAAATATGGATTGGTGCCTGCAAAGAGAAGGAATTAGAGGAATAAAAATCAACAGGAGGAAATAATGCCAGCTCTGTTTGTATCCATCATCATCATTATTCTCTTAAATAAGCCCAGTACAGCAGGAAATGCAAAATAAACACAAGGCAGAAGCACAGCCTGAAAAAGATGAAGTGCTTTAGTTAGCAGCTGAGGCTTTAAAAGAGAGAAGGAAAATGCATAATAGCATTTCACTGTTCACAACTTCAAGAGAAGCATCTGAGAAGTATGGAACAGTAAAAAAATCCATCAGGTCTTCAGGATACAACTGACATACATGTAGGTACATAAAGCAAATCAATCCAGAAGCTCCAGCATGAGTGAAACAAAATCCTTGGAAACGGACACAGCCTCAACAGCTGCCTCAGGGGTGTGCATTCTCTGGAAGAACAAATGATGACTCTGTTCTGTGTCTCCTCAATACATCATTACTTGTCACAACCCACTTAGCCACCAGAACTGAAATCCAGATTCTTTCAAGTTGTCGTGACAATGCCTACACTTACAAAAGGTGACTTCTGGGACCTTGCTATCCTACACCAACTAATCAGCAGAAGTGTCATATTTACCTTGCTGTCCTCCTAGAAGTCTCTCCACACCTTTTATTAATTTGTGGCGGTGTCCGTAAGCATTGATCCCAATTTCTTTAAGCTCCTCATGCCCCATGTCTGCCAACACATCCAGGGTGATCTGGAAACACAGGAAAGCATGAAATTCATTTGCCAAACCTGGCCTGGTTCCTATGGCTGAAGACTAATTCAGAAAATGGCATGTGTTTATGACAGAACCGAGAGAGAGAAAGAGAGTGTCTGTGTGTATACACACACACATATATACACATAGAGGAAAATATATATATATATATATACACACACACACTCTGTTTTGCTGCACTTGTAATTGCTGCCACCTTCTGGTAAGCCTCTCCCTACCGCAGGACCACAGCCTGAAGCTGTGTAAAATGTTAACTTCTTTTATAGCAATTAACAAAAGCAGGCTCTCACAGAAGGTTCTCAAAAACATTTTTACTGATGTAGAAAGCTGATGCAAGGAAACGTTGGGACAAATCTTGGAATATTGTTTAATCATTTAACGTTTCACACTGTTGTGTGTGTTGTGAAATTCCTTATTTTGACTACACAGAATTGAACATCCTGTAAGCTTCGTAATAAATGTCAGGTTTGTTTCACAGTGCCATTATTATGGTGTGTGTTACTACTGCGTGTATGTATCCACGGGTACACTTGCATTTGTAACAAACTCGTGGGCCAGCTGTCCTAAGTCATGCTCAGCTATTCAACTCTTTTTGGAACTAACAGTTTGAGGACACATAGACATACAGCTTTTCATATGGTTGCAATGTATCAATGCATCCACCATCACCTGACAAGGTTTTAAGTTTCAAGGTGATGGTGGATGCAGAGAGATAATAAAGCAGGATGTCAAACAAACACTTTTGAACAGAACAGAAGATAAAGGCTAAGTAAGGTACACATTTTTATTACTGCGAAGCACTGGTGCACTGAGGTGATTCTGTGAAAAACAGAAAGATTCCATCTGGAAGAGATAATTACATAAAATCTACTTGCAATTTTACACATTAAACTAGAATGGAAAGGTCAGCAAATACTAGGAAACCATACAACTCGATTCCAAAGAAGCTGTACTGTTAGCACAACTGGACTTGCAGGTATGAACTGTGTCCACTACAATCTGAGTGCCATTCATTCAAAAGAAAGCAACTCGAGCAAGGAATTAATAGCTACACTGAACATCTGTCCAACTGAGCAGAAAACAACCCCATTGGGATTGCTGTGGGAAAGGCACTGAGGACACCTGCCATGTGCAGTGGAACATTAAAAAATACAAGAAATTAAGATATTAGAAAGCATCAGGAAGGGGCTAGAGCCAAAGTGAAAAATTGTGCATGAAGGCACGGCAGTGCTTGGAAACAGCATCTTTAAACACTAATAAGAAACTTACAAGAGGAGCTAAACAGTTTCAAAATGTGCTAGTTTGAAGCTAGCTAGAATGTTTTCGTAAGAAGAACTAGATTACAGGCTGTGAAAGACAAACAATGGTGATGTCTACTTCACTCATAGGCTTGCTGAGATGTATAAGAACAAGAATCCAAACATACATAAGGCACTACTTCTTCCTGGGAGCTCTGAGCTGCATTTTTTTCTCTCTAGCCTCTCTGCCATCTCTCTGATTAATCCTCTTTGCTTCCTAACCCCCTGGCCGAACCTCCATTCTTCCTTGGGACTGGGGTAAGGTTGAGAGGGGTAAGGGGAAGGTGAGGGGGGCAGTTGGGAGCCCCTCCTGGGGACTCAGGTTTCTGGGAGCGCTGTTGTGTTTCTGTATTACCTTTTACCTTGTATATTTCTGTATATAAGTGTATACACTGTAAATATCTGCTTGTATATTGTGCTAGCTGTAAATATAAGCTTCATTCAAATTTCCAGAGCCGACTGAGTCTAGTCACACAAAGTGTGGGGTGGCAGGTAACACACAAACCATCACACAAAATTATGACTGCAGTGAATCTGATTTGCAATCTTATTAGTAGGGGAACATATTAAAATCAGGTTAAGGAAGCAAATGTAGAACAAAACCAGCATGGTAACACACAGGTGTGAAAAATAGTAAGAAAGAAGAATGTGAATAGACTAGAGATTGGTTTGCTTCTTAATGGAAGCAGCTCCAAACTAAAGAGATTATGCTTGATATGTAAGAGGAAAATGGATCATATGGCATTGTAAATTTGGGGAGATGCCTCCTCCAATTTTTCATGGAAATAGTTGGAACTTTTTCTGTAACCAATACATTACATTTCAAATGTTTGTTTCCTGACCCATCAAATCTAGTTTCTATCACTTGCACCTTTCACTTCCACCACTGTGTCCATCTTCCTCATGCAAACAAATTCAACTGTCACACGTTAAATTTAGGAAATGGTACATAAAAGGAGTCCAGAGACATTAGAAGTGTTTTTGTTCTAAGAAGGAACATAATCTTGAGAAACTGTTACATTAGCTGTATTCTTTTCCTATGTTGTGAATTGTTGATAAATCTACAGTTGTTTTTTGACCCATCTCTCAATTCCATTTGAAACTTTCTAGCCATGCCCAGTTAATGCTGTAGTCCTAACCTGTTAAGAAAAGTAGTCCCTAGCATGACTACACCTTGGGAAAACAGGTTTTTATTTCAGCTTATAGTCAAACCCAAGGGTTTCCCAGACCTAACTGAAGTGTCACGTGCAGCACTATTTGTGGCAAAAGGGTTGTTTGGACATCAAGATTGCTGAAGGACAAGCACAGGTGACATTCCAACCTAACTTTGTTACATTACAGCCACCACATTCAAAGTCCAATATAAGTCTCAGAATAAAAGTCAAACTGGCAGTCATCATGTATGGCTTATGAAGTGGAAGACAATGGATATCTGAACTAAAACAAACAAAAAAAGATCTTCACAAGTTTCTCACCTTCACCACAAAGTATCTGGTAACTCATTTGCTGTTTTCTTGGACATACTTGGTTTTTTCATAATGTAAGGCTGGGTTATTTGTTTCCCTTTTTCAATTAGCCAGTGAAAGCATGACTAATTTATTACATTAGTGTCTTTTTAAGCATACAGAGATGAGAACTCACCTGCTCTGTCTCAAAGATGTCACGCAGGTGTTCAAGACCCAGGCTTTTTAGGAACTGGGTAATATTCATATCAAGACCAGAAACTACAAGAGAAGAAAGAAGTCATTATGTCCTATGTACCTGAATTGAAAAGAAATAAACCAATCAACCGATACAACTGATTCTCTCAAAATTCCAAACTCTGATTCGTTTTATGCTCAGTTTGTCTATGCCTATGATAAACAATCCACTTCCACTATGTGAAAACTCAGTGCTCTCTCCTCAGAATTGGCACTTCAAAAGTGATCTGTGGCAAATACAGGCTCATATTGCAAAGAGATGGAAGGGAAGAGTGGGTGTATTTTTCAATATAATCACCTAGATAGTGACATAAAGCATGCAACCCAGATACTAATCAAAGGGTTTTAAAAGCATTAGCAAAATCCCCAAGCCATCACAATCATAATTCCTTCATCAAAATAATTCCCATTGGATTTTCTGTATAAAATTAATCATGAACATCTGGGTACTTGATCAGATCTACCTTTGTAGCCAGACCTAATCACTGATAGCAAACAAAGATGGAGTCAACAATGCTCGACAGAGCACACATCAGACACTTTAAAATGGAGGTAACAGCTGAAGTTATACAATATTTTCTGGCCAGTAAGAAACACTTCTCAGATAAAGCAAGGCCTATTATGATACTAAGCTACTGTACTTCTGGCAATGTAAACTTGTCCAGCAGCAAAAGCACCTTCTCCTTCCTTTCTTTCAGTTCCTGCTGCTCCATCACCAGTATTTGATGCACCTCCTACAGCTAGGTCTGCCAGCGGCCCAGTGAGGTTATCTATACTGCTGGCAGCAGAGAGGCAGGATGGTGTAGATGCTGGTGAGATCAGGGAAGCACTAACGACAGTGGCCTGAGGTTTAAAGCAAGTAGGCAAAGCTTCTGGAGGCATCGCATCTATCAGCAAAGCTCGGATATCGTCTGCCTGGAAAACAGAAAGAACATTCAACATGAAGTGCTATTACAAGTCACTGGTCTCTGGAAAAAAAAATCTTTGAATTTAATTGATTGCTCTGTTCCCTCAATACAAAGAAAACTGTCGACTTTTGGAACATGGGAATTCATAGTTCAAGAACATTCACATTCACTGCTCAGACACAGATGAATTGGGTTCTCCCCCTTTCTAAAGGTAAGAAGTTACATCCCTTTCTGGCACAGTGACTTTATAGGTGTTAATGCCAGGAAGAGTAATGCAGCAACTTCAATTGAAATCCTTCACAACCTAGGCCAGGCAATACCACCTCAGAATTCCTCCATCAGGCTCACCTTCCAGTGAGTCATTTTGCACTAGATCAGCATTTCAATGGAAAGACTACCATTGCTGTAGGAGAAATACGAATTTAGTTAACTGGATCTAGCTTTTGTTGACTAAATTAAGCAAGACTCTCATCTTCAAGATCTTCCTCCTCATATGTTCTCATAGAACATGATTAAGACATCCTTATTTTCCCCCAGAGAAATCAAATGGTTTTTGTATTACTCATCACACAGAAAGTTTTTCTAGAGCTCAGATAACTGGAGGATCTCTCTTGAATTCTCTGCCGTCACTGGCCTAAAAGGCACAGCAACCAATTTGATTGCATTATCTAATCCACCAAGACTGGTTAACCTGGGACATACATGTCCATGTAATCTTACTGGGATTTCTAACCAGCCACCACTGCCACCACTAACAAGAAGGTTTCTGGATGCCAGTTTTAGAAAAAAACTTTGATAGCAACCTGCAATGCTCAGAATTTTGCTTTGGAGTTGGACCAAAAAAGAACTGAGGTAATACGCAGGCATTGGGCACAATCATCCCATTCCTCTAAAGGCCCATTTGATTTTCAATCCAAGTTAAAAGAAATCTCCAACAATGAGAAGATTGATCCCAGGAGTGAATCTTTAAGCAAAAAGTAAACCTTAAATCACAAACTATGTTAAGATCTCAGCCAGAGGAAAAGCCTGGCCCTATGGGTAAAACGTCATAAACAGATACTGTGGAGATGCTCATCTCCTCCCTTCTCAGCCCAGCAAAAGCTGACGACCTTTGATGTCATGGAGCTACATCAACATGATGTTACACGGAAAGCCATGTAACATACAGAGCAAATCCTCCAGAGCAGTCTGCGGCTGCCACGCTAACATGAACTTACTGTTGCCAGGTCTAGTGGTGTCTGACCCTCTTGGTTCTTCATGGTTGGATCTGCTCCATGAGCTAACAGCAGAGCACAGAGCTGTGTCCTTCCTTTTTGTGCAGCTTCATGCAGTGGTGTGAATGCCCATTTATCTGTTGCATTTACACAAGTATTGTATTTGATCAACAGCGCTGCTATATCCACATGCTGGAAAATGTAAGAACATCTTAATCAACATGACCCTGCTAAAATGTTTTCACTTTTTGTGCTAGAGGTAATGGTGCTTAGAGACTCCTGCAATTTCTCTTTAACTCATTTCTCTGATTCTTGTGTCTATGTGGCAACTTTATCCTGCAGCTTCACTACCACCTGCATCTGTGCACTGCCAGATCATCCACCAGCACTTTGTAATTTGGATTAGGCATGGCATTATATTTCTATCAAATCATCCCAAGTACACAGCATGAAGTTTATGTCAGCTGCAGGAGCAGACATGATACTTGGTATCAGCAGCATAAATCCTAGAGTTAACTGTCAAAATACCTGCAGACAAATTTGAACTGGCAACATAAATTTACAGGGCTGCAACATTTGTTGTCATGATACTAGAAGTCTAGTCGTCTAGTCATGATACTGGAAGTTCTGAAGGTATTCAGCTACTTCCAAACTGTTGTAACCAGCTGAAGGAAAGGCACAAGATACCAGGTATTAGAAGAGCTGAGTTAAAGAAACATTATTAGACAGAAAGATCACCACTTAAATGCCTTTACATGGAAGTCTTCATTGTACTTTCTTTCTTTCTTGCAATTTCTTACAAGACTTTCAACCCATTCAGGGCAACACGAATTTGTTCTTTCTCTAATTGTGTTTTATGAGACAACTGTAATTGATAAAATGCACTATGACTGTCACCAGGGACAACTGCTTTACACAAGCTATGAGAGTAATCATCTTATAACCATATGGTTTTGTCAAGAGCCCATCCTTGAAGCCTGCCAAGTTAAAACAAGAGACAGAAAACTGGCACATAAACTTTTTGGCTGTCTTTGGCCAGGAAAACTGCTTGTTGAATCCAGCTCAGAAATAATAATACATTTTTAAAAAGTAGTTAGAATGAGTAGGTGGGAGTGTGAAACACTGAGATGACAAGCAGGAGTGCAAAGACTTGTCAAGAGATTTTATTTCCTCTGTCAATGGCAATTAATTGACTCTCGATGGCTTTCTGAGTAAGCATGTTCCAATGAGACTGACAACCTTATTTTTCCTCTCTGCCAAAGTTTTAAAGTAATTGCTGCTCCTGTGATTTTTCTGCTCCATGAAACCCTACACATAGCATGAAGGACTGGGTGGAAGAACTGAAGATATATTTGTGAAGAAAAGGTTGAACCTGTGAAACCTGCCAGCTACAAACCTGAGAAACCAGTACTTGCCTCCCATCTACCTCCTAACACAGAGATCTGAACAGGCTGATGACACCTCAGAGAGAAGTGTGGCAAAAGTATATAGCAACTCTTCACTAAATAAGCTGATAGAAAAGCATCGAACACTGCCTTGCTCACACTTCTTAGAGAAAAACAAACAGATTAGATTTGTATTACGATTTTTTGAAGTGATAAATCTACACACTTACAGATAACCTCCAGAATGGGCTGTTCCATCACCTTTCCAGGGATGGAGACAAAGCTGACCAGCCTGTAATTTCCTGTATCCTTCTTGCCCTTTGTGATGACTGGAGTCCTTAAATCAAAGTGAGCACTGCACTTCATTTGGTTCTCAGATGAAAGTAATCATGGTTCTATTATGACCACTTCTCTGAGATTTTGTTGCTCTTGTGCTGGGCATCAGGAAGTAAAAGACAAAGCACACCAGGACACCCATCAAAACCACTACTTGACCTTCATATGATCTATCTGACTGTAAGCACATGGCTGGCAGTTTCTCAAGCACTGTCTCTATACAGTTACAGATTCATGAATTAACCAGGTTGGAAAAGACCTTTGAGATCATCGAGTCCAACCTATCACCTAACACCCTCTAATTAACTAAACCATGGCACTAAGTGCCTCATCCAGTCTCATTTTAAACACCTCCAGGGATGGTGACTCCACCTCCTCTATGGTAGCCCTTTCCAATGCCCATCACTCTTTCTGTGAAGAACTTCTTCCTTACATCCAGCCTAAACCTGCCCTGACACAGTTTGAGACTGTGTCCTCTTGTTCTGTCATTGGTTGCCTAAGAGAAGAGGCCAACCCCCATCTGTCTACAACCTCCCTTCAGGTAGTTGTAGAGAGCAATAAGGTCTCCCTTGAACCTCGTCTTCTCTGAGAGATTTCTTTATTGCCTCATCCACAATTAACAGCTGCTTATAAGTAATCTATCAGGCATCTGTGCAATTGACATGCACATAGATGTTTCCTCCTAGATGGAAGAAAGAGGGCCTGCCTCATTCACTATGATTTGAGTTAGCCACTACACCTCCACTGCAGTAAAGAGCTTGCCCAGGACACACTCAATAGCCCTTCAACACTTTAGCTTTAGCTATAGCTCCTCTCCCACTAGAAACCAGCTATAACAGATCTCTATTTCTCTACATCATCACCTACACATGATCCTCTAGTATTGTCTTCCTCCTTCCATTAAAGCCTTTCAGCAACAACTTCAGGTCTTCTCTGTTTTAAAGTCACCCTAAGTTTAGGACTGTTCAACACTGTATTTCTGCTTGCCTACATAAATCTATGTTCTAGCAATCTTTCCAAACTTTAATTGCCACAGCACATCTGATTCTGTATCTTCCTTAGAAGACTGCAAATTGGGCTTGCAACAGGAACTGAGTTCACCAAGTATTTCATGCCATCAAAAGCTGAACTATGCTCACAGCAAGACATCTGCAAAAGAACTGTCTTTCAGTATGACTTCGAGGAGTTTGCTGTTGATCTGCTCATGGCAAGAATGTCTGCACTTACCCCATAGGATGCTGCATTGTGTAGGGGGATTAATCCTCCTTTATCTTGGGCATTAACATCAGCACCATGCTCAAGAAGGTATTCAGCTACTTCCAAATTGTTGTAACCAGCTGTAAAAAAGGCACAAGATACCAGGTATTAGAAGAGCTGAGTTAAAGAAACATTATTAGACAGGAAAGCAAAAGTAATTTTCTGACTGCAAAAGCACCTCTTTCCTAGTAATTGTATTATCTCTTGAAATACAGCTGCCATAGTTAAACTTCTGTATAGGACAGTCCCCGGTGAAACTCCATCAATCATGGTTTTGGTGATTAACTTCTGTAGCCCTATCATAAACATACATAACCCTTTCAAACCTGGTGAGTCACCCACCTGCAAGATGTAGCGGTGTTGAATTTCTTCCCTGGGTGTCTCTGCAGTTGATATTTTCTTGAGTGCATAGCTTCTGCACTCGTGCCAGGCACCCCTTCTTAGCAGCATCTAGCAAGGCAGCATCTCCTCTCAGTAAGTCCTGGATATCTGTGTCTCCTTCTTTCACCAAATCTAAAGGAGTGTTCCCGTCTCGATTTTTTTTTGTTGGATCAGCTCCATGCTACAAAGTACAAAGTGGAATGCTACTGTCACAACCATCAGCAGAGCAGTGCACATGAGAGCATCGCTATTTTGTGGCACAAGATAGCAAAGGGTGGATTTTTCTAACCTGCTGTCATGAAGTACCACCTGTGTAGATTAGTAGGCATGAGAACAAATCCACGAGGCTGAAGCCTAAAGCACTAGTCTGCCACACAGCTGTGCAGACCTCAACTCCACAGGCAAGGACGGCAGCCCTCTGCAAGAGCTGCCACTGCTCTACCTGCAACTGAAATAAGTTCAAGTGCCTATTCTGCATACAGTTACACCCCACTGCCTCAACAGGTGTCATAGAAAAGCCAACTGCAAATACCTTGCTGCCAGACAATCTTTTCCTTCTCCTGCAAACTGGCTGGCAGAGGTGTTTCTTCAGCACACCTGAACTAGTGAAGCCAGGCCCTTGATTTCATTAAATACCAACCTGCTATTGAAAGGCCCTTGTTTTAGAAGGAAAAATAGAAAAATATTAGTTTCTTCACTTTTTAATAGGTAACAGCATTGTCTCAAGCAGTTTACAGGCCCTGGAAAGCAGTGAAGAAAACATTTTGGTGGAAATGTGGAGAAAGCAGATTTGAATGGCTGCTGGAATATATCTGCAGTGGTAAGTACTAGAGCATGGGAGGAGAGGAGCATCCATCTAGACACAGCATATGGTGTGAGTCATGACCATGTACAATTTGGTGGAAGAGTAGCTCCTTCTCTGATCATTCTCAGCAGCAGTGGGAAAAAACAAGACAGATAAGGCAGAGGCATCTGCTGGCACTACAGTTCTCTGGCTGGCCGCTTCAGAATCAGCACAGTGGTCCAACCTCCACCAGCAAGTCTACTCTGTCACTTCTCACTAGAGGTGCTGGAAAAGCTGTGTTGAGCCACAGGGAATGAGCTGGGCATAGGAAGAGAAGAAGAAATGAAATGCCTTGTATTTGGAAGCAGTACAACAGTGCTCAGCATACAAAAGGTAAACAGAAAGAGATGGGAAGGGACAGAGTACTGGTTACACAGAACCAGTTCCACAGCTGTGGTGCTTTTGGGAAGAGAGGATTCTTTGCACAATGCCTTTTAAACTGCAATAGCTTTTCCAAGAAATTAATTGAGATCCTTTAAAAACTCACTGAAATCGGAACTGTTACAATAATTCTCCAGAGTAAGTATCTAAATGAAGAGGCAGTGTCTTCTGAGACCCCTTGAAAGGCACTGAAACAAGTTAAGGTGGTAATTTTAAATAAAAGTGATGAAAAAAAAAAATTAGCTCCAAAATGCCTGTACATTTTTGTTTCCTTCTTCAATCAGAACAGGGTAGAAAGAGAGCAAGTCAGAAGTCCAGCCCAACACCCAAGGCTCACCAGAACTGACCACGCTGCCAGCTGGCGTAAGAGACAAAACAAGAGAAGGCCTGACCAAACTACACTGAGACCACATATCCATGGATAGCCAGAGGCTTTACAAAACCCTGTCACCTTAAGGGTATATTTAGCTCTTGTCCAAGAGTGACTTCACAAAGAAGTATTTCAGCACTTTTCTACATCCTGTAATACATCTATTTAGGATTCTTTGAAGACAGAAAATATCTGTGTTCCCAGTGGAATGATCAGAAAACGTCACTGTTCTTGACAGACTATGAGTGCTTCTATAGCTTGAGCTAACATCTGTATTCAGGTGTTACCACCAGAGCCATCATCATGCCTACTCCACAGAAAGTTCTGAGTATCATCTGGTTTCTATTTCAGCTGTGTTTCCAGCTGATATGCTACCCTCCTGAATGCTTTTTCTGGTAATCAAGTGAAATAATTAGTAAGAGAGAAATAGCAGGGCTTGCCACAGCAAAAGAAAAGAGAAATGGACAGGGAACAATTGCATCAATTCTGAATTACTGTGCTTCAGGTGGACATGAAGTAGGCAAGGCTAAAATAGGAAATAGGACTGACAAAAAAAATCTACTGTAGCACCTTTCTTTTACCCTCCTATTGTAGAATATGACCTCACATTAAGTTGCTCAAACTCATGTTTCTTACTGGCAACATGTTGGCATTACCTCATGCCTTTTATAGGTTCTCCCACTAATTATAATGAATATTTATTCCACAGTATAGTAATATACCTTTACTCCAGGAGCCTGATAGATCATATATTACCATAACAGCTTTCAATTTCTCACATGCCGGACACCATTTAGGAGCTGCCTCCCGTTACTGCGCTGTAACACACGTTTCTCTAAGTACAAAGGAGTACTTAATAGCAGGAACTGCTCCAGAAAGGGATGAATAGGATAAGCTGGGTTTTTTGGTTATTTTGCAGAAATTTGGCTGCTTTCTCAGTTTGATCCTTTGGTCCTACTTAGCTAATAATATTAATGTATGTACTGGAAAAACTAACCATATGGATGATAGACTATGAGTGAACTGGCATTATACAGGAAACTATCTGACAAGATGAAAACAGATACCATGAAGGACTTGTACATGCAAATAGCTACATTAACCTTCAACAAAACCAAACATGTACACAGTTCAAGACATATCTGGGATCTGCAGATCACATACTTTTAAAAGCAGCTTGCAGATTTCGTATTTTCCTTTTGCTGCTGCTTCATGCAGAGGAGTGAATTTCCACAAGTCTGCCACATTGACAGAAGCACCGTGCCTCACTAGGAGTTCAGCCACCTCGTAGTGTCCATAAGAGCAGGCATTGTGCAGGGGTACTAAGCCACTAATCAAAGAGAAAGTGTTAATAGTTAAATAAATAAAATAAAATCCAATGTGCAATCAGATAAAAAGCCATGATGGTTACAGAAATCCAAACCACAACGAACAGTGGGAGGTAGAAATACCACACTAACACACAGTGAAGCACATGATGGAATGAAAGGTACCCTTTATCTTTGGCATGCACATCTGCCCCATGGTGCAACAGATACTCCACTACTGATACACGGTTGTATCCTGCAGCAAAGTGCAGTGGGGTTGAATGACGGCCTTCCAAGTCTCTACAATTCACATTCTGTGGGCTGCAAAGTTGCTGTGAAGACAAAAGAAAAAAACAAAGCCTAGTACAGAACTAAGAGAAACAAAGAAAACACCTCACAAAACCCCTCCAAAACCCAACCCCCAAACAAACTAAAAACAACAACCACTAAAAAATGACAAATAAACCCCAAGAAATCCAACCAACCTACCCACCCCACAGAAACAAAACCCAAAAGAAAGCCTCCAAACTACCACCCTCAAACATTTCAATGCAAAATGGGATCAATTTATTATTATATACTAAGTTTCAGAAATCAAATGTTGAGAAATTTCTTTCCATTTAAGGCAAAGTTAAAAAATAGCTGCTCTGGATTTATGGCTGAAAGAAATTCTACAACAAACAAGACTTAAATAATGGAAACAGTATGAAGATATTCCTAATGTATTGGAAAGGATGAGCCTTTAAATCATCAAGAACCAGGTTTAAGGCCATGCAACTTCCTCCAGATTATGTTACTGTTTCCGGTTTATGTAGTCTTAAGAGGTCTAGAAATACTGATCTTGGCAGTCAAAGGACTTGCTGGTGCAGACAGTGTTCCTGTTTGAATGTTAATATGTATCAGGTTGGAGTTCAAAGTGAGAACACATGCAGAACAGTCTGCCTGCAGAATGTATTGCCCAGACCAACTATGAAAGACAAAAATCAGTCTTTCCTGTGCTGCTGGGATTCCATGGCCTATCTTGGACCTTCAGATAAATGGTGTCTTAAAAGGTCTGCTACCTGTTAACATTTTTGCTTGCCTGTTTTCTGAGTCAATCATGCACCTGAGGCCTGTTTCTATTAAAATGTCATTCAGAGGATAGTAGGGTCCACTTCAAAGAATCATGGCTCCATCTGCAACGTTGCATCTGAGTCAAAGACATGACTGAAGGACTGTGAGGATGAACAACCAAAAGCTCAAGAGAAACACCTCAGCACATCTCAATGCACTACTACTTGACAGAGGGAATTAAAAAAAAAAAGGAAAAAAGTTTGCCTTCCCTTTTTTTGATTTACTATCTGCTAGGCACTACTTTCACTACTCTTGCAGCAGAGGTTTCCACAAGCCTTCCAACAGCCACAGAAAGTGGAAAGTTAAGACGAATTGCTCCAACCTACCTTCACAGTTTCCAAGTCACCAGCTTTGGATGCTTCTAACAACCGATAATCCACATCAGACGTGCGCACAGGTGTACTTTCTACATAGGGAAAAGATGGTTTAGGATTACCTAGGATCATTAATTTGTATTAACTGGGGCTCAACGTATTTTCCAAACCGAGAGAAGAGGGAAAAAGTCAGTTGTAATTTTTAAAAATGTAGCTAGGGGTCTATAGAATGGTTTAGGTTGAAAGGGAACTTTAAAGACACTATCCATTAGACGATGTTGCTCAAAGCCTGATACAACCTGGCCTTGAGCACTTCTAGGGAGGGAGCACGCACAGCCTCTCTGGGCAACCTGTTCCAGTTTACCTCACAGTAAAGAATTTCTTCCTAATCTTGTATCTAATCTAAATCAACTGTCCCTCAGTTTCAAACTGTTAACACCTCATCCTACCACTACACTTCCTGATAAATAATCCCTCCCTATCTTTCCTATAGCCCCTCTTTAAATACTGAAAGGCTACTATAAGGTCTCCTTGGAGTCTTCTATTCTCTACAGGAAGAAGAGGAGAAAGAAGTGAAAAGCAAATCCTACAAGCTCAACTGATGTGTGAAGAAATGCTCTGAGTTGAAGGAAAAGCTGAGAAAGCTCAGGGAAAAGGGATAGTGGCACCTTTAATACAGTCAAAGCTGCCAGCTCATTTCCTTAATTCTACCTCCATCTTTTGGAGTGGTTTCACTAGCAAGCAGTTGGACTTGATGATCTTTAAAGTCTTTTCAACTTACATTTTTCTATGATTCTAAATGGTTCAAACATGCTGCAGGAGAAGAATGGCAGCAGAGTTTTGACACAAATGTTAACAATTGAGCAGAGCATAGTATGCATCAAACACCTGTTGTTGGAATGGGTTAAGATCTCAGCTCATGTGTTCTTCATTTCATTTGATTTCCTTTGCTCTCCCCAACAGCACATCACCTCAGCATCCTGAGGCAGGGAGAGGTTAAATACGCCAAGTCCTATAATGGATCCAAAGCTTTGCTCCTTAGCAATTTAGCAATTGTTTATCTCTTCTCTGGACTCCACTCTGTCTTCACAAGACAGCCAAGATGCTGACTTTCATCAGGGTAAAAAAGGAAATCAATCAGAAACACACTCTAATTACTACAGAAAAGAGAAATTTCAATTCTACTAGATAAGAACTTGAGTACCAAAAGGCTGCACTGAGCAAATAAACAAAACAAATTTTACATTAAAAAAAAAGCAGAATCAGCAGCATTTTCTAATCAGCATTTGAACAAATTAATAAGCTTACTTAACAAGCTTCCTAACGTTACATAGCCATACTCCTACCTGTTGCAACCGGAATCACAAGCAGCTGAAGTTGCATCCACCAGCTACCACACTGCCAAAAAGCTGTTTTGTTACCTTGTGTTTGGGAAGTAGCTCAACTAAGTGTGAGGAAAAAGTCCAATACTACATAGAAAATATTTTAAGCTGTGAACCCATGAGTTAAGTAATAATCCCTACCAAAACAACTCCAACATTTAAAACAATGTTACTTGAATCCAATCTCTCAAACATAAGCAGACAGACATATTTTCTAAATAATTTCAGCATTCATTTACTGGCTTTGGAATACAGAGAGCACAAAGTGTGAACAATCCTATGACACATGCATTTTTTTCAGCTTTTGAATCTTCCAGTCTTGAGCACCTTGGTGTTTATTGAAGAATGGCTGCTATGTCTCCAATGAAAGCAGCAGAGTCACAATATGACTTCAGTGCAAATGAATTTTAATTGAAAATAAAACGATCCCTTGCAGAACACTTTTAAGTTTACTATTAAAAGAATAAATAAAACTTCTATTATCTTGAACAGCAGGGGATATGTTTACTTTCTTCTGATTCTTCTCTCTCAGTACACATACACAGAGTCACAGTGCACACCTTACATAGGTAATGCTACCCACGCAGCCAGCTATGTATCAGGAGTGGGTACATTTCAAAACAGTCCTTCCTTGCACTGCTGTAAAATGCCTCTTAATTTGCCTGTTTTAAGTCCACACTGTTGAGAACACTAAAGGAAATGAAGTTTCTAGCTACCATGCATGGATCTTCTCATCTCTCTGGCTATCTGCCTGTCTTTGACTATATGTGTATCACACCAATGTAAGCTACAGCCACTGATGCAACTATTCTCCCTACTTGCAAAAATTCAAGTTGTAAGAGGATACAAACTCTCAAGCACTGATGTTAAAAATAGTGACACCATCTTGACACATTTTTTGCCTTTTTAGTGCAAGACATGAACACATGGTTATCTAAACGGTACCCAGTGTACTTTCACAACAAAAATCCTTCTCTGCTGGACAAGCAAGAGATTTGAAACAAACATTCAAAGGGTATAGCAACTATCAGGACTCCTCTGCCAATAGCACTGTGCTTGTGACTGATAAAGTGCACAGTACCTAAAAGGGTGGCTGATGAGACGAAAAAAGTTTCTCACATGTTTAGCAATTTTCCAACTGCCTTGGAACTTGGTAACAAAAAACCCCCAAAACTCGCAACATCTGCCTTCCCACATCTCCCTGTAAAGCAGCATATTCCAAGTCCACAGGATGTTTTTTTTTCTCCCCAGTTTGCATAAAAGCACTGAACTGAGCAGGGCTTGCTTTGTTGTGTTATGGTTTTCTTCTGAAAAGTATGGTGAAGTACCTATTCTAGACGTGTTCACACGATGGCAGATGGGAGGGATGAGAAAACTCCTGCAAGTCTCTTGCATTTAAAAGGAAGTAATAGCCACAGCTTTGGAAAGGGAGAAAATAAAGTTAAAATACACAAGGCTTTATTTTTACTCACCGCTTAGAATCTGCTGCACTGCTTCATTTCCCATCTGTGCTGCTGTGAAGCCTTGTAAAGAGATGATAGAGGGATCGGAGCCGTAATTCAGCAAGAGTCGACAGGTCTGCAAGTGACCTGCTAGTGCAGCTCTGTGCAATGCTGTTTGACCAAGTGTGTCTAGTGCATTCATCTGAAAAATAAGCAGCAATATAAAACATTGTTATAATTAAAAGGCTGCACCTGTCTCAGCCTTTAATAAGAAGAGCAATAGCAGTAATTTTCCCGCATATAAATTTATCTATCAGTCCCTCTGGCATTGCAACTAAACAAATACAAAAGACAAAATCACTCCAGTGTACAGATAACCTACTGACTTTTAACAAAGCAGGTTATTTGTTTGTATGGCTAACAGGTAACACAAGATGCCCCAAACCATACCAAAAATAGTAATCAAACCTCTGACAAATTCAGTGAAGATTAACTTTGTTCAAGAAAATCAAAACCATCACAGAAGAGAAGAGGCAAATTATTAAGCAAATAATACAAAGAACTTCCATCTTAAAGGAAATTACCACCTGTTGCCTTCAGGAAGTGAATTAAATCAAAACCAAAAACTGAAGCAAAAGTGTCAGATTAGGAATTCTATGAAGGGGGGGAGGGAAGCAGTTGGATACAAACAACCCATTTCCTCCTCACTTTTCATACGCTTACAGATATGCCAGTGGATACAATTCTACCCAATACAAAAGTGCATTTACAGGTGAAATGGAATATTGCTTTCAGAGAGTATGATATCACAGAAACCCATCTGTCAGGATCTAACAGTATCTAGATAACTGGATGCATCTTCCCTGGGTTCACTGCCAGAGAAAGGAAGAAAATAACAGAGTGCTTTAAAAAGCAGAAAAAGTACCCCTCATGAAAATAACCTTTCAAGAAGATATTTTGTACCTAGCAGTGACTCATAGCAAATCTAAATGTAAATGTCCAGCAGCATTTTTGCCACTTTATGAAATGCAGAACTACTCTGTATTCTCTGCAAGCAACTCATAACCCGTTAGCTGCTTCCAAGATCGCAGACTGTGAACTGCATACGTAGCAGACTCTGTTACTGTAAAACCCACCCTTTTACCTTCTGAAAAGCTCTGTGGTGGTAGTGAACAAAGGTTTTCCTTATTATTTCTCCCCTAAAATGCAGCCTGCACATCCTACTATCCTTCCACGAAAACTAGTGAAACCCCCCCCCCCCATTTTGAGTAAGATACATATTCTGTAACTAAATGAAGTTTAATTAGGGAGGTAACTATATAGAAAATGTCTACTACCAGAGTAAAAAAAAACAAACTTGCAACCACAGTATCAAGGCACAGGAAAGAACAAAGAACTACCACATAAATACAGCAGAGCATGACGGGATATTATCTGAAATTCTTCTATATCCCTCAGCAATTCTACAAGCTGCTAAAGCAGGAATTTCTCATATCACAAACCTCTCTTGTAGGAAGCTATAGAGGAGAATGGTTCTGCTCTCTTCTAACTGCTCAGGTCATGTCACTCTAATGGGATTTCCCTAAAAGTTTTGTTTTAAATAAAAACTCACTGCTACTATAAATATTAACTGGATGCTGAATGTCTCAAATCCACCATTTTATTCAGATGATGATCTTCATCTGTTTCAGGACTCTGGATACCTTTCACCACTGATAAGGGCACAAAGAAAAGTTGAAGTCTGGAGCTGTACAGGTTTACTGATGGGAAGACCAGGATGAAATGACACTGCTGGATTCTAGAAGCAGCGAATAACCCAAGAAAGAATCCTAATTAACATCTCTTGAAACACTGAATTTGTATGTTAAGTGTTCCTGTATTTGTATGTTAAGTGCTCCTGTACTGAACAAATTGTTAAGAACAGCAGCAAGACATCCACGCTGCACAACTCAACACTGGCCCTACACCTGGAAAAAAGTGTTAATATTAATTTGAAAAGAACACTGGCAGAGTCATCAGATCCATCATCTCACATGTCGGACGCAGGTCTCCTTTCACCTCCACATAATGATCTTTGCCAGCAATCGATTCTTGGGGCAGAGGAGTATCAGCCATCTGAAGAAATGCCTTACTTCTGGTATGAGGAGGGCAGCGAGTTGACAGAGGGGTGCACGCAGCAGGTGAAGCTGTTTTTCCCCTCAGGAGCAGAATTATGCTTTGCAGGGAAAAATCATGGGGAATATGATAACTTTGAGGCAGATCTGCTCTCACCAGTCACGCAGCACTTGTCTAAAACCAACCCAGGAACGCACTGCACTAAGGCTGAAAGCAAGAGGATGTATTTCCAAGGGAAAAAATCAATTCCAGCATTACAACTTGAAATTCAAACTGAGATTAAACTTTCACAAAAATCAAACCTGATAATACATATGCTTGCCCACTACTGTGTCTAAAAACATATACCTTTCAAATTCATAGCTAAAGTTTAAACTCCACTCGGCAAAATGTAGACCCTCCAATGTGTACTACTGCCTCGTGCTGAGAAGGCAGACTAGACAGTTCCAGCTCTATTAATATAAAAAATGAGAAATATTTTTTAATCAGTCTGACACTAGACAGCTGTTAATTCTGGATTACTTTACAGGCAGAGTTTTCTGGAATGAGTTAAAAATGACAGGTTTGAAAGCTTTTATTCCACAGCGCAGTGGCTCTCATTTCTTCCCACAAAACCAGCCACTTCACTGCTCAAACTGCACACCTGAAAGCAGAACGCAGCTATCAAATGAAAAGCACTTTAAAGTAAGGTTTTTCATGGAAAAACACCATCCTGTACGGTATGTACCATGGCAGAATTCCTTCTGTTGTTTCTTTTTACCTCTTTTCTCCATCCTGGATAGATACAGTAGAGAAATCAAAATGGTTGTGTGCCACCAAACGCCGAAGACATTTTTCCTCCCTGCACTGCTGCTCCTGTCTCAGAGCAGCGACAGCAATATTCTCCAAGCTACCAGGCACTTGTAACAGCTGGGACCTGTTCAGGAAACCTCTTTTGCAAGACATCAAAAGCATATTAGCTTCCTGTTGGTATCAAATGCCCTAAATATCCTACTACCCATTGACACTACAGCAGTCCTGAATGTAACAGCCTCCAAATACTGCACTTTTCTCCGTGAAATCTTTCTAAAAGATGCATGTTCTAAAATTCACAGGTGAAGCCTGTGCTCTGGTAGCTGTTCCAGTATAAGAGTATCCTCCTCTGCACAAGTGTTCTCCTGCTGCATTTGTTCTGAAGACGACTTGCAATATGTCTTGTGCCTTTGAGCTTCACTAACAATAAACAAGATGCGAACGAAGAGAGGCTGGTGCCTACTCCGAGCTCTGTCAGGAAAAAAAATGGGCCCGGTTTGACTCTGAAAGCTCCTAAATGATCCAGCTATTAAGTTCCACAGTTGTCCCTTTGCACAAAAGGGACAAATTAAGATTAATGCCACTGAGTTTGGATGTCTAAGGCGTGAGAAAAGCTGAACCACACAATTGCAACAGATCACAGAGCTCTTCATGTCATAAACTGTCATAGTCCAGAACTGGCTGCCTTTCCGAAAGGAACTTTAGGTTTTGATCCTTATTGTTTCCTGAGGAAATCATATCTCTACGTGAAATGTTGGAAACAAATCTATTACAGAACAAGGTTACTAAAAACCTTTCCAATCTGCTGGCTTGAGTCTAGATAAGATGGTGACTGTTGTTGAATTCATGATCATGAAAGGCTGTCAATATGTTACTCCAGCACACAGAAACGGTTGTATTACGCCAAGATCCACAAAGCCAGGTCCTTCAGCAGAGCAGAATGAAGCTGTTTCTGCTATGGTTATGAACAGGAATACTACCTAACATGACCCTGGAAAGGCTCACTTTCTCTTGCAGAAGAATAGTTTCAACATTATGCCTTAGAAACATACACAGTTAAACAAACAGCATTCATAGCATCTCCACACTTGCCCAAGATACCAGTGAACTCGCATGCTTGCAGGTTTTTCTTTCCAACAATCATTCCAGTTCAGAAAAGACTTTAATCCTTTCCTTCTGCACTGCTAGAAAGCCGAATATCTTTCTGAATACATTAGATTTCCCATGTATCTGTAAATTCAGACAAGGAGCTAGTTATAAGAGGTATCCAACTATATAGCAAAACAATAAAACAGAATGAAAGACACTTTTTCAATAGTTCACCACCTCCAAATTAATTTTGCTTAAAATAAAAGGATTTTGCCCACCTTCAAAGATATTGCACTTGAAGATTTGCTCATAGGTCTAATAAAAAAAAAAGTTTACCTCTGCTCTTAATTTTCGTAACATACTTTGAGGATATTCAACACCGAAAAAGATGTGGTATGAAATGTTTCACACTGCAGGTCAGGCAAACAAGTAAAATCCAGGTATGGCATTAAAAACCACAGACATCTGTGACCAATGTCCTTGAAGAAAACTTTAAGAAACCTCAAAGTTTCTCAACTGTGCTTTAAATGTACAGTTGACAGTCAACTTCTGAAAACTCAAGTAATAACCCAATGAAAATATCTTCACTGACCATCAACCAGCATTGCTTAGACATGTAAATGATGTGCACCAACAACTCCTTGGCAGTTCAAATTACAAATCTAGGCTATATCCTCAGTACAAGCCAAGACACAGCAGGAGACACTGGAACAAGTAATTTTTATGTAGATGTTGACTCTTGGCAATATTAACGTTCTTAAAATATTTCTGTAAAGTCTAGATCAAGCTTGTTATTCAAGCAGTCTTTCATTTTTTATTGTAGTGTGACATACTTCATTGAGAAAATGGACACAGTGATAAAATTCAGGCTTATTAAATCTTCTTCCGAGACCATGAATTGTCGCATTCATTCCAAACAAATTTCCTAAAGGCAGTTCTTATTTCATCCCCTTTCCAAAATAGGCATACTTAACATATTACCTCACTTCTTCTGTTTGACAACAAACCACTGCTGCTCCTCATGAAAACAGCAGAATTTCTCCTCCACTGCTAAAACGATCACAAATTATTTTCCGTGTACAAAACTTGACAGCTTTGTCCCCTAAATCCATTATTGAATGTTTTTTTTTTGTGGATCAGCTGTCTGCCTTCTGTATTTCAGAAGAAAGTTCCACTTCTTTTGAAGCTCCAGCTAGTTTAAAAAAAATATTACTCTCTCTATAATCAGTGGTTTCCAGGAGACAGATTAAAGCTAACTTAAACAGTAGCTTTCCTTTGATGAAAAAAATGTTTGCAAAGTAAAGAAAATACGGTAGGCCTCATCCATCTTCATTTCAGTAAGCATTTGAAATTACATCACATGAGAACAGAACACACTGAAAGAAGGAAGGCTGCTCAGTGATTGGTTGTGGGATAATTTTGGTTTAGTATTTTAATTAATGATCTTGGCATAGGAGAACAGTGAAGGTCATGAACATGAAAAAGTAGCAAGAAAAAAACCCACTAAAATCAATATTCTTTATGTACTACAAGACTACAGGAAGGGTCTGAGTACTACCCTGTTGGAATTATTAAAAAGGCAAATATGATACCAATACACAATAGTCCAGCATCTACATCAGAGATGTGGAATTGCCATTATGTAAGGCAATGAGCAAATGGACTCCATTCTTGTTGCCTGAGCTTCAAGATCTCCCCTACTGGTAGAGAAAAGAGGGATTATAAGAATGATTAGGAAATGGCAATGTTCACTTACAAGGGAAGGCAAAGTATTTGATGCTTTTAGCCTTCCAAAACAAAGAATAACCCTAAGAATGATCAGTTTGTTCACTGAAAATACTTCAGCAAAGGAAGCATCGAAATGGAAAAGAGGTATTTAAACTGCAGGACAGTGCTATTTGAAGAACAAATGAATATCCACTGTGAGACTGATATTGCAGAGGATGTACCAGGTCATGAAAATACTTCCTTGCAAAAAAAATGTAAGGCACAAAAAGAGAAAACATCAAAACAAAAGCTTCCAGAATCACAGTAAATGGAAAAAAAAAAACAAACTTGTATCAGACTTCAGAGACTAAAGCTGCCATGTGAAAACAATCAGAAACAAAAAAATATCAATCTTAAGAGTGTCTGATGAATCAAATGTCTACAGTCAAAGCATGAGCAAGAGGTCAAATGATAATATACAAGCAAGACAAACATTTCAGAGTGATCATATATGCCTAGCTAAACAATTAATACTCTAGAGCATATCCCATCTGAGAACTTCACTTGATTCATAAACCTTAAGACCTACCTCTGATGAAAAACTATGATTGCATTATGTACCATTTTACAACTGAGGAACTTTGGACACTGATAAAGAGAGACTTGATCTACTATAGATGGAAATTACATGCTTAATTTTGAGTGGTCTCTTGCCCTGCACTTAAGTGATTTGCTAGATTGTAAATGTGAATGGCTCTCCCTGTAATTACTTAGCAAGCATATACTAGGATATGAACAAAGAATGGATGCCGTCAACTGTAAAAAACAATGGAACACACTGCTCATTGTGGTTCTGTAAGTAACTCTGGGCCACTCACCATCATCACTCAGTTCACAACTGACTGTTGGAACCCCTGCTTCAGGACATAAAATATTTGCAAACTGTTATCAGAACGTGCCACTGACACAAGCAAAATGGGGCCATTACAGCAAGGTTGATGTTTTTGAGCATGCTCCTAATCAGGCTACAGAGAGAGAGATTTTCAAGGGAGTACTAATGTAAATGCCTATAGTATAGCATCAGCTTTCCAGAAACCCTCAGTACACAGCACCTCTTTGTATTTCAAAGCAAGCAGTACTTAGGTAGAAACACGCTTGAAATTTCAGCATGTTCAATGCAGTACCTACCCAAGTACCATCAGTCCTGAATTCATGTGCAAATTCAGATCCATAAAGCCATGAAGTATCAATTCCTACGGCAAAATGGTTTTTTTTTCACTTTCAGTGCATAGGTATGCTCTTAAGAGTGAAGCTGGGAAAACGGTTCAGAATAGTTTTAATGACTAAATCAGAGACCTCTGGCCCTGCTTCCCCCCAGAAGATTTTGTTATGTCACTACTGCATCAGGATTTTCAAATATGATAAACTCGGTCATGGTATTGTTAAGCTATTTTATGGTGTCATAAGTACTCCAGAATTAAATCATCTACTGAAACCTGGCAACACAATCTCATACAGGTTTAAAATTACAATTCATTATTACACAGTTACATTGTTTGTAGCCTCTAGCAGATCAAGAGTAACACACTAGATTATTACAGGTGTATTTCTTATTTTCCAGCTTCATTTTGCTTGAATGAAGGGGAAAACTCAAAACCCTTAAAAGCAAAATATAAGCAGATAATTCGTATTTATCCAATGCAAAGAAAGTACCTATAGGGAAGAGTGTCTGAGAAAACTGAGTAGCTAAATATATTATTACCATTAATGTGAATTTTTCTTCTAAAACTTGGAGAAAGATCATTCTGAAGTAACTCTGGAAGATGCTTAAGAGACATCCTAAATAAAGCCAGGTATACTTTCCTCTGCCTTTAACTAATAACTTGCTGAGTCATGTGTTTTTAAGGAAATTTCAAGACAGGCTCGTGAATTATGGAGCGAAGCTGGAGATGGGTAGGTTCAGGCTGGACATAAGGAGGAAGTTCTTCACCATGAGAGTGGTGAGAGCCTGGAATGGGTTGAGGCCCCATCCCTGGAGGTGTTTAAGGCCAGGCTGGATGAGGCTCTGGACAGCCTCATCTAAGGTAGGGTGTCCCTGCCCATGGCAGGGGAGTTGGAGCTAGATGATCCTTGTGGTCCCTTCCAACCCTGACTGATTCTATGATTCTATGAATTACTTTGGTCAGCATCCATCAGTGGCTAAAGGGCATGGCAAAGCAATCCAAATGAGAGAATATGAAACAAGCACAGTCTAAGAGATGCTCAGCACCAGACTACTAAACTCAGAAGATAAAGCAACAAGAGGCACCTAATGACCACATATATTAGAAATGAGCAGCAAGATTAAATAAAAAAAAAAAAAACCAAACCAAAAAAAGTAAGCTAGACTCTCAAAGTCTGTATTCAGTTACTTCAAGATAGAGTTTTCTAATGGGATTCCTGAATGTCTTGTACTGATTTAAGACAAACACACTTCAAGGTTACCAAATGCAAAGCACACAGAAGAAAAAGCAACAACTATCATAAAAGCTACCACCAAACTTAAGCAGTCTATCTCTTTTTCTTCTTCTTGCCTTTTGCACTAAATAAAATATATTTAAGTATATTTACCTTTGCTCCATGTTTATGCAGAACTTCCATGACATCATTATGAGCTTTTTCAGCTGCGACATGCAAAGGCGTCATGAAACTGGCAGGAGGGGGGAAAGGAAAGCATTAGTTTAACATTGCTAGCGTGACAGCATCTGTTGGAAAAAGTAAAGATTTCAGAAACCTACTCTTTGTTTTTCTCATTAACATTCGCTCCTTTCCTGAGCAGCAGTTCTGTAACTTGCTTCCGCTTGGGATGCACAGCAGCCACAGCACAGTGCTGCAAAAAAAGCAAATACAAATTGCATTTCACTTATACAGATGATAAAGAGCTTTAAGATCCACGACTTCATCTCTTAATCATTCTGCTAAACATCTGACTACAAAATTTACAAACAATCATCATATTTCTGCCAAAACGTGTAATACACTGAACAAAATGCGAGCCAGGGATCAATGCTAAATTATTCTACTCAGAAAAACAATTTTCACTTTAAAGCTTATTTGTCACTTATGAAAAAGTGCTGTTTCCAACTACATTAGCAGGGTATCAGGACAGAATCAGCACATAAAGCACAAAGGAGGTAAAGACAAAAGGCTTGAAACGGGTCCACTAAGATTCTGTTGCTGTTGTCAAATTAATGTGACTTTCGAATGTTGCTTTGTTTCTTCTTTTGTTTCGGTGAGTACTTAACTTTTTAACCTCAAGGCAACTGTGTTACTCATCAAGTTACAAATTATGTAATAAAGAGGCAAGAAAGTTCTCTTAGAGTATTTTCTTTTCCATAACTTTTCATCTAGTGCTCAAACCTGTCCTTGTGGGAACACCATACATACCATTGCCAGGCGTAACTGTTCTAATGCATGTTGCTGGGGTCTGCTTGTCAGCTTGTGCACTAGGCACCCAGAAGTGAGCGTTACATTCCCCACTTCTAACTTTGATCCTCTGTGGAGACTAAACTCAATCTGTTCTGGCATTTTCAACACTGGCCCTACTAATGCATTCCCGAGGCCTGAAAGTGCAAGCATGGTTCCAAATAAGCTGAGCTCCATGCTTTAAAATCAGTACAGAAATGCTTGTCTCAAGTGTGGATGTCTTATGACAACAGACACTGAGAAACAGGAGATACTTCTGAATATATGTGTTTAAATGTTTACCTATGTTTTAAAACACAAAAAGCAGATCATGTCCCGCAACAGAGCTCTCAAACTTTTCAATAACAAAATAGCTTTTACAATGAGATGGCCCCCAAACAGAAGGATAAGTAGCAATACTGCTGATAATCCAGTTTCAGTCTTTCCTATTAAGTAACTGCCAGGCAAACTTCCACACTGCTGTTAGTCACCAGAGTATGTCCAAGTTTTGCAAAGGCAAGCACTGTAAACATACATTAAGATCAATTCTTGTTCTGATGAGTAGCTACATTTTTGAGGCTTTGTAGACAATAATCCATTTACATTTCCTGCCAATGACATGAGCCAGTGTTAAAAACACTACAAATACTGCAATATTGCTGGACCACTGAGCAATGCTGAAACAAAGCAGGTGCTTGCTTTGTCATTGTGGGGTAATTGAGCACAGCTTCCAGTGCCCCATGGTAAATATATCATGCTTAGGACAGGAACAAGTTTGTTTAGATTGTAGCCTCATGTGATCCTGGAATCTAAGTCCTAATGTTCGAGTGGAAGGCCACTTGGGAATCTCAACTATGCAAGGAAAAAACTGAGAAATCACAATCCAACACTTACTGAACAGTGAATCAAAGACATCAACATAGCTAAAATATCCCATTTTTGCCTAGTCATTTCTGCAGAATCCGCAGGCAGAGAAAAGCAAAGAACACCACAGGACTATGAAGTGATCATTACACAGCTAAGGAGCTGCCACACATCAGCAGCTGATTTAGTCAGGAAGAAATGATAACATCATACCATATTTCCTTCAAGTTCAGCCTCTAAATAGCTATTCTCCATGTTGCTTCTAAGTTCAGTACAGGATGCTAAGTTCTCCATGGGGAGAACACAGCACGCAGATGCTTTGTACTCAACACCCAATGTTCTGATCACAATCACAATGTTTAGAACACTAAATACACAGGTGTATGCTGGCAGCTGAGACCTACCACTGTGAAGAAAAAGGTTCCCCTGGAATAAAGTAACACAATTATAATGGTTTTAGTAGTATCATCAGTGCCTCTCAACTTCAATATCTTCAATGCATCTGGGACACTGGCTGTGCTCTTTGCCTCCACTGCTTCCTCAAGCAACAAGATAAGAGCAGGATACCACCATAGAAATCTTGCAATTAAATTTCCATAGTTCACGTGGTATTGTCAGTACTACTCCAATCCTGTAAGATCCTGTGTTACACACACAGCATCCATTTTCCCTATAATTTTACATATCCTATGAAGAAAATCTGCAATTCTGGTTAAAAAAAAAAACATTAAGGAAGCACTGGGCTACTGGAATAGAATTTAACCCCAGAAAGACCACAACAAACAACCAAAAAAATAAGGGTGATGTGGAAAAAAAGCAGAAGAGAAGTGACCAATTGTGCTAGTTTGAGCCTAGCTAGAATGTTTCGGTGAGAAGAACTAGATCATAGGCTGAGAAATGAAAACAATGGTGAGGTCTACTTCGCTCACCATCTTGCTGAGATGTGTAAAGAAGAAAAAGCAAAACAAAGATAAAGTCACTTCTGCTTTGCCTGCTGGGGAGAGCTGAGGCTGCTGGCTGAACTCCATCTTGCTTTCTAACCTCACCCTCCATTTGCTTTGGCTGATTTCACCTTTGCTTCTTAATCCTCTTGGCCGAACCTCCATTCTTCCTTGGGACTGGGGTAAGGTTGAGAGGGGTAGGGGGAATGTGAGGGGTGAATGAGAGCCCCTCCTGGGGACTCAGGTTTCTGGGAGGGGAGTTGTGTCTGTATTACCTTTTTACCTTGTATATTTCTGTATATATCTGTATATACTGGAAAAATCTGCTTGTAAATTGTGCCAGCTGTAAATATAAGCTTCATTCAAATTTCCAGATCCGGCTGAGTCTAGTCTGGGTGATTTCTAAAGTGTGGGGGGGCGGGGAACACCCAAACCATCACACCAATGAATAGGTAAAGAGTGGCTGGAGGGCTTCTGTAATCCACCAGGAAGAAAACAAAAAGTGATGAACAATTATATGGTGCTGTTTTCTGCAATACTGATTTAATTTTAAATTTTTAGGTGGTAAATTCTCAATCTTGGATGATGAATCTATTTTCATAGTGCAGAAATAAAACGTGTCAACTAGCACTAGCACCACATTTATCATAAAACAAATGGATTGACTAAACAATCTCACCAGAGCAGTCTCGTGCGACTGTGGCTGCTTAAAATTAATGATCTCCAAAGCAAGTGTCTTTTTCACTTTGGCTAGGTCTGCCTCTCTGGCTGCTTGCAGTAGAGAATGTCCTTTGAATTCATCTGGTAGAGAAAAAAGATGCATTTAATATTCAGCAACATGTCACATTTATTAATGTTATCAGAGAAAGGTAGCTATACCCAATTAAGAAAAAAGAAGACTATTTCTCTACATTTCCAGATAGCAGCTGATCTGGGACACAGTTGATTCTATGAAAGGGGCAAAGTGATTCCTTGAGGAAAATCCTTATAGCTTTCTCCCTCTTATCCTCCACCCATTTGGTATTAAATGCATGTAACCTATGAATAACCTGTGTATGTGTTCAAGTGAGCACAATGCTATCACATGTGCTTCAGGAAACAGCATTACAGCTGCTTTTCAAAAACCTTTTTATATTTACAACTACAAATGATTCAAGGCAAAGCCTGAAGAAATGTGTATAATCTATATATAAAACTTACATATAAAATATTAAGCTGCTGTTCCTAAAGAAACCTAACTGGTTAAGCATTTGAAGCCAGTCTACTACAAAGACGAAACAAATTTTGATAGCAGCTCTATCTTTGCAAGTACAGAGAGGTAGTTTTGTTATTTTCAGTGTCACATCTTGTTCAGTTCACCAACGAGGTCACTTTAATTTTAAATAATTTTGAATTTGAAAGGGACTAAAACTGTTTCTCTTGAAATGTACAAATGAAAGGTAGGTTAGCAAGAATGACATCTGACCCTGGGAAGTAGGGAAGAAGTTCAAGGTCAGTAAAAATGTCAGTATTGTACTTTTGAAAGCTTGTTTAGAGGGGCTTTTTAACTCCCAGCCTTATTTTAATATCTGGTACACTTGTGGATTTAGAAATAAAAATAGTCACTTTTATGTTTATATTTCAAATATAATTCAAATTTGTTTGCTAACAAAGCATTAAAGCACAGTTCATATCATGAAATAATAAATAAATGTAATATAATGGCTGCCCAGGGAGGTGGTGGAGTCAGTGTCCCTGGAGGTGTTCAGGAAAAGACTGGATATGTGATATGGTCTAGTTGACTGGATACGGCTGGGTGATTGGTTGGACTGGATGATCTTGGAGGTCTCTTCCAACCTAGTTAATTCTATTCTATTCCTATGGTATAAAACCAAAGAATTCAATCATATACACTTTATTCTGGCTATGCAAATATAGAATGTCTCATCAAGATACTGTCAAATTTGCCATAACATTCATATCTGTATACACATTTCAGTGGACATTAATGGACAAAAATATTTCCCCATTACTTTCCAGGAACTACAGTGATTTTTTTTTTCCCTTTTCTGCTAGCTTATTTAAACAAATGTTAAATTAACCTGCCTCAAAGCCCATAGGCATCCTCCAAGTTAATACAGAATAGAAAGAAGTCGCTAAAAGGTATCAATGCCTTCCTCTTCTAGAGCAAAGTTTTCTGCTGCATGTAATCTCACCATCTTCAACCTGACTAGCTGTTGAGTAGTGCATGATGACCTTCCTAGTGTCTCAGGGGGCTTCTATACTGGAAAGGTGACAGAAAAAAATCAAAAGCTTATTTATCATTGAGTTCAGAATATACTTCTCATGAAGGGGTTTTCTGTAACATCATAATGCTTCGTTTCCATGCCTGTCTTATTTAATTACCTTTTACAGTTTATAGCAACAAGAAAACTAATCCCCACAAAAGGGCAAAGGCAAATCCAAATTAGAGCTGAAATACTGTTTTCTAAACAGCATAAGGACTACAAGGACTACAGAAGAAGGTGCTGGAATTTCCATCTCCAAGCTGGAAGTTACTCTTTAAGGGTGACAGAAAGCCTGAATACAGAGGCTCGCATGTGACTTAACTGTAAAAAACCCCACAGACATCAGATGCAGCAGTGCCTTAAATATTTTAAACCTTAGAAAAGTAGGCAATATCACAAACAATACATTAGAGGTATCTGTGTACTCGAAGTGAGAGGCACAGCTGCAGTTCCTCTACTGCTTTGCGTCTACTTGTAAAGTATGAAGAAGCTGGCCTGAAAGGAAAGCTTCCCTTTACACCCACCCAAACCTGTCCCTAGTCTGAACACTTACAGGTCAGTCTCTCCCTCAGCTCAGGCGTTGGAGCCATATCGACTGCACTCTTGCCGTGGCAGTTGACTAAAGTGGGATCTGCGCCGTGACTCAGCAGGAGGGAGCAGACCTCTACACGATTCTTGGAAGCAGCCTCGTGCAGGGGAGTAAATTGCCAGAGGTCCATAGCATTCACACAGGCACCATGCTAGCACAGCAAAGAAAGACTTATATTCACAAGAAATCATCTCTAAGAACTAGAAGCTTACAGATTTTCACTTCATAACAACAACAACAGGTTCTGTTCTGTCATACATGAACACAAAAAAACCAAATTATAAACCCACATGTGCATAGAAAAAATACCTTTGAAGCATGAAAAAAAAAAGGAAATTTCTGTGTAAGTTAGTTTTTCAGCAGAACAGACCTTTCCACATAAAAATCTAAATAAATTAAACTCTACCATCTGTCCAAAGAAGATCAGGTAAGGAAAAAGCCACATATACAGAGTGTTCCAAGGAAAGGTGCAAGTTGAAGGCTAACGAAATATTTTTTTCTTGTTACTACACAAAAAAAATATAAATGAAAAAATATCTTTTTTAACTCTGATATAAACAGCTCATGCTTCATCTAACACATCTAAATCTACAGCAATCACCTTCCATGCTTCTGCTTACCTTAAGCAGCAGCTCTGTAACCTCATAGTGCCCATATGAACATGCATTATGAAGAGGGACAAGACCACTGTATGGAAGAAGACAAATGACAAATTTATTTCAGCAGCATTTTCAGAGAAGTAGGAACAAGCTTCTCTCTGCTGATAGACAAAGAGAAATCAGACCAAATCTAAAATATTTAAATATTCAAATATTTAAAAATTAATAGTCACAAACTAATAAGAAAATCTAACCTTCCAAATAAACATGTTACTTATGATGCTCTCAGTTTGGGTTTTGGTTATTTTTTTCATCCTAATAGGACACAGATGTTTAGTCTACTACTACGATTAGCATTAATTTGCTTTGAAATGATCTTTGTCTAAGCTATTAAGGGGGGGGTAAATTCTCATTCCACATTTGGTTCTATCAAGAGAAGTCAGCATTCTGTTTCTGCATAAATATGAACTCTTGATTACTTAAAATGCTATGTGAAAGGCAAAACTCCCCAGATAATGCTAACATAACTCCTGAGTATGTTCTGAAGATGTACAAATATCCATAGAAAGCAGACTGTAATTGCTGTTCCAAATGGTGGAATGACTTGATTTTACTCAATTTTTTTTACAGTGGAACCTATTTAACTACGCAAGATAATTCTAAGAGTCCCTGTAATTTTTGTATTGCCGGAGGCCATACCTAAAAATTATACTAGTAAATAACAGGGATCTAGTCATAAGCACAAGATGATTCCGTGTAATAAAAAACTCATGTATTGAAAAGGAGACATGAAGAGGACAGTTGTTACAGAAGATAAAAAGAGTTTAATTTAAACAAGACAGGCTTGTTATGGTTTAACAAATTAGTATGCATAACACACAGATAACAATAACCAACTTCTTACTGTTTATCAAAAATACAAGGAATGATTCCCAGAATTTGAAAATTAACTCAAAGGGCATTAAGACAGCAAGTACTAGACAACAGGGTAAACTTAATTTTAAGGCAGATGCTCTTAGAAGCAACATTGCACTTACCACAGAAGAAAGAAATTTGTTCGAGGGACATTTTTCTGTTATTTTCCACCTTTCTGAATTACAACTTATGGGTGTATATGTGAGAGAGAGCACTCAAAAAATCTGCCCTCTTCCAAAATGAAGCCTTCAAGTTCTCATTAGCAAAGGCAGCTACCACAGCAGCCCATCTATCTACTTCGAAGTGCAGCATATCCCAATTTTCTTTTCAGCTCATTGTGACTTTGTGTGCAATAGCAGTAAGGCAAAACGACGGACCAAGGGACAAAGAGCTGCTTCCTCGGCTGTGGTCCTTTTCAGAAATGACCATTTCGAAGATAAGGCACTGACTCTCTGGACTCTCCTGAAGTTATCCCATTGAAGAGAATCTAACAAGTCTATAATAACAGTGTAATCTCTTTTATCTCCAGAGATGATAAATTACATTTATTTGTAGCGTATTTACTTATAGATTATGTATAAGTAAGAAATAGCAAGGAAAAATAAAACACCATAATGATTGTAGATGTGTGATGCTGCTAAAAAAATTGAGTCTAGTGGGATGTCAGGCACATCTAACTATGTTTGGGTTGTTCAATACAAAGCAAGTGCATTATTTTTCCTTCCTTTCTTTCTTCCTCTCCCCATCCACCACTCAAGTTCAACTTAATTCCTTCTCACAATTTTCATACTTTCCAGTCCCATCAAAGCATTTACACTGGAATTTTCTACCACATGATGCAGAAATTTTGAGAAGATGCAAGGTATCTAAAACTTTTTTAACAATGTTTGAGCCACCCCAATAGGTGTTACATGTAGTTTTACTGTGGTTTTTCTGCATTTGCGTAATACCTTGCACTTCACAATTCTAAGCAAAAAAAGCCACTGGGGTAAACATACAGACAAAAGTGCTACAAACACACAATCTTCAAGAGTTTAAGTACTCTTGGGACTGTTTTGGAAAGAAAGGGGGGGGAAAGAATGAAAGCAGAGCTCTTAATTTTAAATCTCTTAACATTTGTTTGGACTCAGTGGAAAATAAAAATACAGGAAGTGCCTCAAGTTTGCTAATGGAGACAGAACACAGACTCAGTACTAATCTTAGCTCTATGGACTCTGAATACAAAATTCTTGTCTTTAACCATGAGACAAATTTTTACAATGTTAGGATTAAGTCTTCCTAACAGACCATCATGAAAATCATTATCTTGCTCCCTTGAGTAAAAAATGGGGTAGATGTGTTAGGAGACCTGTAGGGCTGAACAAGGAGCTCCTGAAGGAAATCTCAGGGAAGAAAGAAATAAGCAGTTCATTACAGAAGGGATTTGTCACTTGGGAGAACTATAGAGAAGTAGTCAGGACATGCAGGAAGGCAAAAAGGAAAGCCAAAGCCCTCTTGGAACTGAAACCGGCTAATGAAGTTAAACAGAACAAGTACGGCTTCTTCAAATATATCAGTAGGGAAAGGAAGAATCGGGAAGGTGTGAGGCCACTGGAACAGGCTCCCCTGAGAGGTCATGGAGTCTCCTTCTCTGGAGATTTTGGAGGCCCGTCTGGATGTGTTCCTCTGTGACCTGAGCTATATTATGGTCCTGCTCTGGCAGGGGGGTTGGACTTGATCTCTTTGGGTCCTGACATCCTGTGATCCCGTGATCTTGGATTTCAGAAACATATAGCTGAGAGCAATGTACACAACATATCATTCCAGGTTTCTGACTGCTGTGCACACTTTATTGGTATCTTAGGTAACTACCAGCCTTACTGCAAAAATAGTTTATCTTCTACTATATCTTGATTTTTGCCTGCAACATCAATCAAGATAGGCCTCTGAGAGCCGTTATTTATAAGTATGTGAGCATGATTGATGTTACTTGGAATTACACCCATACAGATGTAACAAGATAATGAGACTACAGATAGATTTCCAATACAGTTTTTCACTAAGCCCATGTATCTTCTCCCCACTGTCTTTCCTAAAATAATACTATTAGTCCATGATTTTACAGGGTAGTCTATGCATGAAAGTAAGGAATAAGGTTTAAAAGAGAAAATTAAAAGTGCAGTAGAAGATTTGAAACAAATGCAATCGCAGCTAATCTGTTATTTGGGCTCTAACAAAAGTTTATTTATGATGAAGCACACAGACTTTGGAAGCAAACGCTGCACTTTCAGCCAACTATGTGATATTATGCTGCCATGTGAAACAAGAGAAACAATTGATCTTGATTAATATAAAACCACTGCTATAAACAGATATGAATCAATTCTTTTCACATACCCTTTGTCTTTTGCGTGCACATCTGCACCATGCTGAAGCAGAAGTTGGACTATTCGAACTCTGTTGTAGCCTGCTGCTAGGTGCAAAGGAGTAGACTGCAAAATGAAACAAAACAAGATGAAGAATGGGAACCACACAAATTCAAATCCTGCACTTGGCCCTCATTTAAGTACTCTTTAATTTCTATTGCACATTGGATCAAGACAAGTTAAGCTTCCCTTCTGTGATTAGGCAAACTATTAAGCCAAGTAAAGATTTACTGTCAGCATTAAAACATCATTATACAGCTTTGTAAGTGAGATGTCACATGCCATTATTATCAAAATTTAAAAACCAAAAATCTAGTAAAAAAGAGGAGCAGGTGCTATATACTCATCAATAGTATGGATTTCCAGATATTAATAGAGACTTAGTATAACCACAACGTGGATCAGCCTGTATTATATTTTCCTATACTCTCAAAACTTTGCTACTTTGCTTGAAATAGAGTAACTACTTTAACACCTACCAAGTGTCCTGTGTACCACAGAGAGGACACAGCTTCTGCTGTAAAAAATGACAGCACAGGGCATCTCTAACAAAAAGATCTGGGTAACTCAGTTTATTTAGGGAAACAGTTATTCAAGTTTTCCTTATGAAGACACATTGTCAGAATTATCTATACTCAAAATATGGAGCTTTACCTGAAGACCCCTAAAGCGTCTTTAAAGTACAAAATGCCACTACCACCAAAATGAGTTAAATCATTATGATCTACTATTCCATTTCAGAAAGCCTTCTACAACTCAATCAATAATGTGGATTGGTCCAGAGGGTGTTATATTCTTTTCACATCTGCCTCTGTTATAAAATAGCTTGCTTCTGCATATCACAAACTAATGAAAAGTGGATATTGTGCCACCATTAAGTAGAATGTTTCAGTGCAGTTTATTTTGACAATTGCCTTGGTTACTAAATCAGTTTTACCTCCGACTAAACCAGTCTTACCTACTGAACTAATGACTCTGAAAACCTGTAAGAAATAGGAAATGGATTGTGAAAAAGTCAATCTGTTGAAAGGTCTAAATTCCAGAAGAAACTGGAGCAAGCACTGAACCTTTGGAACCAATGCAGTCTGCTTTAACCTCACTGCAATTAAACTGCACCCACTCTTGTCTGCATGCTACTTCTACAGGAATTACGACAGGCTTCCAAGATGATGCTTTACTCATATTCAACATTATTAATAGGGATGCTTTCAGTAAAGACCCATCAATGGAGTCGTGTTCACCATTAATATAAACAGATGACATAAAAACCTGGGGCTGTGCATTTTGTATTTCTTGGGCTATTACACCTGCACTTGCCAAATAACTTCATTAAAGGAAAAACTCAGAACATTTCAAGCTTACAGGTGCAAGACAAATGATGTAAGTGAAACAAACCAGTGACATCCCAAGTCTTGAGACAATTTATACTCCCTCCCACTTTTCAGAAAGGTGAGCTAATTTGTTCTCCTTCAGCAATGCCACACAGACACCAGTTCCACAAATGAACATGATTACCACATCTTCCTCTAACCACCAGGAATTAGTTATTTGGCTGCAGATGTCTGAGGTTTCATGTGCTTGCCTTATGATCTACAGCAGCTTCAGGGATTGTCTCTTCAAAGAGAAGCTAAGGGATGCTTCCTGTGCCCATCTCTGGAGATGGGGCTGAGATCTCCATCAGTTTGCAAGTAGCTGTAAACCATGTAACTTGGAAGATAACACAGTGCTGGAGGCACAAGCAGAAGACCTCTTAACTGAGAAGTAGGCATGACTGAACATGGACATAAGGTGTGTGGAAGCAGGCCTAGTGCATCACAACCCACTGGCCAGCACTGCCAGTAGCTCTTTAGGTTGGATAAGAGGCTATGAAAAATGCTGCTTCTGGAAGGAGCAAGAAGGAAGGCCCTACACTTTGGATGTTTTTAAGGACTTACTCTCCTTTCTTATGAGAAAGAACTTTCATCAGTGATACAGATTTATAGTTAAAAATACGTTATGAGCTTGTATGTTAATTAGAGAACCTGAAAGATAATGATGTGCTAGACAAACTACTCATTATGAGATTATTAGCCCTCAGGAAAAAAATAATAAAAACCAAATGAAAGAGATTGACATTTTAAAATAGAGTGCTATTTACACAGCTCTAGAAAAGCAGAAACTAGTTATCACAAACAGCAGTGTTGCATATTGCACCTGCAAGGTATATCAAACTAATTTCTTAAGAAAAGAAATATAATTTAGCTATCAATTAAACCCCCCTCCCAGGTATTGCAATACCTGGCAAGAGACTTACTAACAGGAATCCCTCGAGGGCACTTCTCTTCCAAGACTCACATTCACAGTTATCAAGCAAATCACACTGTCTTACTTGCTACTGTAATTAAAAAGAGTACAACTGCAACTTTTATTAAGTGAAGAAGACCCTCATGTGAGATGCTCACTTTAAAATTTTATGGCAGCTGTGAGTCAAAGCATGTACTGTGCATTTCAATGAAGATCACTGTACACAAGATGGCAATCACTGTCATCTTGTATACCTACAACTTATACTAAAGCAGGTATTTTTGCCTGCAGTCATTTTGAAAATGTGTTGCCTGGGAATACGAGAAATGTATTTTTAGATTTAAAAACAGGCACATAAAGCAGCTTGATAGGTTTTTTTGTTGAGCCTGAGGTATTCTCACAGTGCTTTGTTACCAACAGGTGATTTGATGATCCCTGTTCAAGGTCAGCCACTCTGGAATTGCTGTCCCTTTTCACCTGCATCAAACAAAAGGGTCCCTGAACTGCTGAGGTGGTTCTGCTGGAAGTCAGAAGAGTGGTTTCAAAATACTGTCCACAGGCTACATGGGAAAGAGCAAGCTTCAGGCACCATCTGCTTCCCTTTCTATGGTGCAAGAGTTGTCAGCAGCTTAGATGGTAGCATTGCCAATCTCAGAAAGAAAAGTTGCACTTTCAGAGTCAAATTATGAATTGACCATTTCATGAGTAACGTTAAGGGATCTTATGTCATCCATTATCTGTATGATGAATAACAGCTGCAGACATGCAACTGCAGTTCTGAACGACCAGTGATAGCTGCAGATCAGCAACAATTGTTTTAAGAACTTATATTGCCAGTTTTTGCTTTCTACTGCCAAAATCTCTACATAAATGCTGTCAGAGTCTTAACCCAAGTGTCTCTCATTCTCAAGCTGTCATCACAAAGGCTATTCAAATCAACAAACAGTATTTTTATCCTACGTATTACCTCATACATCTAATTTACAACAAACAACAGTATTCTTACCCTACATATGACCTCATACATCTAATTTACAACACTATACAGTGATTTAGAAACATCATCATTTAGTTTCATCTTCTATGGGAATGCCATTCTCACAGTAAAGAGGCAACACCCTGATTTTGAGAGCCAGCTGTGGACTTGACATGTTGCTACTCTCACATTAAGAAGGTCCCCACATGGATATTCACCAGTATGAGTATCTCTCAAGACAAACAAGTATGACTTAGCAGAAAAATACCTAAGGACACTTGCATGTTTATTGTTAAGTCTGCTACCATACCCTGCTGGCAAAGGATACATATTAGAAAAAGGATGAGGAAGCAGGGATTTTTAAATGCTTCATGTAGACTTTAATATATGCTGCAGGTATGCTGAAAAGTCCCAACTAAATTTTGTCAAACAGAAGTTATATTCTAGTCAGACCACAGAAACTGCAGACCAGTAGCAGTAAAAATGACACCATACACTTTCGTAGTTTGTCTTACAAGCTCCCCTCAGAACAGTGTTTCACTTCCTACGAATTAAGAGAAGAGCAGAGAGGTTTCTAATTGCAGAAGTGACCTTTATTTCACAGATTTGCACAAAACTGTTCTGAAAGATGCACTGACTCCTGGCATAGTTCAATCTGGAATACTAAAGAAAAACCTCTAAGCAGGCAAACACCTCCCTCTTCACTGGGTTAGAATTTATGATAGAACCTTTCTTTCCAGTTACAACAGTCTGTGTCTGCTTGATGCTGCTCTTATAGACTTCTCTAAAATGACTGCATCCATCATGTGTACATCAGGAAGACAATCCGGATGTGAGTGGAATATCTCCTGTCGCCATTTATCATTCTGATTAATGGGGTAAGGAAACAAGCTGCAACAACATTACAATCTTGAAGAGATGTTCCTGAACTATTCCACTGTGGAAACAATCAAGTTTTTTTTTTTCCTTTGCTGCCTGAATACCAATCTGCATTCTAATTTTAAGCAGTGTGCCCATCTTACAGTGGCCATCTTACGGTCAAGAACTGGCTGGAAGGCCAAGCCCAGAGAGTGGTGGTGAATGGTGCCACATCCAGTTGGCAGCCAGTCTAGTGGTGTTCCCCAAGGATCAGTGCTGGGCCTGGTCATGTTCAACATCTTTACTGATGATCTGGACGAGAGGATTTTGTCCAGCATCAGTAAGTTTGCAGATGACACCAAGCTAGGAGCTGGGTGATAGGTTGGACTGGATGATCTTGGAGGTATCTTCCAACCTGGCTGATTCTATGATTCTATGCTGCTTCAGGAAAACACATTATGTCAGATGGCTGGCTGCAGATGAGCTAGGTGCCACAAGCTTAAACTCTAAGAGATAAGCACAGCGATAGAGAGTTTAAAAAAACCCAAATCCCAAATACCTCTTCCCCCAAAGGTTTAAAATAACAAGAAAAAAAAAATCACAAAAAGTCAGTTCCTAAGGACAACGAAAATGTGTAAAGAAGACAATCCTCACTCTACAGTCTCCAGTGATCATTTAATTGCTTCATTTTCAGAACACAGCCAATAGTACTTAACTGGACTGTCGAACAGGATGTACTTAGTATAGTAAAAATTAGAAAAACATCACATCAGAAAGCACTATGTGGAATTCATAACAGCTAACAACATGGAAAATTAACCGAACAGCTTACCAGTTTAGAATCTGCAAGTCACACAGTACCTCAACTTAAAGCTCTGGCTTTAAATCAGCTCAATTTCACATACACAGCAGTGTCAAAGTGGAGCATCACTGGGTGAGAATGAGAATTAGAGGAAAAGTAAGACAGAAATATTTGCATTCCTTTTCATTCTGTCGCTTGGCAGAAGGAAAACAAAGACATCTGCATTAAAAGTAAATTCTTCCTTGTGACTGAACACCTTTCAGAAATTTACTGCTGTATGATACCACTTGGCTGATAAGATGTAAAGCCCAGAGGAGGTTAGGTATCAGGAACAGCACATCTAGAAGTATTTAGAAATGTATAGCTACATGCTCTGTAGATCACAGATTGAAGGATATTTCTCTGTATTCAGCTGTGTAGAAATCACACAGTAAATGTTATTTTCAAATTAGTGATGGACATCTCCAGACCAGGTAGATGTTCATAAACTACAGGAAAATATAAGAATGTATAATAAAGGTAAAATTAAAAGAATTAATAAAATGGCTGGAGAATTAAAAAGCACAGGGAAAGCAGAACAAAAAATATTCAAATACACTGACAGAATAAGCTCTCATTTGGAAAAGGTTTACTTGGGTGACAGACTATGACTCTTTGACTTCTAAGGTCCAGTGACTATTCAAAATCTATTCTCTCTTGAGTGCAGTAATGTCCAAACTACTAACTACTGAATGTTTCTCTAGTAGATCTGACCTTGGAGAGAGAACAAAAATTTCTGATTGTATCTCTGAGCTTCAAGAGTGTATGATGAGGCTTAGTATCAGTTCTATACATGAGCATGATGATCCTGTTGTATCGCAAACTGGGCTAAGTGTTGACAAATAAGGGGTAAGATCACAAAGCTGCCTGCATTAGGAGAGGGCAGAAAAAATGACAGGCATGTCTTGCACAGGGGTAAACAAATAACTAGAGTGTCTCTGTCTCTAAGAGGTATAAAATGAGGAAGGAATAGGAAATGAGTGCTTTCACTTCTCTGCTGAGGAACTCTTTCACTCTTTCTGTTAGCACAGAGTCAGTGTCATCACAGAATCAGTGTCATCACAGAGAAGGCAGGTGCATGGAGACAAACAAGGTATGTCCAAAAGCAGAAGTGGGTGAAGGGCAGAGGTGCCTTTCCTGACAGGAGAGAAAACATGGAAGCACTGCAGGACCACACAAGTAAAGGAAGTTTGATCTGCAGAGGCAGGATAAAAGTATATGTTTAAAGATGATGTAAAATAAACTCCAGAAGAAAAATCCAGTCTCCTTGCCCAGCAGGTTTCTCCACACAGCAGCATCTGACTTGCAAAGTCAGGGAGATTATTATCTTTGGACACTAGGAAGGCAAATTGTCAACCCAAGTAAAAAGCTGTTCTCTTAACAGTAGCTATAAAAAAAAGAAAACTCAAATTGATTACCTCAGAGAAAAGGAAACAAAGGCAAACTTAAAAGTACATTGTTACCTTGCAGAAAAAAGGGCTAAAAGGCTCGAAGAAAAAAGGATATTGTGAGATAGAAAGCTAGCAACCATGTTTGGAATGTACTACAAAAGCAAAGACCAACCTAATCCATAAGCAAAAGCAGGTATGGCAAAGGGAAAACGGGATCTCAGCTCCCTAAATTAGCTTGTTTCCCTAACAGTTCCATACTAAGTTGCTGCCATTACTTTGACAGACTGACCTAGAAGCAGGGACTAAAAGGTAAAGGGTAAAGGACTGAGAAAGACACTTAAATCTTTACATGGGAACACCACCTTGACCTCTGATCTTAGAATTCCACAGTGAAAATGAGACACTAGCAACTTATGCTAAGAATTAAAATGCAACACCTTCCCTACCTCTCACCCCCCCTGAAAGTCTTCTGTATTTCCATGTATCTCAACCTACCACCAATTTGGTAAAAATGGTCCATAGAGAATGTCTTAGAAAACCTGAGCAATACACCTCACAAACCCACATTCCTTACAAGAATCTCTTCCATTTGTACATGGAAATAATGAAAGTTTAGATAGGAATAGAACTGTAACATTACAAAGAAATTTGGAGCTTCTACTATGAAACAGCACTTACAGTTTACACAGATTCAGAAGCACAGAACAGACCTCTGGCAGTACCCATTAACATGGGGAGATATACATTAAGAGAAACAAGAGCATATACTGTTTCTTTGGTGATAGATGTTGACAGCTGAGAGAGTAGTGGCTTGCTGAGCTATGTAAAGATGAAATGACAGCAAAGACCCACTCTCTTCTCCTAAGGGAATGCTGCTAATGCTATTTAACACTGAAAGGAGATGTATGCTGCCTTGAAATGTATGGCAGAACAGTACAGAGGAACTACTTAAAATACCAGTGTGTCCAGGGTGGCCATTTTTATTGCTTCTTTTCATCACATGGAAACTGTCAGAAATGCAAGTAAAAAATGCACAAATCTGAGGTGAGACACTGAGACATGAGTGGCTCTTGCTGAGGCAAAGACAAGTAGAAGAAACTGTTCCCCCCCATCAGAGGGTATTCAAACTTCTAGTACTCCAAGGCAATGTGTGCCCACTAGAGAACAAACTCATCTAGGTTGGTGGACTGAGCACACAGGCATGAAAGATTTTCTCACGTCCGCTGCTGGAACTTCAATTTGTTCAACTGCACACTGGAAGCTGAGATTCAAGTTTAGTACACAGGGAAGAACAGATGCTACTGCTGCTGGTCTGAGCAATGGGGCATGGAAACCCAAGCTTCTGCAGTTTTTCAAATATCTTAGCACCAGCCAGCAGCAGAGTCCATAGCCCAAGCCTCAGTCCATCAACCTTGCCAAAGTGCAAGCTGCAAATGCTCATCATTCCTGGAGAGCAGGATAAGGCAACTTGCTCCTCTCTTCCAGCATCAATAACATACACTTCTATCTGTCTTGTCATCCAGTGCCAGAAGCCATAGAATGCTGGTTTTTAATTACCTGCTCAGGCTGCTGTTCTCTCATTTTAATGAAGTATTTTGGTGTTGCTCTGGCAGCACAAACAAGTGTTAACAAAAGGCTCCTCTGCAAACAGCCTTGCCAGTTCATTCTGGAGGCCATCTCTAACAACGTGGAAGAAAAGAGGGTTATCAGGAGTAGTCAAAGTGGATTTACCATGGCAAGATCTTGCTTAACTAACCTGATAGCCTTCTACAATATATCATGACCAAATGGGTAGATGAAGGAAGGTCTGTGGATGACTTCAGCAAGGCTTTTCATACCATCTCCCACAACATCCTCATAGATAAGCTCAGGAGACGTGGCACAGACAGCTGGTCTGTGAGGTGGATTGAAAACTGGCTCCACAGCAAAGTTCAGAGAGTTGTCATCAATGGTAGAGAATCAAGTTGGAGGCCTGTAGCCAGTGGTGTTCCCCAGGGATTAGTACTGGGTCCCGTTTTGTTCAATGTCTTTATCAGCAACCTAGATGAGGGCACTGAGTGTACCCTCAGTAAGTTTGCTGATGATACAAAACTGGGGGGGTGGCAGAGAGCCCATCAGGCTGTGCTGCCATCCAACAAGATCTGAACAGGATGGACAGCTGGGTGAAGGCAAACCTTACAGAGTTCAATAAGGGTAAGTGCAGGGTCCTCCATCTGGGGAGGAATAACAACAGGCATTAACACAGGTTGGGGACTGCCCTGCTGGAAAGCAGCTCTGTGGAGAAAGACCTTGGAGTCCTGGTGGATAGCAGGTTCTGCATGGATCCGCAATGTGCCCTTGTGGCCAAGAGAGCCAATGGCATCCTGGGGTGCATCAGTAAAAGTGTGGCCAGCAGATCTAGGGAGGTTCTTCCCCTCTACTCTGCCCTGGTATACCGTGTCCAGTTTTGGGCTCCCCAGTTCAAGAGACCTGATGGAAAGAGTCCAGCGGAGAGCCACAAGGATGACTGGGGGACTTAAGCATCTTCCCTGCAAAGAGAGACTCAGGGCCCTGGTGCTGTTTAGTCTGGAGAAGAGAAGGCTGAGAGGAGATCTTATCAGTGTATACAAATATCAGAGGGGTGGGTGTCAAGTGGATGGGGCCAATCTCTTTTCAGTGGTCAGCAGCAATAAGACAAGGAGCAATGGCTACAAACTGGAACACAGAAGGTTTCACCACGACATGAGGAGGAACTTCTTCACAGTGAGGGTCACAAGGCACTGGAACAGGCTGTCCAGAGAGGTTGTGGAGTCTCCTTCTCTGGAGGTTTTCAAAGCCCACCTGTATGCATTCCTGAGTGAACTACCCTGGCTGATCCTGCCTTGGCAGGGAGGTTGGACTCGATGATCTCTGGAGATCACTTCCAACCTCTAAAGTTCTGTGATTCTGTAATAGTCCTATATCACTCCTTCTTCTGCTGAGAAATGCAACTAGTCAAAATATACATAAGACACTTCTCAGTCCTGAGTTCTGCTCCTTCTCTCTGGAAGTCTGTGTGTGGTTGCCTCTGCCTTAACTCTAATCTGACCTAACCCTTTATTTCCCCTAACCTTCTTTTTGATATCTCACTTCAGATCTCTCCAGACTTATCACGTGAGATATACGGGGATTGATCTGGTTATTTCTGAAGGGAGGGAAAGAGGGGGGAGGAGGTTTGGGTTGGGAGCCTCCTGGCAGTCTGATTGGTTTTGGGAGGGATTTTGTGTTTCTGTATTACCTTTATCTTATATATAAACTGTAAACATTTATGTATATATATGCTTGTAAATTGTGCTAAGCTGGAAGTATAGCTTAATTCCTTGACTTCTATCTGGATGAGTCTAGTCTGGGTGAATTCACTGTGTGTGTGGGGAGGGTAACTCCCAAACCATCATACTCTTTCATCTCTTCTTTTTCCACTTGTTATCTAATTTTTTTTCCCTACTACAGTAAACTAACAATCTTTTATTCACTTTTCTTTTTATATTTCTTATTTTCACCACTTCTCCTATGTATTACTGTGCCTCTCCTCCCCCTTCTATCTTGAAACTTCCCAAGTTTTAGTTCATAACATTTTGATATTATTAAGAACAGAGATTATCAGAATATATTAATTTGACTGCTCCCTCTGCTAACATGACATTCAAAACAGCACTTCACTCATTTTACTGATGGCAGGGTCATAATGAACTCTTAAGAATGATGCTTACAAGTTGATGGCATTTCAGCTCCAGTGCCGAGTGTCAAGTAAGTATTTATGTCATATAGCTTGAAATGAAATAAAAATATTAAATATAAAATTCACAAAATTAAATATATAAAATGTTCTTTTTGCATTACAGTGATAATTTGCAAATTTTAGAATTAAATCCCTTTATAAATCCTGTCAATTATACTTCACTGTTCCTTTGAAGAGGAGCCTTGAAAAATACAGGAAAAAAGGCAGAGAGTTTATCTTGTACTTCCTCTTAGTACGTTTCAAAATGGAAAAGTTATGGTTATTAAAATATGAATATTCTAAAGAATTTCATCTGTAAGAAATAAATTTTTTTTTTCATAAGAAATGTATTAAATTACTTAGAAAAAACATCAGCCTCAATTTACTTGTTCATCAATGACTCATCCATCATCAATTATAACACTTTATTTTGGCATTTTCCTCCCTTTTTATTGTTCTGCTAATGCCTGCTCAGTCAGCTTAAACAACGACTTTAGAAATTATTATGTAAATACACCTCTCCTTGTACCTAAGTGTTTGTAGTTCCTTTCATTTAGAACTAAGCTTATCACTCTAAATTATCCACACAACTGACAGAGTTGATGGGGTTGTATTAGTAAGTGATAACTGATGTGCTTAAGGAAAACAGAGAAGCAGCAAGGGTGCCTCTCAGAGGGGCTTTGGGTGACTTAACAGGTAAAACGTTTGGATGGTACCAGTGATTGTTTTACAGAGAAGTTGGCTAGGGAGGCAGCAGGAGTAAATGCAACTACTGAGCTGGTACCAAGTAGACTCTTGGTGTCTTGCAGCAGGAGTTGCTTTTTAGCAGTGAGTATAACATACTTAAGATTCAACTTCTCTACAGGAGAAACACTCGCTAAAATAATCCAGCACAACTGTACCAACCTTCAGAAAGGGGACCTATGAAAAAAAAATAGGAAGCTCTTTTAACAATAAGCCATAGCTTTTAACAATAAGTGGTAGATCAGAGAATGAAATCCTTAACAGACACAGCATAGAGACTACTAACAGACACAATACTGGAAACATCACAGTAATGCACATATTTTGTTAGTAAGAGCCTGACAAAGCAAAAAAAGCCAGTGTGACTAAGAGCAAACTGAAAGAGATTACTAGAACCTAAACTAGGCACCACTCAAAAAGCTGAATATACAAGCTGAAGAGAATCACAAGGACCACAAAGTCCATCAGATTAAAGGCAAAACTGCCATTAGATAGGAAAAAACAGCTCACAGGATCACAGGATATTAGGGGTTGGAAGAGACCCAAGGAAATCACTGAGTCCAACCCCGCTGCCAGAGCAAGAGAATACTATCTAACACAGATCACAGAGGAACACATCCGGATAGGCCTTGAAAGGCTCCACAGAAGGAGACCCCACAATCTCTCTGGGAAGCCTATTCCAATGCTCTGTGATCCTTACAGTAAAAAAGTTCCCCCTTGTGTTGAGGCAGAACCTCTTTTGCTGCAATTTACACCCACTGTTCCTTGTCCTATCATAGGGAGCAAGTGAGAAGAGTCTGTCCTTTAAGCAGTGCCTAGTGAAAGGAATTCAAACCATCCATAAATCCTTCTTCCAGCTGACCAGGAGCACAAAATCCAGCAGACAGTCCAGCGGGGCAAAGGGATGCTAGGGCAAGTCATGGAGTTCTTTCAGGCTAGATGTCACTCTGGAGGAACTAAACAAACTCTCTGCATAGTATACATCTTAGAAGCAGCAAGTAGTTCTCATACTAGGGGCCCTGCAAGCAAGCATCTGTCCCATTGGGAACACAGTAAAGAATCTGTCTGAAGCTAAATTAAGCATAAAAGAGGTAATGATACCCATAATCAAAATGAACACCAACAAATTGCCAGGACAGGACTGCATTTACCCAGGAGAGCACTGGAGAAGGAAATAGGTGAACTGCTAGTAGTATGTGACCTTCATCAAAGATTACCACATAAAGACCTGAAAGCTGCAAACCAATAATTAAAATATGCTTTGGTGAATTACAGGCCTGTAATCCTCATGTCTGTACCAGGAAAAATACTATCTAATCAGTGGACATCTAGCTAAGCCTGCATGGGAAGAGACAAATAGTGTTAAAGCAAGTTCCACCTTTAAAACTCTCAATTTTCTGAAGCAGTCAACAAGCACAGGCATAAGGGTAATTCAGCTGATTCAGTCTGCATGGGTACTCAACAAGCTTTTAACTGCAACCTCACCAATGTTTTAAGGAAGATGATGACAGGTCCTCAGACAGCATGGAGAGATGAGAAATGGTGTACAACTAAATGATGGGTCTAACAACACAGAGAGGCCACAAAGTACTCTAATACCACATTCAGAAGTGAAAAGCAACAAGCAAGCAGAATGGTTTACCTCTTATTAACTCTCATATTCACATGCAGGGATCCCAAGAGGACAGTGAAATCAAGGCTAGAAATGGCAGATACAGTATTTACTAATGACAACCCAACAAGTTAGACTCAATCTCTGGAAATCCCTACCATCCCTTAACGTTCTGTACTGCTGTTATGTACAGAAATCAAATGGATTGAGTGACCACATTTCACCTCAACCATAACTTCACCAAGCTGCGAAGGAAAGGATTCTGCTTTAAAGATCACAGTGGAAGGAACAGTACTCAACTTCAGTATGCTCTGTAAGCTGACAGCCAAATACAGACCCCAGCTGTGCATAAAACACTGAATCCCAGTTCTGCCCAAATGTGCCAATTTGACTTGTTTTCTCTTGGATTTAGATGGATAACAGGGTAATGCAAGAAGTACCTTTCCCCAACACACCCTTTGTGGAACATCAAGTGGAAACAAGCATAAAAACACTGTTCCACACCTTTAATACATTTTAAGGCTTCCTGAAGAGCACATTGATTAAGACTTAAACTAGATCTCAGAATCATGCAGAGAGAATGACTATAGAGTAACAAATTCTCTCCCGTTCAGATGCACAATTTCTATTAGTGGATGTGACAGAATAAATCTCAAATAATTTCTAAAGAAAATGAAAACAGGTGAAGGGATCTCACTGGAACTTTTGGGGAAAATATTTAAGATCTCATAATAGAAACTTAAGCACAGATAGATCACTTTTACATTTTATTCAAAAAGTAACATCTTTGGCTATAGAGCATCTTAAATGACAGCAGGCATAGAAATTAAGGCAACTCATTCATAGCGTACAAAGTCAGGGGAGAAATTCTTGTGTTATCCACTTCGACCACGCTCAGATGATGAATGAGATGAACAGCATAAGAAAGACTAGAGCTTGTCATTACTTCTGACATGCATGAATCCTGGGAACTGCATTTCTAAACAAGTAAAAGGTGACAGAGAACTCAAAGAAGGCAGAGTTACTAAATGCTGCCTTCGTCTCTATACTGCTGGAGACTGTGCTCAGGAGCCCCTGACACCTGAGGCATCAGAGGAAAGCATGACAAAGGAGTCTTCTTGGTTGATGAGGACTGAGTTAAGGAAGAGTTGAGTAATCAGGACATGCATAAGTCCATGGATCCTGACGGCATGCACCCATGGGTATGGAGAGAGCTGGCAGAGGTCATTGCCAGACCACTCTCCACCATCTTCAGTAAGTCATGGCAGACAGGAGAGGTGCCTGGGGACTGGAGAAGGGCAAACATCATGACATTCTTCAAAAAGGGTAAGAAGGAGGACCCTGGCAACTACAGATTGGGTCAGCCTCACCTCCATCCCTGGAAAGGTAATGGAGAAACTTAGCCTTGGTGCTGTCCTTAGACATATCAAGGACAGCGGGGTCATTAGGAGCAGTCAACATGGTTTTACCAAGGGGAAGTCATGTTTAACCAACCTGATAATCTTTAATGAGGACATAACCAGGTAGACTGATGATGGTAGAGCAGTGGATGAGGTTTATCCTGATTTCAGTAAAACATTTGACACTGTCTCCCACAGCATTCTTCTGGCTAAGCCAGTGTGGTCTAGGTGATCAGGTAGTGAGGCGGATTTGGAACTGACTGAAGGAAAGAAGCCAGAGAGTTGTGGTCAATGGGATGTAATCTCGTTGGAGACCTCCAACTAGTGGAGTTCCATAGGGGTCAGTGCTGGGACCCGTTGTGTTCAATATATTAATCAATGACTTGAATGAGGGCACAGAGTGTACTGGCAGCAAGTTTGCTGATAGCATCAAACTGTGTGGAGTGGCTGTCACAGCAGAAGGCTGTGCTGCCATTCAACAAGACTTGGACAGACTGGAGGGCTGGGCAGGGCAAAACGTAATGAAATTCAACAAAGACAAGTGTAGAATCCTGCAACTGGGAAAGAACAACCCCAGGTGTCAGTAGAGGCTGGGGACTGACCGGTTGCAAGGTAGCAAGGGGGAGATGGATCTGGGGGTCCTCGTGTATGGGAGTATGACCACGAGCCAGGAGTGTGCTCTCGTGGCCAGGAGGGCCAATGCCATTCGGGGGTGTATTAAAAGGGCTGTGGCTAGTAGGTCTAGAGAGGTTCTCCTCTCCCTCTACTCTGCCTTGGTGATGCCACACCTGGACTATTGTGTCCAGTTCTGGGTCCCCCAGTTCAACAGGGACATAGAACTGCTTGAGAGAGTCCAGCACAGAACCACAAAGATGATTAAGGGAACAGAGCATCTCTCTTACAAGAAGAGACTGAGGGAGCTGGAGCTCTTTGGCTTGGAGAAGAGGAGCCTGAGAGGTGACCTCATCGATGCTTATCAATTTGTAAAGGGTGAGTGCCAGGAGGATGGAGCCAGGCTCTTCTCAGTGATGCCCAATGACAGGACATGGGGCAATGGGTGGAAGTTGAGGCAGAGGAAGTTCCATGTAAACAAGACACAAAATTTTATTCAATGTGAGGATGATGGAACACCGGAACAGGCTGCCCAGGGCAGGTTGTGGAGTCTCCCTCTCTGGAGGTATTCGAAACCTTCCTGGATGCAGTCCTGTGTGATCTGGTGTAGGTGATCCTGCTCTGGCAGGGAGAGTGAACTAGATGATCTTTCAAGGTCCCGTCCAGCCCCTGATATTCTGTGATTCTGTGTGTTTTAAAGGCAAAGTACATGTGTGGCCATTTAAAAATGTTCTTTTTCTGTGTGTACTGCACTGGACACTTCTGAACGTTATGGCATTTAATTTGCAAACTTTTTTATAATGTTGGAAATGTCACCTTTAGCACAGTGCTTTACTACCTAAATCCAGGAAGACCCTTACTTTTTAATACAATCCTTGTTTTAAAATCTTTAACTCAATCATGGGAAAGTATAGCTGTAAGTAAAGAGAGTACAAGAATATGTGCATTTGATTTACAGTACTTATTTTCACCACTGAGGCACATATTCACCAAGATAAGAGTTACTTAGAAGGACTTCATATTCTCCCCTTCAGCAGCCTCCCTGATTACACCAAAACCAGGGATAGACTCTATAAGGTTCTGAAGCCCTTCATCCAAGTAAAGGTTTGGAGTATGTACCATACAAACATATTATTGTATGCAGCACCAAGGTATCACAGAATAAGAGAGGTTGGAATTGACCTCTACAGATAAAGTCATAGTTCAACTCTTAGCTGTCCTTTTCCACACAGTTTACTCAGGTGCTGAGAATGACTTCCTATACAAGGTAGGATGATAGCATATATAGGTCAGTTGCCATGAGGCAGCTGCCACAGCCAGTACAGGTCACTAGTGAGGCTGTAGAAACAACAAGTGTAGCACTTGCAGAGAGCAGCAGTCACTGAACATAGTAAAAAAAGATCTTAAATCCCAATTTTTTAAAGCAATAGTTTTTTCATGAGAAATAGATATCTTTTCCACCCTCCTTCAAACCCCAGAAAAATCCCCTTGCAGAAATAAGGCAGTGCTGGTTCCTATCTTCCTCTAGGCAAGCACACTACCCAGCTATGTTTGAGATATGCACACACACGTATATAACATAAATTTACAGAACAGACCTATAGGTTTGTGTGGTAATTGCTTTCATTTTTATTACTGTAGCAAAAGAAAAGGCACACAATTGTAAAGGTTTATAGTGTCAATGACACACAATTTCTTCACATGTCTTGCAATACGTGCTATTTTTCTTCAACCCCCAGCTCCTAGAGCAAAAGATGATTACAAGAGAATCTAAACCTCAAGTCTGTAGGTTTAATAACTGTAAAGAAAGCTTGTGAAAACATGGATCGATTGTTCCATACAGACTCAGAAATTGGAAGGCAGACCAATTTTCTTTGAACTGCAGAATTTTTCATTAAAATGGTTGAGAACAACCAGAATTCTGGAACAGGGGCTGGAAAACCCACTTACCAGCAGCAAATTGGAGACTCCCTGGTAAGAGCCATAACCCACCTGATCTTGTTAGAATTAAATTTTTATTTATCAGCTCTTTGTTCAGAGGCTGATCTTTCAATAGAGAGAAATAAATAGAGGAAGCAAGAGAAGGAATATGCAACCCCATTGAACAAGACTTACTTAGTGTCATAGATATCACATAGCGAGAGCTGAGAGGTACTCTGTCCTCTCCACAAAACACACACATGCAGGACCTTGTGCAGTGGCTGCTTCAGGCCAATAATGCCAGTCCTCAGCAGTGCACTAGGCATCTTCTCAGACTTTGATGTCTTACATCTGTACCCTGTATCCATGAACAGGAAAAATGAATGTCTGTATGGTAGGAAGGAGAGAGCTGAAGAAACAGCCTCAGTCAAACCCAAGAGGCAAGTAAGTCTACTGTGACCACAAAGTTCCATGCAAAGGCCTGCTACTGGCATTCTGGATCCAGGGTTGTGTACATTTGGTTTGGAAAGGCATAACTCAGCACTGGTCAGGCCACATCTTGAGTGCTGTGTCCAGTTCTGGGCTCCTCAATTTAAGAGAGATGTTGAGGTACTGGAACATGTCCAGAGAAGGGCAACAAAGCTGGTGAGAGGCCTGGAACACAGCCCTGTGAGGAGAGGCTGAGGGAGCTGGGGTTGTTTAGCCTGGAGAAGAGGAGGCTCAGGGGGGACCTCATTGTTGTCTACAACTACCTGAAGTTGTAGCCAGGTGGGCGTCAGTTTCTTCTCCCAGGCAACCAGCAACAGAACAAGGGGACACAGTCTCAAGTTGTGCCAGGGGAGGTTCAGGCTGGATGTTAGGAGGAAGTTCTTGACAGAGAGAGTGATTGGCATTGGAATGGGCTGCCCAGGGAGGTGGTGGAGTCACCGTCCCTTGGAGGTGTTCAAGAAAAGACTGGATGAGGCACTTAGTGCCATGGTCTAGTTGACTGGATAGGGCTGGGTGATAGGTTGGACTGGATGATCTTGGAGGTCTCTTCAGACCTGACTGATTTTATGATTATTAAGGACTGGTATTGGTTGCTGTTAAGGACTGAAAGCTGGCAACAAACAAAGGGGCACTATGAGCCAGAAAACTACAGGGAGATAAAATTAAATAGGACTGTATGCATGCTAGAAATAGCCTCTAAAGAAGTAAATTTTTTTTTCCATGGGATCACTGCCTCATCCACAGTGTTGGATGATCCAATGCTGGGAAAAAATGGAGGTGCAATGTTTGCAGAAATCTTTGCATTTGTTTCTGATGAGCAAGACAGAGCTGGAAGGTCCAGGAAGGAAAACAAAGTAGCTTTGGAGGAGTTGCATTCTGTGCTGCTTTCTGGTTTTAATTCCTGCCTCACACTGAATGAATACTTGAGATCAGGCTATTGGCAGGTGATGCTAGGGTATTCTCTGTTTTTCATATGGTTCATACAAAATATCAATACAAAATTCAGCTGCAACAGATCACTGGAAGATACACTTTCAAATTATAAAAAAATCCATTTTACTTTACAGGAAAAAATATTTGTTCTGTGCTCCAAAGAGCCCCAAAATCTCAAATATCTGTGCTGATTTGAAAGAACCAAATCTTGATAAAAGGAGCAAAGATACTTCTTTTCAGTAACTCCTGATAGGAGGGGTTGAGCTCCCTTAGACAAAAAGATTTTATTCAACCAATACTCAAGTATTTTGGTGTCACCATGATCTGAGCGTATGTAATGTAGTACAGAAGCAGGATATTATGTACCAGCAAAATCTAGCTTCAAAACAAATATCCAACCTCTCGCTGCTAATAGGTACCACATCAACTGGATGCAGATCACTTTGAAACCTTTTCAGTAAGCAATGTGGTAAATGTGCCTTGTAAAGAAAAGTTCTATGCTGAGATGCTAAAACCAGTGCTTCCTTATTAGACAGATAATTCTGTATTTAAAAAAACAGAAGCGGCACTTTATTTCTGAAATGCCTTTCAAGAATCCACAACAGCTTTCCAAGGGAAATGAGGGGGCTAAGAAACAGCTTCAACTCAGACTGCAACCAGGATATGTTCCATTTTAAGTCTGTCTCTTGCTACTAACTACTGGACTAGGTATGCTGTGACTGTTGCAACAATTCCTAAGTCCAGCTCCCGTGACAAAATACAACTCAGGCATTGCTTTTAAAAAGACAAATAGGACAGCCACCCAACAGTTCTTGTGAAATGCTGCTCCTGCATAACACTCTCATTTGCATATACGGTATGGCATAGCTCTGCACTGCATAGCTCAGTACTTGTATTATTTGCACCCTCATAAATTCCACACACATATAGCCAATTCTCAGGCAAAAATCAGCTATTGCCTAACTCAATGAAGAGTTGCTTCTCTGAAATACTATTGTTGTGATCAGCAAAACACATGTCAGAAAACCTAGATCCCTGGTATGCAGGAATGCTTTAGCTGATGTATAAAACCGTTCTTTCTTTTACATACACACTCCTGCATTTTTTGGCTGCAGAAATAATTGCAAGAGTAGCAACAGCAAATGAATGCCTTCTTCAGGCAACAACTGAAGAGCTTCAGTAATGTGAACATTTCTACAATGCTCTATCTATCTGAACTGTGACTTGGAGGATAAGAAGCAAGTTCAGTTTTCACTCTGTTCAGTCCTTGACCTCTATGCCAAATAAGCAGATGCAGTGATGGTTATCAGTATCAGCTCCAACAGTTTTAGCAGCATGATCTCCTGTCCAGTAGGTATTGGACTCTGGCTATCAATTACATACACAAGCATCATAGAGAATGCAGTGTCATTGCTATTGCCAACCTGATCTGCTTCCAAACCAGCAAGCTACTGTTGAGAGTTTTCCACTTCTTTTATCCATTTTAAGAGGCACCACCTCACAGCAGATGGGATGCTTGGGAAATCCATGAACTCATGTTAGTATCCCTGGGACACAGAAGAGATTCCCAGGAAAAACTAAATAAAAAGGAAAACACACAACCTCCCACCCAAACAACAGCAACAAAAGGTAAACCGCATACAGCAATGAAACAAGCAGTATTAACAATATCCTGACTATTCTGTCATAGTGCAAGGAGCGTTAGATAACTTCAGGAAAGTCATATTCCAAAGTATGAAAAACCAAGTACTGACACTTGATATACAGCAAAAACCAATAATCCGTTCACTACTGGGGGTCAGTTTAATTTCCTCCTCTACAAAGCTAAATGTTTCTCTTCTGAGAGTAGTGCTGGATGCCTCAGAAACACGCATATCTAAAGAACACGCAAACCGGAGAAGCATGAGTGCAGGAGTTTGCGGTTGTGTCTGTACTGCAGAGCAGGAATGATGCTGAGGATCTCAGGCCACTCTGCAGAGTCTGCACTTCCTGGCCCTGACAGCTGCATTAGGTCTGTGGCTTTAAAACGTTTTAAGTCTGAAGCTTGAAAGCTCAAGGAATCTGTAAAAAATAACTACAAAATCATTAAGAGATTCCAAAACCAACTTACAAAACGGATAAATTCTCAGATGGTGTAAACCAGCACAGGTTAACTGGAGACAACTACACCAGCAGAGATGTTCATTTACAAGAATGATGCGCTATATAGACTGAAATGTTCACTTAATTTGCAGCACAGCTTAGAGTGATTAAACCTCAACTGATCTTTTGCTAGTCCAGGATCTGAAAATTTTGCCTCACAAATTAAATACTTACCACACACACATACATATGGCACACTTGCTACATTTATTTCACCTTAAACAGTCTGTACACATGTGGCGGAGGAAAAAAAGAGGAAAGAGAAACAATATATATCTGGCAGATATCATTAATAAAAGCAAACTAATCTCAATGGCAAGCCATCTTTAGAGTTTTAATAACCAGTGCATTTACCAGCAACTGACCACAGGAACAAATTATCCAAGTGTCCACACTGATGAGCTTTAAGTGCAATATGCATTCTGATCTATGGGCATAATTTTTCAAACTAATTCAGAAGCTACACTACAACATAAAAATCTTTTGGTAGCTTAACAGGAACTTAAAAAATATTTTAAAACTTTAAAAAAAAAAGGGAAATGTGTGTGTGTGTGTATATATATATCTCTCTCTCTGCAAGGGCTTGTTCCTCTCCATATGGACAGAAATCATAACTCTGTATTTGGCCTTTAATTCATAGTGACAGGAACTCAATTACCCAGTATTGCTCAGTTGTATACCATAAGCCTTAATTGTATCATGACTGTGCAGTGTTAACACCTAAATACAATCTCAATTGAATGGCAGCCTAAAACCCAAATAAACAAAAAAATCAAACCACAAATTAATAGAACAACTATGGACAACGTGTTTAATCTTAAAATATGCTGAGTATTTAATCAGTTCTGACACAGCTGAACTAAATAAAGCTCTTGTTCATTTGCCTGTCCTCAGATCATAAAGCTAATTGTTTTTAAAAAAACTGGAAGATTCATAAACTTTCAATCAGGGCTAAGTGTAAGCAACCTAAAACCAGACTGTTTCTTTCACATAGTAGACATAGGCATCACAAATGAGAAAAAGTTTTAAAACACATGTTAAAATGTTTTGACAATAGAGCAACTTTTATAACATTCAGCAACATGTTTTTTAATTAAATGGCAGCATAAACTGGGCTGTTCCACTACCGCTCTAGAATGGGCAGAAATTTATAATTTATGCTATGCTCCAACCACACTCCACTAAGAAAGAAGAAAATTATCAAGGAAAGCACCACTGGGATTTTCTGTTCAAGAGTAGGAGAGTAAGATGTACTGCTACATGTGAGAGATGTAGATTGAGAAAATTCTGGTAAAAAAGAAAAAAAAAGCCCTAAAAAATTGCCCAACATTCATAAACCAAACAGTCTAGACAGAGTATCATCTTGATGCCGAAAACATCAAAAAATTAGAGGATCTGCTGCTCACTCCGTATGTTCTTCCCTCCTCCAGTTTCACCCTGATACTTAATTTAACTCATTCAAACACCCCTGTCAGAGAAAGTCAAAACAATGTTGTCAAATTTAAGAAAATGCAGAAAGTGTTAAGCAATACAGTGCCAGTCTACACGACAGGGCATTAGGAGCTAAGCTGAATACCAACCATCTCACCTAAGCTGAATACTAACTGCCTCACCTAGATGACGTTCAGTTACAAACAACAATTTTCCTCCCTTAGTTCTTTTATTCATCTGCAACAGTACATTTTGTTTGTTTGTTTGTTTTTAGCAAGTCATAAGATTTCTATTCACATGTATGCTAGGGTCTGCCATTTAGAAGAAAAGACATACACAAAACCCACGTCCACTGATGTGTCACAACTACCAGTGTCAAGTACAACGGCATTTCATTTTATGGTGAAAAGGCATCACAGGTATACTCTCTTGCTATATACATCTGTGCTTCCCAGTATGGAAAAATTTGCCTTTCTTGAACAACAGAAATACAAAGCAGGTATTCACTTACCTTTCGTCCATCACTCGCATGGCAGTTCACATTTAAAGGAGTCAATAAAGCCATCAGTTTTTCTTCATTACCGCTCCTGTAAACGCAAAGTAGAGGATTATGGAAAGGGGGGAAGTAACAGAGCTCTCTGCAAAACATTTGCTAGGGAGCTGGATATCAATGTGTAACGAAATAAAATTTGTACTCTGCCAGGTACCATGTCAGATGGCTAAGGGATCTTCGGAACATTTCAAAACGAAGGGTAAATACAGAAAAGCATACTAAATTTGCAGTTAAGTGTATTACAAAAGATCAGGCACAACCATATCTTAATTTCTCTCCTTAACCTCATCTAGTATTTCTCTTATTTAATTTTACAGATCCTCTGAAAGCCATTTGCTGAATTAAGTATTTTTTTGTCGCATAAGGCCCATAACATTTCAAACAGCTGCATACCATTATCTAGAATTTTTTTTGAAAGGTTAACGGTCTATATGAAATGGTCTTGTGCTGGCACAGAAAAGGATGAAAGCATCTTTGGAACATATGACTGAACTTTACACCTTTTGAATATAGGCTTCCTTACGCTCTGTTCAAAATACATCCTAAGGCAGCAGTGAAAAAAAAACAAACAAAATTTTTCTAATATTTAAATTGCCCCTAAGAAGAACAGTCACAAAACAATGAAGAGGATTTCAGCAGCTTAAAGCAAAAACTCAATATTAACCTTATAACCACCATACTGGGGGATTTCAATTACATAAACAGGCTTTTCCAATTCTACCAGACTCTTAAGTCCAAAGAGATTTATGCTAATGAAGTGGTTTGCTTGCATCATTTAATGAAAAAGCAATGACAAAACACTACTGTTCTAAAAATCTCTCCTGCTTCCACCCCCAAAATATGCTTTATATTCTAAGCAGCACTCACCTAGCAGCTTCCAGGAGTTCGTCCTTCTTGTATTCACCTAAATGATTGCAAAATATCATGCTGTTAGCATTTGGCAGAAGACAGATTAAGAAATGCAGTAGGAAGCAAATACAGAATTAAAACAGAGAAGAGGAGAAAAAAAGCCCACACCCCGCTGGGTGATGGAGCTGTGACGTTAGCCAGCTTGTGGAGGCAGCATCACCAGTACCTTGGAGACGGGCAGCAAATTGACGCATCTTCTTGTCCAATCCTCAGATGGAAAGGCTTTCTTCGGACAACCAATGACTGCAAGATCTTGTGTCCAGAAACACAGTCCCGCTGATAACAGCATGTCAGCTGAAGACAATGTCCCCACCCCCTGCCCTATTCAGTATGTCACATTATACTTGGGAAGCATAATAAATTCCGAGACAAAAGCGAGGCAGTGCAGCTTTTTAAAAGGTAAAAATTACCGATCTCCAAAGCTCTACCTGCCTATTTGAAAGGCACTATTAGACTGCAAGTCCTTCAGAAGAGCACTGACTATTAAACATTTTCCAAATATTTTAATCATCAGCCACTTTTCAAGGAAATATGTACACGAAATAAAAAGCACAGACAAAAGAGCATGAACTCTGCAAGAGGTTTTATAACAAGAATCTAAGATTAGAGATAGCCACAAGTGATGTTAAAGAAACATTTACATTTGAAATTCTGAGTTGTAATAGACAATTCAGGAAGATTTTTGCATCATGGGAATAAAAATCCATGTGTATACCTTAAAAAGAGCATAAACCACTGGGACCTGTGGAAGTAAGATGGTATTTGACAAAGCTGAATCACTATGACACTGTGCAATAAAAAATTAGGGGATTTCAATTAACAAATCATAAACCCAGCATTTTAGCAGCTTTAAGCAGTCACAGAGCAGAGGGTATCCCAAGATACCGGAAGATGCAGGGCTCGAAAAACATACCATGTACCACCTGCCAGAGAATTAAAGCCTCTAACCACAACACTAATTAAAACAGGAAGATGAAAGTGTCCTGCATGAAAGAAAAAACCCTTTGTGCTGCCTCCTATATGCATTTGCAATAAGCCTCCAGCAAAACTGTCACTCCTGGTAAGGAAGGCCAACAGGCCATGGGAAACGCCAGACTGGCAGGTAAACCAGAAAGCTTCTTAAGACAAAAGTATCCCTCAACAAAGAGCTTCTGGAGGCTGTGAGAGGAGGATTAGAGTCCTCACCCTATCACAGCTTCTCCAGTTATTGGCAGAGGATGACAAGAACCACAACAAAACCATCCTTCCCCAGGGCCTTAAACAGCCCTGTTTAGTTCAGCATCCTATCTTCACCCATGGGCAAGAAGGAAAAGGGAAGGACATAGAGCCATGTACTTTCTACCCTCTCTCCACGGCTGCAACTGAGAAACTCTCCAAGGCACTATGTGCATCTCATCGTATTGGCAAATTTTCCTTTCACAAGAGTGTTCAACTGCTTTATGAAACACATTTAGCTTTTGGAATTCACAACAACCTGCAGCAATGAGTTCCACCATGCAACTGCCTCTTGCGTGATGAGGCTCTTAATGGAGCAGTTTTGTGTTGCTGAACCCCAGAAAGGGAGCAGATGAGTTCAAAAAGGTGAAGAACTGAAACTGGCATTTCAAATACAGACCATGAAGATTAATTTAGTTTTTGGAAGAATTTATAAATCTGTCTTAATGAAAATCTGATCATGAAACAACTAAAATGACATAAAGATTTGATTGGCTTTGTCTAGCCTACCACCCTCCAACTTCAGAGGGGCTTCCTGTCCACCACTGGCAATTGCCATTGCCTTTTCTAGCTATGGTACACATTCCTCTTGCTTTTCTTTTAATGAAGATAAAATACTGGGCACAGCTGTGAGCGTTTCAAATCAATGGTGAGTGAAAAGCCTTGGCTAGCATGTGAGAAGAAAAAAAAAAGAAAGAAAAAGACAATTTATTACTACTGCATTACTTGGGTAACAATCTCAAACAGCTGGGTTCCCTGTAGGAAAGTTATTGGCCTGTATTATATCTGCACTTTCAGGACCTAATCAGATTAAAAGATCTGCTTGCACATTCTGGTTTGACAATGCATCTAGGACTCTTAACCAGGCTTTTGAATACTACTAGGTTAGACAAGTGTACCAACATTTTCCCTTCACACTCAGTAAGTTAATACTTTAAAACACAAAAGCCCTTTCCTCAAGTATCTCGAGCAGACATGGGAAGCCATGGCTCTTGGTTTTGGAAGTATGATTTAGAATGCATGCCTAAGTAAAATGGACACTTTTTACTAAAAAACTCTTTAAAAAGCCAAGTATTTACACATACTGTTAAAATTCATGCAAGTGATTCTTGACATTTGTCACAACTCTCCCACACTGTGGTCTGGATTAGGAAAGTATCATCTTGTAATCAGCTAATTTCATTACTCCCAAAGAGCCATCATTTTGCAAATCAACATCTAACACTATACTGGTGCTTGCAGCACACCATCAGGTTTGCTAAAAAGGGCAGAGCGTACTCCACAGGACTCTGCCCTCCTGAGTGGAGCAGGATGAAGGGGAACCCCTTGGCCATTCAGCAAGCAGGTGGTGGGCTGCCACCGAGCTGAAAATGCTGGCTTACAGCATGAGAGGGAACTGAGAAGCACTGCCCACAGGACCGGCTGCTGCTGCTGGCACAGGCTGCGCTCCCACCAGAGGGCTCTGCCAACACAGCTAAAGCCGCCTGGCTACAAAGTGTATCAAAGGCCATCCTGCAGCACTTGGCCACAGCTACCTAATAAAATATTCATTTGCAAAGCATTTGAAAACAAACCATGCATGCTTGTGGCAGAGGTGAATTCCAAGTTCTGAGATGAAGTATAGGAATACAAACCATCAACCTCACATAATACTTCTGTTCAAAGAATGTCAAACGATTTGACTTCAATGAAGCTAATAACATCAGCTCCTTTGGGCAGGTTAGGATTTACGGTTTTGCAAAAGGGCATCTGCAGAACAAAGTGCAAGTAATAGCCTGAATTACCCTTCCAAATCTCTTTGCAGTTGCTAGAGAGATAAAAGTACTCTTCCAAGCACAATGCAGAGGATTTTTCATAGCAATGTTTTGGATAGCACAGAGCATATCTGCCACAGATATGAAAGTTACTGTTGCTAAGCCCTTGCCACAGAAGACCAAAGGTGAAACATAAAAGATGCAAATAATTTTCACCTGTTTGCCCTCCAGCCCTTCCACCCTATCTCAGTTCAATCTGTTCTTTCTGTGTTTCATTGCAAGCCTGGACAACACACTGCCACATCACCAGACACATTCTGCCAGTGGGTAGGTGAGGACTTGCAGGGTGTGCATCCTTTCTCCATACAAGAGCGTTCAGAGCAATAGACCAGAACGGCTGACACTCTATCACCTGACAGCCCACAAGAAGAGTACTGGGCTTGCTCATCTCTGCATGCTGGGTAGCCTAGAGACAGGCAGCCTGGAAATTTCTGAAGGCAAGGACAGAAAGGGTGTGAAATGGGAAGCAGGGAGAGCTACATCAAAATGGTATCCCTGTTCCTGTCAGACTAAAGTTGGTCAGTAAGCTGGAACTGCTTAGTGTACTGTATTCACTGAATCTGATCAAGTTCATTGCTTACATCTTTTAAACCTTCATTTAAACCATGAAGTTCTGTATTTGCTCCCAGCACCATTTAAAATAGAACTAGAAAGTCATCACAGGTAACCATAGATAATCAGTGTTTTCAAATACAGCTACCACCAGACAGCTAACTAACCCTATCTGTTCCCTCCCCAGAGAAAACCAGTTATCTCCAAGGCTGTGAACCACAGTGACCATGGCTCAACATGCTGTACTGGTACCTGCTGTACGTGGACCTAACCCACATTCTGCAGTAGCTGAGTAGCAGCAAATGCTTACTAACTCTCAGACATCAGTGGGTGTTTGTACTGGTAGTTAAGCAGACCAGTAGCTGAAAGCTCAATTGAGATCTCAGCAGAAGACAGGAGACACTGTCTTGTGAAGAGCAACAGTGTGCTAATCTGCAGCCACTTAGAATCCAACCTCTGCAGGTTAAAGTAACTGAAGAGGAGCATTGTACTGGAGACATACAGTGCTCTTGCACGTGTCTGATTTGGGAGCATAAGACACAGGCGTACAGAGACAGGCTTTATGGGCTCCTAAGGACAAAAGATGTAGCCAGAAAAGCACAACCAGCCTATCGCAGCAAGTCACCATGAACCCTCCTCTACCACCATCCCATCCTTCCTGCCTCCCATCAAGGTGGCATTTGCTGATTTTTGTGGTTCTTGGTGCCACATCACAATGTGGTGCTCCACTGGGCTTGCTTTGAAAATTTAAGTGCAGCATAAAACAACTCTATTATTAGAGAGTTACAAGGAATAATCAGCCACTTGACTTCTAGCTTTAATTCACTAGCAAACTTAAAAATCTAAACTTATGAATGTTTCTCTTTAAAATATCCTAAATTCTGGAAAAACTTGCTTAATAAATCAGGTGAAAGAAGGTGTCCATTTTCTATGGTGAGGACAATTCCTCCACAGTTTCCATCAGATTAAAATAAGCCATCACTATCCAACGGAGCAGCAGATAATAATGGGAATAAAAATGGATGAAAATATTTTAAAGCAAATTGAAAATCTAAAGAAGATGAATAAGCTGCACATCATAGGGAATCACAGCTACAAATTTTAAACCCCAGACCATTGGTAAGCAGTGAAAAAAAATTACATTAGCCAATGGTGTATGAGATGGGAGAAGAGGACGTGGGCCTGATGAATCTGCAACCATGACCACAGGCTGGGGACAGAAAATTCATGAATGTTACAGAATGGTTGAGGTTGAAGGGACCTCTGGAGGTCCTCTTGTGCAAACCCTCTGCTCAAGCAGGGCCACATACAGCAATGTGCCCAGGACTGTGTCTAGGTGACCTGCAAATCTTGAGGATAGGAACTCCACCGCGACTCTGTGCAAACTCTACCAGTGCTCTGTTCCAATAAGCCTAGTACATTAACTTTTCAGGTGACTCTCTCTTCAGAACCTCCTGTTTCTTTCTTGACAGCTACAGGCCTATGAGTACTGGAAGTCAGAAGTGAAATCTTACTCCATTAGAAAATATGGCAGCCCTGCATGACTTGGAGCATGTGCAGACTACAGCTTGTTATAGGCTGCCTACCCAGAAAACAGGAACTACCATTTTTGAAAACACATGTCCCTTATGAAGATTGACAAGGTACCTGTGAGCCACCCAGCAGCAGAAACTGTATCAGAACTGCCCTTTTTTCCTCATTTAAGCATTTCTAATGTCTTTCCAACCAGGTGGTCTGTTAGTACAGGCATGTGGCTGCTGTGACAGTGTCCTGGTGCAGCTGTGGAAGCTCAGAACTTGGTTTCCCATCAGATTAATTATTTAATGTACCTCAGCCTGCAGCCATTCAAATCGGTCCCTGAGAATGAAGAGTCTGGGCAAGATGGTGTGGAGAGGAGGGAGGGCAAATGAAGATTGCATTTGAGTTGGCACTGCTATGAAGAAAGCAATATGTGGACATGAACTCAAATACAGCTCAGCAAAGAAAGAATCATCATAAAATAAATTAAATGACTCTAAGACTTCACAGACTCAGGAGTGCGAGCAGGAGGCTTTTAGTGCCTGTGACAGACCAGTGGGGGTTGTTTGCTGGAGGACAGCGTTGTCTGGGGATTTTTGTTTGTTTTGTGTTTGTGGGTTTTTTTGTTGTTTGTTTGGTGGGGGGTTTGTTCGGTTTTAATACACTGTTTTTCTAGCAAATAAATTTTATTGTCAATATGGCTGCAGCGGGAAGGTTCCAATCATGCTATTAAAACACTCATCAATTCTTTCTTCCCCATTTAACTTTTCTTATAAACAAAGCAACAGGTGAGATTAAAATATGGGGTTAAATCAGAACAAGGTATTTTTACTATCCAAAAAGCACAAGGTTGTGGGAATAATTACCTGACAGGAAGAAAATATCAACAATAAGAGGCATGTTGAAAGAATATTCTTTGTGACAAGGCATTTACAACTGTAAGAGGTATAAAGAAACCTATGAGAAGGGAGAGGAACAAAAATAATAACTCTGGATTTTATTATACTGCTTTACTTTCCACTTGTTTAATGTTAATTTAGGTCTCTTGTATTTCTCCACTCAGCTGTTTCCCACAAGTAACCAGGTAGATTTTACAAGCTAATAAGGCTCAACCAGCAACATAGCAAGTTTCTAATTTTAAGCTCTTGCCACAGATGAAAAATACCAGAAGAAATTCTACTTCATGCACGAATGACAAAAAACATAGCTTGGGGGATAATGTCTTCAAGAACAATTTGCAGACAAGAGAGAACATTATCAAGGAGGAAAGGTTTGGTACCTTGATTCTGCCTCTTCTGTTGAAGATGAGTCAGGAATTGTGCAGGTGGATTCAAATTAGCCATTTGTTATAGAAATTTGAAATTTCACTATTAGCTGAACTATTTTCAGGTGCTTTTAGTGACATGTTTTTAAGCAGAGGTGAAAATTAAAGAAACAAACAGCACTTCGTTTTGGCCACAACTCCACCAAACCACTCAGCTAGCAGCATCCTACTTTAAGTAATGATCAGAATATTCCTGATTATTCTTCCAGAAATAAAAAAATGGATCTCCTATAAGGCCTAGCAGAAAGCAGCACATTGGGAAACCTGCAGTTTTGCATAGCACAGATTGGCAAAACCTCTGCTAAGGTCATAAGCGATGGAAAAGGTTCTCATCTATTGAAAGCACATATCAATTCAAAGCACATATATTACATTAACATATATAAGATACAGAGGTTACTAAATGTTGTGTTCCTATAAAAGTATAACTTGCATGTATCTTACAGGTTTTGGTCACTAAGGAGGATTAGGTGGTATACCAAAATGAGTCTTTGGTGCATATGCAATTACAGTACCATTAAGTGTACATTCAGCACATTATATGCTTCTTTTCTCAAAAGAGCTCTTTTCAGTCATGCTGATGTATTTGTTAAAATATGTTATCAGATATTTTCTGCCCTGCAGTGGCAGAAAGATGAAAAAGTTCCTTCATCAGAGAGTTTTAAATTTCTTAACTCTTACATCGTAAGACGCAAAGATGAAGCTAAGTTAATTACGGCAAACGGAACAATGTGCAGGGAAAGGACAAAAAACACATCACACTGCAAGACCATAATAAAGACAACCCAAAACCAAAACACCCAACAAAGCAAGAAAAAAATCCTAAACCCATCCATGATGTGGTAACCCACATAATCATCTTCTTGTCAACAACACTACAATACCCTAATATTTCTCAGAAATCATAAACCTGGCAAATCTTCTACCACTCATTCTCTTTAGCATACCTGCAGGAGTAGTTTACATTTCTTCGTGCTACTTATAAAAATATAATGTGCACATCCATTTTTAGGTCATATTGTGAAAAATGTATTCTTTTCAACACAACTGTGCTATTTCAGAATGCTGTAGTTGGTGACATACCACCAGCGTTATCTGCCATGCCTTCAGACTGAGATTGGAGGAGGGAAAAATTGAAGAATTTCAAGAGATTAGGAAGAAAATTCAAACTTCTGCAATTCTAAACACAATGATCTGAGGGAAAAACTGAGGGGACTGAGACTCGTATTTTCAAAGTTCAATACTCTGAGATCTCTTGTGAAATACACATGGAAATGGAAATTTGATTGTTTTTCTTCCCAGAGCTGCTGAGCCTTCCCAAACACCTACCCCTTCATACTTAATGCAAAGGCTACATTCCTTTGGGTCCTGCCTTCCATTCATTTCTTTTATTAATTCTAGCTATCAGCAAAAACAAACTTCCACTGCAATTCCCACTACTCTGGCCATATTCCATATTAATAACTAATAAACTGTGCTATTCAATTTTCCTAGCAACTACTTCTTGCTTGTTTCTGTAATATGTCTGCATATGTATTTTCTCTTGGGATTTCTATGAAATCTCTCCAAAGGAAGAGGAAGCACTAAGATATAGTTTGTAGAACACTTGAGTACACATAGAGGTAGCCAGATAACGATGTAGTGCATCCAGAACTGCACAGAAGAAATAAACTGCTTTCCTATTAGTGCATCTTTCTAAAAAAACAGCTCCTTCCTCTGTCCTTCCAAGCAATCTCCTCAAGCAAGGAAATTATTTGATCTCCTAGAACAGTCTCTAAAGAGAAATTACAGAAATGCTTGTTTATAACTTACACAAAGCATGGAAGAAAGATAGAAAAATACTAAATATAAAACCCTCAGGAAAGCCATATTGTATAAAAGCAAGCTCTGTAATTATATTCCACCATCTAATCTTTCTGTGAAAAGAACTCCAGAGTGAACATGAGCAGATTCAATTTTGTAATCCCTCCGATTTTCTCATTTTAGATAAAACATGCTAGCAAGCTGGGCACACTGTGTCTGAAAATCTATAGTTGGATTCAAAATTGAAGCATTTATTTTAACCAAAAAAATCTATAATCTTTTAGATACAGCAAGCATGACTGATTTTGCACAGGTTTAAAGAAGTGGGGATTTTTAATGTTTGATAGGAAATTAATGAAAGACATAAAATGTACACACGTGCCAAAGTATTTTTTTTCCAAACCACCTTTAAAAGCTTTTTACTGAATGCTGCAGTCCTTACTCTTACATCTAAAGCTACCTCAAGTATCTAAACTTTATCTACAAGCTTGAGAAAACAGACGGTGCCACCTTGTCAAAATGCACACGTTGCCACACTTGCTCTGCAGCACATATCCTGGAAGGAACCCTACTCCAGATTAATTACTTCTCTGCTTTCTAGACAAAAAGTAGGAAGCATCTCCTACACCTGCTGGGCCACAAAATGGTGAGCAGAAGGAAGGGATTCCTTTGTAACTGGAGGAAACACAGTGCAAACCTGTGGAATGCAGCAATGAAACCACCAAGCTGCAATTTGGAATTTAAAGGAAACACTGTAACATTTTTATTACTAAGATCAGAAACGTCATTAAAGATATAAAAAGAGTCAACTTTGTTTTATGCAACACTTAAGCAAAGTAAACTTAAGTGTATCCATACCAAAAGCATGTCTAAATTGGGGAATAGATTCTGTTGTAGTGAACAATTTTGTCACAATGAATAATTTTGCCATGCCAAATAGGAAATAGATTTTGTTGTATAGAACAATTTTGTCACAATGAATAATTTTGCCATGCCAAATAGGAAACCGGTTTGCCAACAGTTCAAATATTTTTTAAAATATTAAACAAACAAAAAACCCCCAAACCCTCGAACTCAACCCACTACCAAACAAAAAAAACCCCACCAAAACCCCACAACAATCCAAAAAAATCCCACTCAACAGCTTTTCCACTTACATTACAGTTGTACAAACTCGTTTTTTCTCACCTCTGTGGACAAATTTTTCCTCCCTGTGGGTTGGTTTTGGCCTCTTGAGTCAAAAGAACAGTCAGAAAATTAGGAAAAGCTTGGTACAATTTAGGCAAGAGAGGAAACAGTATCATGACTGGAAGCAAGACAGGTGGATGGATATGAAAGACTTGTGCCCAGAGTCAAAAAGAGTTGTGTTTGACTTAGAACATCCTTCCCCTCCATCCTTTCCATCAGCTTTAGTGATACAGGGAACAGATACTTAAAAGTGATCCTCTCCTTTGCTTTGTCTCAGTTTTTTAACAATGATCTTTAATGCCTTTTCTGAACACACATTTGCACTATCAGTGATCAGTCACAGTAATTCAGAAGCAAGATTTGCCTGATCTGAGCAGTGATATGGTCTCAGGCAAAAAGCTAGTCAGTGCCATACATGTGACCAGGGGAGTGTTTTCAAGAGGAAAGAAGGTTTGGATTTACAGAAAATGTTCCTGTCTAAGTCTGCAAACTATTATCCTCACTTAAAAAAAACAACAACAAAAACCTATGAAAATACAAGCTAGGGGAAAATAAATTTGTTATTTCCATTCAGGCACTTCTTGCTGTTCCTCTTGAAGCAACATACCACGAGATGGAAAAACGCAATTATAACAGCTAACATGAAGGATGAGATTATTTACCAACAATGAAAGAATAATGTAATATCACAAACAACTCAACTTTTGGAAACATTTTTAGTCCTCTCACATCAACCTCACTGTTCTCAGTGCTTCGCTAGTTAAATGCCTGATAAACTATTTCAGTTGGAAGGGAAACTGAACTGATCACTTCAAACTTAATGCATGTTAAGGGCATTGTCCAAATGCCTCTTAAACACTGGCAAGCTTGGAACATCAACCACCTCTTGAAGAAGCCTGTTCCAGTGTCTGACCACCCTCTCAGTAAATAATTGTTTTCTAGCGTCCAGTCTGAACCTCCCCTGGTGCAGCTTTGAACTATTTCCATGTGTCCTATCACTGGATAACAGGGAGAAATGATCCACACCTCCCTCTCCATTCCATTTCACCTCCTCAAGAACCTGTGGAGAGTAGTAAGGTTGCCTTTCGGCCTCCTCTTCTTCAAACTAGACAAACCCAGAGACCTCAACTGCTCCTCATAGATTACACAAGATTTCTGAAACAAGCGAACAAAAATAACCCCAACAAATCACAACAACAACCCCCCCTAAAACAACCCAAAAAAACCAAAATAATCCACCCAGCCAAGCCAAACAAAAAGAAACATAAACAACAAAAAAAGCACAAACCAATCAAAAAAATACGAGCAAACAGAAAAAGCTCCACACCACCAACCCTCTAACCAGATGTTTTTAAAAACACATACACAAATAACAAACAAACAAAAACAACAAACCTCCCCCAAACCAAACAAATCCCATACAAAAAATCTCCCCAAACTGAAAAACCAAACAACAATCACTGCCTTAGATGACACTGTTCACTATGAAGACTGGAAGCAGAACAGCACAATTAAAATGAATTAAAATGAAAGTTGATAGAAGGAGAGACAGTAGGGCTCATTAAAGACAAAAGCTTTAGTTCAGACTGCTGTCACACTTCACCTCCACGGGAGCATTCATTCTTCAATTTTTCATTTATACAAAGAAAATTTCATCTGATACAATACAGGGCTGCCTGTTTGAAGGAGACCCTATAGGAGATGACTCTTCAGAAGATGACTCTATTATAGAAACTAGTCACCAGTTAACATTCAGGCTTGACACTGTTGCTACACCAGGTGCTTGTCATTTCTATTGCACCGGAAAACTATATCCATGGATAAAGCACCTTCTAAAACCAGATGTTCCTTCTTCAATGCAGGCCAGACAAGAAATACCTAAACTGTACTCTCAGCATGACAGTTCTGCAGGTTTCCCTGCAGACCCGCAGTGCAAGGTAGTTGAATTATGTTCTGCACGAAGCAGTAAAAAATACTGCTTTCCATTCTCAGTTACTTCTATTAACTCTCACTAGATTTAAAGACTCTGCTTACCTCAATTCTAAATATAATTGATCAAAAAGTATTGTTACATTTCTCATTCATGACAACCATTAACGACCTTAAATATCCCCAAGAAAATATATTCAAATGATTCTCTTACTATGTAACAGGATTAGCAGCAGCTCCTAAAAAAGCCTACTTTGTCAATGGCTTTATTTCAGTTACTGAGTTACACTTAATTTCTAGCTTCCAAAAAAGGTGATATTTTAAAGCTCCGTTTGACCTAAAACGAAAGAGGACCACACAAGAGTTAATGCAGGTCCTAGTTACATTAGTTTAGCACAAGCCAACTCAGTAATACCATTCCTTCCAGAGAGCATAAACCATCAAGCAGAAGTAATACTATACCTTCCCCACCAGCAGCTCAGGATTCCTGCTTATGTTTCTGTTAGAGCCCAATAACTGACACAGGACATGGAGAAATCTATTAGTAAGAGATCCAGTTTCCTGATGCTGACTCATTTTTTTACATTCTCTGAGCATACCTCAGAAGACAAGAGCAAAGACAAGTTATAAGAGAAGTGGGTCTGTCTTCAGACAATGAAAACTGCAGGGAAGAAGACCAAACTCCCAGAGAAAGAACAGCTCTCGCTGGATCATACTGTGACATTAAAACAGTCCCAGCATGTATGCCGACTGCAGCATCCTTCACACTATAGTCAAAATGGTTTTGTATTTGGATGAAAGACAAGGCTGAAAAGAACAGACAAGGAAATATTCAAAGGGATGGAATATTGTTTCCAGTGTCCCCTTTTCTGTTCAGTCAGGCCAGTGGCCTTGACTCCAGCTGATTTGCTGTTATCCAGTTATCAAGTAGTACAAGACATCAGTCTGCCTCTGATTTTTGACAACTTAGTTTATATATTTATCATTTTTGCCTAATCAGAAGGCTATGCTTAGATACGGAAGGCCTTGTCATTCTTACACATACAGATGGTGCTTCATGAAAAAACTCCCACCTAAGAATCAGCAGTGTCCTCTGGCAACTTGAAACATACTTGGAAGTATGGTACTTGCAGCTTTTAGGGAAGGATCCTTGGCCTAAGAAGGAGGGTCTTTGCAAACAGTCACACACTTTTCCTTCTCTCCTTTCTCACCTTCTTCAAGATGCAAAGAGAACATCCTATATGGGAAGGTACAGCTGCTTATTATAAGGAACCACAATGTGCTAAAGTCATAAATTATTTTCCCTCTGACTTCCTATATGTCCAGGAGAAAAACAAACAAACAACCCTCAGCTACCATCTTGCAGTAACACAGGAAAACAGAAGTGGGTGAATTCTTGAAATGGAGCTAGTATTTTCCCCGCCAGTGATCCTTGGATAGCTCAACATGATTTCAAGATGGAAAAAAAGATCCATGAAAGGCAAGGTAATTAGACCAACAATTTCAAGAACACTGCTGAGAGTTCTCATCTAACTCCCTGAGGATACTGCATCTTTGCAAAAGGAATCACTTAAAATACCTGCATTTTAAATTTGTGGGGAATAGAAGTAATGCAAACAGATGTTACTCTCAAATCCAATACTCATTTAAGGACGTAAACATATGAATATGTTGCTGATTTTTTTAGATGTTTGTCTTTCCTCTTTCCATCCCTCTAGTTTTATAATTTTTTTTTCATACAAGAAAAAAAAAGATTGCCTTTTATTTATTGCAAACTGGGAAAGTGGTCCACTAATTTTTTTTTGCTATGATGGCTATAAGTTAAATAGAATCTTCACACCCAACTTCAAAGGAAAGCTTATTTTTCTGTATTCTGTCAGTCCAAAGAAATGCTTCACTTCCAGGGCAAAGGACAACAAGAGACTAAAAAAAAGCCACATATGATACACTGTATCAGTGAGAAAATAACATATCTTCACTCAAATCTGCTTTGGGCCATATTTTTACAATGCGTAACTAAAATAATAAACTAAGTTCCTCTACAACTGCAAAATGGACACCCAGGTATTTCGATGCTTCTGCAGACTGGCAGCATTCTCCAGCAGTACATTATCTGTTAAATTTCAGCACACAGTTGTCTTGAAGGATTGCTGAAACTTTGACTCTCTGCATTCACTCCTGCTATAGTCTGGTCATAGAAGGAAGTCCTTCCAGAAGTTTAATTCAGACTTACCACACATTGAAGCAATCCTAGTTCCTGACTAGGAAGTTTAACAGCGGATATAAATCAAGATGCCAATGCAGCCTACACCCTGCCTTGCACCTGGGGTGGAGGACTACAGACTTTTCCATTACAGGGAAGTTGGCAGGAGGAGTTCAGGGAAGAGGAGACATAGATCAACCCATGTATGACCGGGGCATGTCAATGACTGCACAAGAAAGTATTAGGAATCATGGTGCTTAATACTCTAAGAATAACATGTTAGAGTACTAATTGCTGTTACTACTATTACTAAAGTAAAGCAAAAAGAGTAACGTGCCCATCAAGAAATCGCTTTGATAGAAGTTAGTAAAATTTACACTTTATTAAGAAAATACTCAAATATAGTCAGTTTCTGGATTTTCACATGAGAGGTTCTCAAGGCTCTGCCCTCCTTCACTGCTGACAGGACCACAATTCCTGAAGTGATAGTGCATATTTTACTGAGTCTGGCTGTCTGCAAAAATCTATGCAAAAGCTTTTCAGAAATTAATAGCCAAATTTTCCTGGATTTGATGCCATCTCATGCTTATTTTCTCTTAATTCTGCCCTCTCCCATGTTACGTCCCCATAAGCAAAAGCAGATTGCATACAGAAACTTGGGAGGGCTCTACACAGAACCAGCCACTTGTGATGGGAAGCAGCTCCTAAATTTATAGCTGGCTGGGGTAAACGTAAGGATCCACGAGGTACTCAAAAGTAGCAGTACACATGATAGGTCTTTTCTTTGTTGTATTCACTAGAGGCATACTGACAGGCTTCTCTGCCTACATTCATACTGGGCTTATTCTCCAGAACAGCTGGCAGCCTTGTCAGCCACTTGTGTTATCTGGCTTGGCTTACATCAGAAACGTAAGCCTAGCAAGAGGTGAAGATGGCAGTCAGATGAAGTTGCTAGTAACGCTGCACCTCCACTTGTCTGCTACTTCTATAAGGATAAAGCTATTTGTCTGCCCAAATTGAAAGAAAAAAAAAAAGAATTCTAAATCTGTGCCAAAATATTCTTGCCATTACACAAAATAAAGTTGAAACAGACAAGATTTTTTTTTTTTTACTTGCCTTTAAAGAATATAAAGGCAACATAACATTAGGAGAGGACAGGATATGGATCGTGATGCTCTTACAGCAAATAACCGAACAGAATTATGTGCTGAAAACACTACTGAAAGAGCAGAAAATGCAGAAGGTTTTATTTTGGAACACAAGGGAATGCCCTCAAAAGAGTATAATTCTCATTTCTCTTAGGTGACCAAGGGGAAAACACAGGACTAAAGAAACATGCCATTCAAAAATCTACACCCTATAGAACAGACAACTATTTCAAAACATGTTCCAGTGACATTTCAAAATACATGCATGGAAAAGCTATAGCTTTAGTCCTCTTATCTCAGTATGCAGCGCAGTACTGGACCGTATGCAGCTTCTACTCAAAGAACAGACACCTAACAAACAGTATCTATGAATAGCAGTCTCCAGGGGATAGCTTTTGAGTACCTTTCTTTTGATTTGTAAATTATTTTAAAGGATCCTTACATACTGAGGCATTTATATTACCAGTCCCATTCCCTGCATCCTCAAAAAAAGCCTCAAATCATTGCTTGTACTCTTTTCAGAGTAAAATCCCATGCCTTTTTTTCCCTGACACCTGAAAAATCATGCTTTTCTCTCTGGAATATAACACTTTGCTCTTCTGCCAACAAGGAAGCCATCAACCACTAGTCATTTTTTCAGCTTCGTTCATTGATTCCACACTGGTACCTCGCCATTTTACTTTCACTCTTGAAAGATGCTTCCTCTGTGAAGTACTACAGATACTTCTTTGCTACAGACAACTAGCTGCAATCTACAGACAGAAAAGACAAGCTCCTTCATAGAGAAACAAGGTGTTTTTAATGTTTTACCCATTCTTGCCTTGAATGCTAGCTGAAGACAGAACTTCCTTCTTCATTTGGGAGCACAGGTTTTGCAGCAGCTTCGCCTCAGTTTTCAATCAAGATGGCAATAAAGAATACAGAACACAGATGAAAGAAAAAGAACACCAAGTATGTAGAAGTGGAAACTGCACAATATCTGAAAAGGGAAATCAGAGTTGAATGGGCTCCTATTTGTGCACCATCCATGAACACTGAAGGAATCAGAACATCATTTTTATTGAAGGCCTGGCAAGAAATCGTCACAAATTTACCAAGGCAGGTGGCATTGCTAGTTTAGTGCCTCCTTTTAAGGGGAGATCAATCCAAGCAATTTCAGATCCACATGCTTGACCTCAACAGCAAATACAGGTCAAAAACAATTCTCAAGGAAAGATGATGGACACAATATATGACAGCATCAGAAAGGTAAGTTACCAAAAATGAATCTTTGATGCAATTACTTACACTTAGAAGGAAAATACAGGAGAAAAAAAAGTCTTAGCCACAGATACATTGGACATTATTAGCTCACACAGGGATTAGTACAGGTACTGTAGGAACATTAAAGAGCCTAAAGGGAATACAAATCAAGTTATTCTTTAAAGGCAAACTACTGGGCTGAAAGTAGGGGCATAGCTTTGTACTCTGGTGCTTACATTATTTATTCCTAATACCTTCAATTTATGCAGTGATCTGTCAGGGTTGATCACTACATTAGCCACAGCAGTGTCAAGGCTGCCATTAAACTGAATTACAGATCAAATTATAACAGCAAGGTAAAAACTCATTTTGAATGCAACTAAACCAAACCAAAACTGCAATATGACAAAGGAGAGATAAGTAATCCAGAATTATCAACATCCAGTTTGTCCCCAAAGGGGGAACTGAACCAGACCAGTCAAGGTTAGGGGATTTTGTTCCAGGGAATCGCTAAAACATTCATTTTTCTTACAACAGTGCAGCCTGCCAGGAAGCCTTTTGTACACCAACGTTCTTTTAGTGCTCGCATTTTCTGCATATTTATATTGAGAAGTCATATTCTTTTCCACACTGGATTTTCATTTCCTCAATTTGCTGAGATAACACCGTGTCAATAACTCTGTGACTGTTATTTCCACACACTTTAGGAAAAAAAAAAACAAAACAACAAACCAGCACCCAAAAAATCCCAACACCGACCAGCCATTCACAAAATGCTTCTATAAATTTTGCTGAGCACTGAAGCTCAAATCACAAGGTGAGGCATTTTGTATGCTCTGCTATTTTGACTCAAGGCCACTTAGCTGTCTTTAAAGCGGAGCCTAAATGTGACTGGAAACTGGTGGTGAGAGACAGAGGACTGGAAGATCTTTGTACATTAAGTGTCACTGATAGCACTGGAACTAATAACCATTAAATGGCCATGAATATCTTTAGGCTCAAAATTATTAGGTTCATAGCTATCATAGGAATGATTTCTGAAATGGGTTTTAAACAGATCTTTTGTTTTCTAACACTTGCATGCTAGAGTACAGTCAATTTATTAAGCAAATTGTCTGCCATGATCCTAGCAATGTAGGTCTTGGACTCGATACAAAAATCACCATGAAGTTCAATGTCCTTTCAGTTAAAAAAAAAAATGTACTAAGTTTCCCTGATTTTGCCAGACCTGATCCTCAAACATATGAAGATTCGTTTACTCTGCTCTAGCAGCATGAAAAGACCCTGAAGGTCAGATTTGATAATCCTTTTGGCCACCAAAATAGTAACAAGATGAATGTAAAAATCAATTTTCTCTGTATTTATTTACATCTTTTATTTTCAGTTTTTCAGCTTAATTAATCTCCTTTCCTTTTTACCTGTTTCCACTATGGAGAAGTTGTAGATCACAAAATGCCTATTCCGAGTCCAAAAAATTAGTGAAGCATGCCTAACTCAAAGCATGCATATGAGCAGCCCTATTGACCTTGATATTCTCTGTCTAATGTTTTGTTAAACCACAGCTACAAAGAAGGGCTATCACTTTACCACAGAAAAGTCCCTTGCTCTTCAACTCAAAAATGCACTGAAATGAATTCTGGGCTTCTACTCTGCACTGTGCTGCTATGCTCCACTGCAAATGTACCGATTTCATTAAATGTCAGATTATCATTGCTCTCAAGGAAGACAGTACTGACTGCAACGTCTCTAGACCTTGTTTTGCATTACTCTTGTCACTTTTTTTTTTAGAATGCAGAAACCAAGTCTGCACACTACTTCATTAACCTGTTCAACTCCTGTCATTTTGCCTTTTCAGCAAGACTGCCTGGGCAGCACAAATCCCAAGTAGATGACAGATCTGCAGTCATACAATCAACTGCTCTACCTAGTGCCATTATCAGAGTCAACTTTCCTTCCTAAATGGTTTACACGCACTCTGTAATGGTGAGGCAGCACAATAATACTACCGTTAGTAGAGTTATTAGACTACCTGAAGCACACAGCATTCTATTGCAACACTAAAGCAACTGTAAGCATTGAATTATGAAAATATGGACTCTCTGCAGTGCCTGAAGTGACAAATCTCCAAGTCACATAAACTAAGACATGCACTTATTTCTACTTCCACATGATACACACTCCATTCTGTCCGGCAGTTTCACCTCAAGGAGTGTGTACTTCAGCTTTCTAGAGACCACTGGTGGAGGACAGGAAGAAAGTAAGGACTTGTTTTATACAACTTTCTCAATGCACACAGGTACTTTGAAACTTACGAAGATGCCTACAAAGAGAAAAATTCCAGAGGCAATTATGACAGGAAGAGAAAAGAAACAAAACAAAGAGAGAGGTCCAAGACAAAAGACAGATGGGTGAGACAGGAATTATTTCAGTATCAAGAGAGACATTAAGAATCCTGTAGGGAAATTAAGATGTACAAATATTTCCCTGGTGTGTAGACAGTATTGCCACCATACATATATGAATAAAATATTAAGAGTAGTGACTTCACATCAAAATCCATTCCAAATACTTAAAAACACCTTGGGCTGCTCACAAAACACTGGTCATTGATAAATGCATTGTTACAGGCAAAGTTTGTCTATCCAACTTCACCAATAGTAAGATTCTACTCAAGGCAAATCTCTCTCACACAAGATTATACCTGAGAAGCAGAACTTTTAAACTGTATTGATCTGACAGCTATGACACATGCAAGCATACATTCACATTCGGCAACAACATCATCACATGGTGAACATAGCCAGGATCTGGCGACATTCCTCAGGATCTTCAATGCTCTAAACAGCAAGATTCATTGCCCCTGCACATGTGCTTAGCAAGCACTTGCAGAGACTGGAGGAGTGCACTTCTGTTTATGCAATACATGAATGCCAGCAATTTCATACCAATGCCATTCCTCCCTTTGCTCAAAAAACTTTGACTGCTTCAGTAACATACAAGAGCATTAAAAACAGCATGATAGGATCAAAGCAACTAGGGACAATGAATCAAGTACCAACAGAGTAAGAAGGAATGTGACAGAAAAAAAGCTATTCCTGTGAGAAGAAAGTACCTTTGGTCACACATAAAAATGCTTCTCACTTTTGCTACAGGCAATGCCAATCCACAAAACTACTGTAAAAGTCTGGGTTAGCTCAATGACCTGGAAGAGTTTAACCAGAGGACTGTGACAGGAGTGGCTGACAAAGCTGCCTCATGTATTTCTGAACTCCGCTGTATTTACATAAGTGTTTTATTCTAGATCTGGAGAGGGGTTTCCAACTAATCTTCATCATCTTGACTTACTGCAGTTTTGTGCATATACTGCAGCAGTCTTAGAGTGCACCACACGGACATCCTTCAAAAAATTCACAGAAGAACTCCACGCCCTAAATTAATGCACTCAAACACGCTTACTGGAGCAGTGACTAAGAAAGTGATCCTTCCAAAAGCTGAAATCACCAACTGGAAATTAAATGCCTGGGACAAAGGCAGGAATCTTAGCATTGCAATAACCTTTGTCGATATCACATTTACAAGGCCTGGTTACTTAACCCTACCTCTTACTCCTGATGTATCTTAAACTGAAGAGCAAATCTTACAATTTACTATTCACCAGGTCACTTCTACTCTAGACCTGTTTCTTTCTATCCTAATATCTGGATCTCTCTGCATATTAGGAGTACCAGTTACCAGCTATGACACAAAAACCCGGAGACCTGGGCTCAAGTTGCCCATGCAACTCCAATTCTGACATTTCTGAGCATTTTCATCTGATTTTCAACCTTCAGATTTCTCTACAGTTTTCTTGCTCCTCCACTCCTCTCTACGCAATGCCCAAGACTGAGTTTGGTTTAATTAAAACAAAGCTATAACCACAGAGACATTTTTAATCATTTACTTTCCCTCCAGCAGTTTAGACATTTCCCAGAGCAGAAGTATAACAAGAAGTAATAGTCTTGGATAAGTACAAATAAATGCTATGACTGACCAAACATCATTTGCAACATTAGGTACTTGCTTTTCCTTGATAAGTGGTGAAATCCAGGAATAGCAAGAAAAATATCAACATAAGATTTTTCAGGAGAGAAGCTACTAGCTGATGTCTGGAAAGAAACAGAAAACAAATACAACTAAAACTCTGAGTCTACAGAGCACATGAAACTTCCTTCATTTCAACTGAATATCCCTCAGACAACTTTTTTTTTTTTTTAAATCATCCTTGGAAATGGTCTTATTGCACAAAGCACTTCACTAGAGATACTTAAATCTAAACACGCTATTCTAATAGAATGGCTGCATATGGTCTTCCACAAGCCATGGGTGAGCTGAAGCCTTCCATCCAGTGTCACTGGCTGTCAAATGTTTCCTAAACACTATTTAAATACTGAAAGCTAGTTGCTATGTAATTGGATGGTTTCCTCAATCTCCCATCAGGTCCACACCTGGTACCATATTTTGAGCTATAACTTGTACCTTCAGGATGTAAACTGAGCAAACACTTCCTATGGCAATGCAGTATACAACTTTCAGCTGTAACCTGAAAATAAAATTTTCAGAAACAGTTTAGTCAAACTGAGGTAGACTTGCATTTGGGCAGCTGGTGGCACACCTCTAAACTCAGCATGAACACCTACCAAATTTGAAGTTCCTGGTCTAACCATGAAACTATTAAACAGAAATACTTTGGTTTGGACACTGACAAAACTACTCATACTTGCTTTGTTTTCACTACATCTTTTCCACCTTTTTTTTGTTTTTTAAACTCTGAGGGTGATCAAACACTAGATCAGGCTGCCCAGAGAGGCTGCAGAGTCTCCATCATTGGAGCTTTTAAAAATCTGTCTGGACACGATCCTGGGCGATCTGCTCCAGGTGACGGCTCCAAACAGTTGGGCTGGACTAGACATTCCACTGAGATCCCTTCCAACTTGATAGCTCCTTTGATTCTGCAACACCAAAACACTCATTGATCTCAGATGTCCAAACTGGAAAGTGCAAAAGGACATAAATCCACCAATTTGACAGCAGGCTTAAGAGAATTAATAATAAATCAATCTCGGACATTCTGGTTCTCAGCCAGCTTAATTTCTCTAAACAAAGGCAAGTGATAACTAAGAAGGAAGAAATGAGATGAAGTAGAATTGTCCACACACCCAAGCTATCTTCAATCTCTCAGCCACAGCTATACAAATTGGCATTTCAAAATGACTAAAATTAGAGATACAAAACCAATTTCCCAATGAAGTGCTAAAAGAAGACCATTAAAATCAGCTTGCTCATCAACACAGTCCTCTTGAACCAGAAACATCTATATGTGGATAGAAGCCTAGGAAATTGGAAGAGGAAAGAATCAACTCATATGGTCTCTTCCATGCCCTCAAAAGATAAAGCATTTTGTGCTCTCAATCTAGCTGGAAAATTGTGAGTGGCTTTTGGGTTTATTTAGTAAAGCAGTTCTTGTCCACTGTCATCGTCTGTTTCTTCCTGCTGATCTAGGCAGTAAAAACTACACAACTTTCCATTTGTGATCAGTTATTCAAAGATCAAAATTCGCTGACCTAGCGACAGAATTTCTACTGTTGCAAGTCATCTCCCCAACTGTTTAAAAGGACTAATACATGCAACAATGAAAAATACATGAGTCATGTATGGTCTAATAAATTCTTACTGCAGAAACACTTTCATCACCCAAAGCTGCAGGTTCTGTAGAGCTGTGAACAAAGCAGCAGAGAAAGAAGCCATAGAGAGAACTCAAATCTGAAAATGTTTCAGACTAATAAAATATGAAGACACAGCCTGATTTTGTTATGAGAAAGAAATTATTAGACTGTGAGAATCACTGAGATAAATCCTCTTTTGTCCAAGTTTTGAGCCTGTATGCATTTCCAAGGAAATGACAGCAATGTCTATATATCATATCTAGAACACACATAAGAAGTCCCGGCTACATAGTCTCTTGGTTACCACTGAAAACTACCATTCTGCTCTTAAAAATGTAGCTACCTTTGTGGTACAGAATCACAAAAAACACTGTGGAAAAAAAAGGTTTCTGATACTTACTGTTTGCAAGTATAATAGCACAGAACACATATATTCATGTTTTATGGCCTATTGTTTTTTAAGCTCTGATTCTCTAAATGTGGCAGCATAATTGAGTATGATTAACCAGTGCATTTCCAAAGCACCAAAAGAATTGTGCTAAATTTACTTTACAGATTGCCAAATGCATGGAGTTTTTTCCATTAACAATGTGGTAGCAATTCAAAATTTTGTGTTCTGGTTCAAGACTGACAATAGATTCACTATTATGCTAACACTAGAAACTGCTCAATGATAACCAGTGGAGGAAAGCACTTAATCATATAGTTCTTTGAAGCATAAGAACAGTCCCACTGCACTACAGGGGAAACTTAAACATACTATTAAATGCAACTAAATTAGGTACAAATAACAAAGAAAAATGTAATTTAAAAAAATCTAAAGCATACTGGAATCAAACAGGCTTGAGAGACATGAGAGGCTGAATCTTTGTTGCCAGAGTTTCATGAAAAAATTAATCAGAAAGAAGGAAAATGCCTCAGTTGTGGTCTAAGGCATAGATGACTTCTTACCTCCCAATGAGGTCATACTTTTAAAAATCACCTCCAAAACGACTACCTAGAGGTTTAGAAGCAAGATAAGATTATTTTCTGCGTTATAAATTAGATTTTGAATCTTCATGACAGTGTGATGGTCAGGCACAAGTGGCAAATTAATTCTAATTTCAGAGGACGCTCCTATAGCCTTGAAAGTCTCCACACAGTACATACACAAGAGACTGGTGACAGCTCTTACAGACAGCAAAACCCTATTCCTTCCCTACCTTCATAAAAGCAGAACAAACCAAACAGCAACAATAAAAGGCAGAAATTAGCCTTATCAGGTGGCTTTTGAACAGTATACGCAGACAGAGTCCACCATTTAGAAAAAAAACAACTCTAGTCATACAATGAGAGAAATGAACTGCTGAATTCTAAGAAGAAAAAGTAACAGTGGTTATTACTGCTAAAACGGACCAAAGATAGATGTGGATAGTCAGAAAAAAAAGGGAATATTTTTCTACGCCTGCCTTGTGCTGCATGCAGTAAAGAGAAATCAACAAGGCTTGTTTCATGCCCTTGAATTATTAGGGGTTCCTGCCAATGTCACAGTGAAGAATCACACCCCCAAAGTCAAAGACTGCAATGCAGTGGCTGCAAGAGGCTGTGAAAGAAAGCTAAAGAGGAAACAGATCCCATGTTAATCCCAGAACTACATAAAAGATGTTTGAACTGTGAGGCCCCATTTCTATGGCACAAAATCTTATACCCAGGATGCTGGGTGGAAACACAAAAAACAACTGACACAAGAAGGACATATCCTTCCTTTCCATATCTGAACAAAAGTTCCATAAATAGCCATCAGGGAGAGCACAGTTATGAAAAACTCAATTGTCACATCAGGGAGAGCACAGTTATGAAAAACTCAATTGTTGCATTAAAGACATGCTCTCTAAGGCTCAGAAATTTTGACTTACATTTTTGAAGAGAAAAACACTCACCTGTGTTCCTTTGCCCATGAAGACAACAAAAAATAGAAAATGCAAAACACTAGGTCTGCCTGTTTATTACTTTGCTGGGAAATACTGCTTCAATCTGCATCACTCCTTTGTACCCACATATTATGCTTCTAAAACAACTGCATGCAGGAAAAAAAAATAATTTCAACAAGTAACTTGGAACAAGGCTTCTCTTTTTGTCTTTTCACAAGATGCAGACCACAACCATTTCCGTCAAAAACCACCCACAGCACCTCAGAATCCAAGAGCACCCAGTGAGGCCTTCGTTAGAATGACCTCCACCTTCAAATAGCGAACACTGTGGGCCTGTGTGCTAGTTTGAGCCTAGCTAAAATGTTTTGGTGAGAAGAATTAGATCATAGACTGAGAAACGAAAACAATGGTGAGGTCTACTTCCCTCACAGTTTTGCTGAGATGTGTAAAGAAGAAAGGCAAAACATTAGATAAGGTCACTTTGCTCTGCACTTCGTTTGGGGCACTTGGCTCTGGGCTGTGCCCTCAGCTCTTTGCCTGCTGGGGAGCTCGGTCTGCTGGCTGAACTCCATCTTGCTTTCTAACCTCACCCTCCATTTGCTTTTGTGGCTGATTCACCTTTGCTTCTTAATCCTCTTGGCCGAACCTCCATTCTTCCTTGGGATTGGGGTAAGGTTGGGAGGGGTAGGGGAAAGGTGAGGGGGTGATTGAGAGCCCCTCCTGGGGACTCAGGTTTCTGGGAGGGGAGTTGTGTCTGTATTACCTTTTACCTTGTATACTTCTGTCTATAACTGTATATACTGTAAATATCTGCTTATAAATTGTGCTAGCTGTAAATATAAGCTTCATTCAAATTTCCAGAGCCGGCTGAGTCTAGTCTGGGTGATTTCTAAAGTGTGGGGGGCATGGGACACCCAAACCATCACAGCCTGCTTCATTTAAATGTCTGAATAAAACCCAGTTCTTTCCTAGATCACAACTAGAGTGGCTCAGCCTCTGGCAGGATTGAGTCCTAAAGACATGTACAAGAGGGAATTATAAATTTTAATTTAAATGCTAATACTTATTCTTCCCAATGAAAACTGAAGTATAAGAAGTGATCTCATCACACAGAAACAGACTTGACTGTTATTTAATGATCACAACAAAAAGAAAGCACAAAAATAAACCTAATAAATCCTCTGTTGATTCTGAATTTCTTAACAAACAGAAGTTCTCAAAAAAAAAAACATTCAGTCTGATTTTCTTCACCTTAAACTAAGCCTTCCATGATCTTCAGTCACAGATCCATATACTGGCGTCACAGAATTTAAAAAAAAAAAAATAAAGGAAATGTCCAGCTACTTCTAACAAATATAACATATTTTTTAGTGCTGCCTAAACAATCTAAACTGTGTCATATTCTACGAAATTCAAGGTCATACGTCAGCACTATTCACCACAGGATCTGTTTGCCATCCAGTGATAAATTAAGACAACAAACACTACGGAAGTAGTTTTTCTCCCTTCTTACTCCAGCCTCATGGAAGAATATAAATACAGTTTAGTTTGTTTGGGTTTTAGGATATCTAAACTATCTTCTAAGTAAATATAAGTTGAGGGTTATTTTTGTTTGTTAATAATTTTAACAAGTATATAAACAATATTTTAAAATAGTAGAGGCTGCTTTTCACTTAGCCCCAGAAAAGGGAAAGATGAAACGAACACAAGCTTGTGAGACTAAAACCCAGGACTTCTGAATCTTAGCAGTCTATATTCAATAGCCACTGAAAGGCTACTTAGCTTAGAAGAAATTGTTTCTTCAGAAACTTGTAAAATATTGAAACATTAACAATAAACCATTGGAAAACAACACTTCCAACAGTAACTTGACATGAAAATAATACTGTCATTACTTAAAAAAAAACAGGAGAACTGCCTCAATTTTGTTGAGAACATATATGTGGGGGTTGGTCTCTTCTCCCAGACAACCGGCAATAGAACAAGGGGACACAGTCTCAAGTTGTGCCGGGGGAAATATAGGCTGGATGTTAGGAGGAAGTTCTTCACAGAGGGAGTGATTGGCATTGGAATGGGCTGCCCAGGGAGGTGGTGGAGTCACCATCCCTGAAGGTGTTCAAGAAAAGACTGGATCGGGCAATTAGTGCCATGGTCTAGAGGACTGGATAGGGCTGGGTGACAGGTTGGACTGGATGATCTTGGAGGTCACTTCCCACCTGGTTGATTCTATGATTCTATGTGTATGTACATCGGAGAATGTACACACTACATCCTCAGCATAAAACAAACTTTCTATAGCATTAAATAGCATGTGGAAAACAGAAATATAACTGTGTTGTTTCTATTGTGTGTTACGTGCAGTATACTCTTTAAGTGGAAATCTAGGCACCAAGTCTCCACATTCAGATTCCAAACAGAGTTAGTCATGGCAGAGGGACATCTGGAATATTCGTAGAAAAAAAAAAAAAAACAAGTCTCTTACAGGCTCAAACTATTCTTTGCAACTGACCACTAATGAGGAGGTTATGGGTACTTCTGCTAGGTTTCCTTCCTCCCCTTCCCTTTTCTCCTCAATTTACTGCCTGTTCAACAGAAAAAGTCAGGCAGATGGCCTCAGTGTTTGGACGTCAGGCTCGTGTGTCAAGCCATGAAAAAACATGCCACACTGCACCCGTGGCACTTGGGCTGACGATACAGGCCACTCAGGCAGTGTACGTTACATAATACCAAGTATAAGCTTCTCCTATCTCACTACCTCTGAAAATTTTTGGACAGCACAATAAAGAACCAACCCTGTGGCCACATGAAAAACTGCATCTGAGCCTGCTCTATCAGATCACCTCAATTGCCAGGTCAGGCCAACTCCATTTCAATCACACATTTCTCAACTATAAAAGCCTACTATGCCTGGAAATTGATTTTGAAAGACTTCAAGGCAGGTGGTCTAAGCTCAGAAACACATGAAAGCAAAACAAGTTGCAACCACAAAATAGAACTTTTTTCAATATACTAATTATAGACAGAGCTGGGGGCCATTCTGGTAGCTGCTAAGAAACTAAAGATTACTTAACTACGATCTGAAGACTACTTTCCACTGCAAGTCTGCCAACTATGAATCCTTCATGCTGAAATTCACCTATATCAATCTGATTTTTAAAATTACACTAGAACAACTGCACCACATCTACAAGGCAGCATTCATGCTTTCCACAGAATTCATATACAATATTTCATGTATTTTAACAAAATATAGAATCTCTTCTAACCTCTGCAAAGCAACTTCAGCGTCTAGGTATTTCAAAGTAGAGACCTGAAATGTGACGAAACACTTGGGTCATCCAAAAAGTTAGAAGAAATGCCTAGTATGGCCAATCTGAAAAATCCAAGCTCATCTGAATAAAGTGCAGAATGCTGAAGACTGCATCTTGGATCAGATATCTCAGGAGAAAAGACACTTAGGCAAATGAGTGACAGGAGCAAAGGAGAATGCTGAGCAAAGTCCAAAAAAGATGATGCTACAGAGATCTGTTTAAGGTAAAGTGCATGCCCCTGCAATACCTTATTAACTTCTCACGCACACTAAACTCTAAACTCAGCTTGCATGTATGTGCATTCTGTTATGAAAATACCAAATTTCCCCTCTAAAAGGATCCCTGACACACTCTTCATTCAGTATATGAATCAAGATGGCACAACAAAATCTTATCTGCAGGACACCTGCTTTATTTACTGTATAAATGGGACAGCAAATAGGAACTGCTGGAAGCAAAGTCCAGTGCACATCCCCATTCAGTTTATGACAGAGAATCTTAGGTGAAACACAACATCTGAGACAACCATGTGCTGTGCTTCCAACCCTGCCACGAGAATGGCAGTACTAGCAGAAGGGCAAGACAAAATGTGGGGCATGGAAGTTTCAAAGAGCTGCAAATAAGTCCACAGAGGACTGCCATAACGTTAAGTATAAATTGATCTAAGAGAATTTTCAAACATACTGTTAAAAATGAGTGTCCTACTATGTGAGGGCAATCACAATCTTAAATCATAGGTTAATGAAGCCACAGGAACTTGAGAACTACCACAATGATTTTTAAAGAAATAAAAGTTATGCAAGCAGGAGGTGAAGATATTTTTTAAAGACTTATACAAAAGTTTTTAGATATTCAATGCCCCATAAAGAAAAAAATGAAGCAAAAAGCAACTACTCCTTTCTAAACATTGCCCGAAAACCATGTATTTATTTATAATAACAACATGCAATTCAAAAAACCAAATCACTTTGAAGTTTCAGTAGTATTAACTACTTTTTCATGTTTTATTCTTGCCCTGTGCTGTAGAGAACTCAGGATGGACCCTGTACCTGTTCTCAACAAGGTATGAGCACTTTTCAACCGACAAGAACAAACCAAATATCACCAGAACAAAATTGATGCAGCAATTCTGTACAGAAAATGTCCAGTGCAAACAGAGTACTCAGTAGCAATGGGACCAAACCAAGAGCTTAAGAACTCACTTTCAGATCTTTTTCAAATTGAAACAACTAGAAGAAACCTTCCCCTAAGGGTAACATATCCCTACCAATCAGAATAATTTATGGATTTACTTCCAGTGATATTACGGAATTCAGTATATGCACATAGCAAATCTTCCTTAAATGCATACTTTCAAGTTTGACAAAGCTTCTTACTAGAAGACCTCAACTGAGTAAGGCCTTGCAAGTAGGGCTTTAGAACTATGCCTCTGCCTGAGACTATTCTAGTATGACCTTTCCAGCTACGTGCACCTGCTAGGCTAGGTTAGCTCTTTTTAAAGAAACAGATCCTTTACAATAAAGTTTGCATGCTCCTTCAAATTCAAAAATAGCTCCCATGGAAATGAAGAAAAAAGTTACTAGCATCAAAGGAAGAGGTTGGAAAGCTACAAAAATTAACAGTCTGAAACATAACACAGTATTTACACAATATTCTTTTAAAATCTAGGCATTTATTCAACAGTCTTAAAGGTGTTATTTTGCTAGCTCAAGAAGAGAACAGAAATCATATCAGAAGCTGTCTCAGAATATGTAGGTGAAGGGAGGAAGAAGAAAATGGGCTGTAAAGTCAGGAAGGTAACTGGACAGAGAAGCCAAGTAATCATGGATTCTAGATGAAGAATTTAGAGTATGACTAGGATTAGGAGACATGAGAGGTGGGAAAAAAGCCAATCCATCAGAAAGCAGAAAAACAAAAGCAAACCTACAGGGCTAGAAAGAGTAAAGGATGGAGCTGTAAGGTAAGGGATGTACATAGGCATGCATGTGACTGTGTCAGCACAAACTGCAGACCAAGCTTAAGAAAGACAAGGCCAGATCTTGGAACTGAGACCAAAAGTTAGATAGCACTGGACACAGTACGTAAGAGTACCTGGAGAACTGGCTGCATGAGCCAGTATCACCAAGTGCAGAAAGAACAGGGAAAACAGCCCATAACTTCAACCACATGCTACCTTTTCTAAAAGTGCTTCCTTGTCTGGGAGGCAATGAAGCAACATAAGCTATTTCAAACCTACATCCTTTATAGCAGGATACAACACATCTTTACTCAGCTTCTAACAGAGATGAAATGGAACAGTAAAACACCACTACTCTTCAGCACATTAGAGTTAACACACACAATCATGAAAATGCTGGACAGAATCAATGAGAAAACTCTTTGTTTCCAAAGGAAGTATTTAGCTGTCTTTAAAACACATGCAACCTATTTTCACCCATCCCCATCTTGCACCATTCACTCTTGCTTTCAATTTTTGCAGCAAATGAAGCAGAAGCCATATGGGACAACACTGTACTTCACTGCACAGTCTTAATTCCTCCCCAGAGCACTCCTATCCATTCTGCTGAATGAGGCAGTGGGGAACAGTAAGCAGTCTCATAAGCAGAGTCTGTGTCCTAACAAGTGCATGAAAAGGTAAAATTGTCATTCTCTTCCACTTCCTAGTCAGTGTATTTTCCTTATGCAACATTACCATTCTTTGAGATTCATTTGTTCAGTCTTGAAAAAATAGTCATAAATGTTTTGCCCAGCCCAAACATTCAGTTTTCAGTGGTTCATCACTTTCAAAATTTAAACCTGAATTCACTTGCAGAAAAAAATACAGTCCAAGTAGGAAAGACTGCTCTTGAACATACAGTACAAGAGAGAACAGCAATGAGAGCACTGCTTGCAGGAGTTATCCAGCTAGCTGGAAATTTGACAAAGTTGTATGTTTGCTTACAGACTACAGATTAGAATCAAGTCTAATATACAAAGTCTACATTTAAATAGGTAAAACTACAGCATGTCTACCCTACTTGCAAAAAAACTAAAGAAATGAGAAGTTCCATCATAAAACATTCTCTACCTACTCATTTCTTACCACTGCCCTCTGACTTACTATCACAGTGTGAAGAGACTGGTTTGATAGAACAATTCAAAGAAGTTATTGATGATGGAAAAACATATAGAGATCAATGCACTGTTTGGTCTCAGGACTGCCCAAAATTGCCACTAGTAATAAAAAAAATGTACACACACACACAAAAAAAGTACACAAAAAAAAAATCAAACCCCAATACTTAACAAACAAAACTACCCAATTAACATCAACGACAACAAAAAAAAAAATCAGTACAGTATAAGATTAGTCAGTGCTTAAGGCAAAGAAACAAAAAAAATGAATGCTCTGATGCACCACAGAAACAGAAATGTTTCTTACACATTTCTGCAATTATTTTCCTAGGGCAGCATGGAAAATACATTTTGAGCTCTTTACTTAGAAGGTTTAGAGATATTATTTGCTGTTCTGTCCATTTGAATAAAAACAAGTATTAAAAAAAGCCTCTATTGAGTTTGTTGTTGTTAAGTTTCTGTGTGAGTATAAGCTAAATAAATTTGCCTACCTTAGGTTTCTGAAAGCATTAAAAGCATCCAAAATTCTATACAATGTCAGAGGTAAGAATTAGAGAACTGAAAGACTGCATTTAGGTGCTTTGTGAAACTTTGAAAGGATAATTTGTTCCTTTGAAGAGTTAGGAGTTTGATTCCATTCAAAGGGCTCTTAATAAATATTCCCACATGGGTATCATGGTAAAAAAGAAAGCACGAAGATGAAAAACCTGGCAAGAGGAACAGTGTAAACCAAAATCATGCTTTTCATAAAAGCACTAATTCTGGATTTCAGAGTGTCCTTTCTTATTTAACCATCTGAACAACAGACTACAGACTTAACTCCTTGCCTAAGTAGAGGATAGGAACAAGAAGGAAAAATCAACTGATCTAGCCAGTGATTTCTAGACACACAACTAAGTTTAAACAAAAAAATGAGGATCTCCTCTCTAAAACAGGGAGTACAGCAAAAAGATTATCTCTCATCCTAAAGTTTAGCTAAGCTCAACAAAACAAGAGCATGGAGAGCTAAAGACATACTAGTAAGAAACTGAAGTATAGCAAGGAGTGGAAATGGAAAAAAATAGGCAGCAGAACATGCACACTATCTTACACAAATCCTTGCATGAGTCCTTCAGTAAGAGATTAAAGAAATTATATAGGTACGGATTTGGAATCAAAGTACTTCTGAAGATCAGTTAAATGCCAGAGTAACTTCTTTCCTTTATGACAAAACACACTGGAATTTGTCTTAAATAATCTATCACATTGGAAGAAATAAACTTAAGAACTCACAATTCCCTTAGAGGCTCCCATAAAACATCCATCTCTCCCACAATCAGAGAAGTTAAAAAAAAACAAACTTAACTTGAATAAAACCTGGAATAAAAACATGCCATCAAAGCTACTAAATTATCACTACAGAAGTCAATTAGATTGCTATACCAGAGCACACTGCTCAAAGCAAGATATGCTCTCTTGAAATAATGCAGTGCTGGAAAGTGGAAAGAGAATCAGTGATAACTGCAGTGCCAATGTACTTAATTTTCACCAAAGTGAAATTCTGGGTGTAGGCAGTTAAAAGAACAAGGACTGCTCTTCCTGAAAAGGAGACATAGAAGAAACACATGCAAAGTATGGCATGGCATCTAGAACAAAATTAAGACTGTTTGTCTTTCCTCTCAATGTAAAAGCAAGGAAATGTTAAATGGAACTGAAATGTGAGAAAAGAAGGTATTTCACATGTAGCCTGCAAAGTAACCTGTGCACAAAGTACGAACAAGACTACATACTAAATGAGATTTTTAAAAAGTATGTATTTGCAAATCCAATAAGATAACTACAACTATAATAGCCTCTAAAATGGGAAGACAAAACATATATATACATAGAATTAGAGCTTCTAGATGAGTGGTACCTATAATGTAGGCTTTTTAAGTCTGTGCTGGAAGTACATTTTGCTCACATTTTTCCAAAGGCTGGAAGAACAATGCCCCATCATTCACAAAGGAAAACTGACATTCCTCATATTTACCCAGAAACTAGATGTAAAGTGTCACTACAGACTACAATTGCAAAAACATCACACAACATCCACACCAGTGAACAGAGTAGATGGCTTGTTTCCTCATGAGCAGGCCTTGGCAAAAATTATGAGAGCAGGCCTACCTTAATTATAAATAATCACAGAAGCATAACATTCAAAGCACAGACAAATGCTAGAAAAGGCCCTTTAGACCTCTTGCTTCAAGACATATGCCAATAGCTTCTATGAAATAAGGTAAAAATGTTCTGTCTGACAAGGATATTTCTCAACTGCTGCATTTCTTGCACTTCTCTCTAGGGCAGCAGACCTCTGTGTCACCATCAAAGAGGATGATGACCCAGGGAAACTGACAGCCAAAACCATTCTAGCAGCAGCTGTCCTCCTTACCATTAAAATGTTTCCCCTTTTGCACTGGTATCTATCATATTGTTTCTTAATGGCATAGACTACATCTTGTCCAAATTATCTGATTTCAGACCACACTACATAAGATTTAGATCAAGAAAGAAAATGAAAGGGAGAGCAGGATGGCACCTCGCGAAATGAAGTGCTACCATTATTCCAGAATGCCTTCGAAGGAAATACTACTAACCTAGAAGGAAATCAAAGATAGATTTGAGTTGGAAGAGACCTTAAAGATCACCTAGTTCCAACTCCCTTTCCACTGGCAGAGACACTTTCCTCTAGACCAGATTGCTCAAAGCAACGGAAAGAGCTTGGGACTTGAGACAGGCGAGCTGTAGAGACGCCACAGTAAAAACATAACTAACCCAAACTAATTTATTTTCTTCCTGCTAATTTAAAAACGCGTGATACGTTAGAGAATGGAAAATGGATCCTATGTACATTAAATAAACTTTCTGTAGTGAAATATCACATTTTTCTTATCCTTGCAGGCAAATTATGCATAGATGACAATTTACTTTAAAGAAAATTGTGCAAATACGTTTCAATAAATGGACTTTCTAAACTCCCCATCTAAACTAAAATGCTAGTAATACTTAAAGAGGCAATAAGCAAAGAGAATAGTGAAGACTAATAATGACTTGCAGTGCAAAATCTCCCAAAGGCCCTATTCTGGATGCAAGCTTCACCGTACTATGTACGGTGACAAAGATGAGTCCCCACCTCAGAAGTCACACACCCCAAAGGCAATTAAACTAAAATAAAATTAACTAGGTTATTGATCCGATGTGTATAGCAGTCCTGGGTTTCAGATGTGATATGTTTTTTGAGCCTGTACTATGACTTCAGCCTAGAGAAAAAGAGGATTACAATCTTTTTTTCTGACAACTTGGTTCAAAAACAGTAAGGGATGCTAAGGAAGGAAGAGGAAACTAAAATTATTCACCCTCTCAATTATGAAGTGTTGAAGTCACACAAATGCTGTTTATCCCGCAGAAGGGGCAAAATCATTATTTCCTGATTAAACAGTAAAAATAGATTCTTCAGCTCCATTACATTTTTTTAACTAAAAAAAAAAAAAAAAGTAGGTGGAACTAAGTGTTTAATTTGTGTAAAATTTACTTTAATGTACAAAGACATTTTTAAAGACCATTTTCATCAAAATATTAGTCCTTCAGTTGCATTTATAAAAACACAAGTTTCAAGAGAACACTGTAATAAAATGTCTGGAAGTCTTCCCAGAAACTACTGCCTTATATGTCCTTTCTGTAATTCAGGAGAAAAAGACACTATACATTATTCTAGACTTTCAAGACAGAAGAACAAATCATTGTGGATTCAGCATCTGCTGCCAGAACATCAGAAATGCTTCTGCCACAGCAGGATTGTCCTTTAAAAAAAAAAACCACAGAATTCGTCGTCAAAGTGAAAGGATTTAACCAATTATCAGCAAGTTTTCTGTTGCTACACTGAGGAGAAATAATGCCATAAGAACAACCTTGATATGCATGACACTTAAAGATGCAAATACAGTAACAATTACAGGTTGTGCTTTCAGGATCACCCCACTTTTAAAATCTATAAAATCCCACTACTGAACATTAAATACTGAAAATTAATAAATCCTATGCATCCTTAATCCACTAATACCTTTAAGTTCTGATGCATCTAATTGCAAAGCATTGCTGTAGCTGAAGATTACCCTGAGCCAGATAGATCCTAAGAAATCTCTTATATCCCCTTCTTCCAGAGGGATGAAGCAAAACCTGAAGGCAACAACATATGGGAAATACTTGAACAACTATCATCCTAACAGAGATACCAGAAAGCAGCGTAGCATCGAGACAAAATTACGGTGTTCACAGAAAGCTTCTATTTAAATGGCATCTAGTGTCAGCTTTTTCAGTTATCATGCATCACACAGCAGCTACAGTCTAATTCAAACCCTGTTTACAATGCTTGGAGTTCAGGTGCACAGCACAGAGAGAGCTCAGCGGAGCCAAGAGCCACCTTGAGGACAAAGCTGATAAAACCAAACGCTGTTTTTTGTGGCTACAAAGAATAAACACAAACAAAAATGACTCGCCTTTATGATCAATAAAATGCCTAAACAGCAGCAGAAGTGTCTCTGTGTATGGTGTTTATACACATAATCTGGTAACATCCATTGGTTTTGGAAGCTTGGATGCTCATGTGTGAGGCATTAGAGGTGAGGCCAGGGACACAAAGCACCAGACACAGGGCATTCTCAGAGGGCTGCTTCTAATCAATCTCCACGGGTTTGCTATGACACATTGTCCTTTCTACTGCTGAAAGAACAAGGTGGTGTTCTAGTGTCAGCAGAACTCAATGGGGCAGATGGAATGTCAGCATCACAGACCTTTTTAAGTCTATCCTCTAAAGTTAATCTTTGAGCACAGACTGAAGAGCAACTCCAAGTCTGGAACTGCTAAATGTACGTATACCAAGTTCTCCACAACTAAATGCTGAATATCCATTAACACCTTAGAGGTACCTTGACTCTTTGGTGCCCTTTTCATCGGTGGCATCTATACAATCAGAACCATTAACAACAGAAAGTCAGATTAACCATCTTAGCACAACTAACATGAGTGTTTAAATTTGACAGTGAGTAATTAAAGTAAATCATACGTATTTAAAGTCCACGGTTCCAAAAGCACTCTCAAATCACTGCACAGCTGAAGATAATTACATCTAGCAGTTAGCACACTGGAAATGTTCCTGAAAAAGCAAAGGGAGCTGATGTGCTTTGAACATCATCTGAGGAAAGAATATGGATGTTACATAGCACATAACCTATAAATTACTTTGTCAATAAAAAGAGAGAGAATGGGGGGGGGGGAACACAACAGAAGAAAAATAGCTAATGCTTCAAATGAAGCTCATCTGCTCATTCCCTTTCCATAAACCTAATTGTATACATTTTTAAATCCAATATGACTTTGCTCTAAACATTATTTCCTAGATGGCAAAAGCAGCAGAGAGGGCTATGTATTTCTTGATACAGATTTGACAGGCTACCATATTGTAATTTCAATGCTTATCAATATGCTACAATAATTAGTTTATAGAAAACCAAAGCAGCAGAAAACCAAAGTTGTATCTGTAGACCACTTTAATGAAATACTCTGTTTGGCAGCTAATATTCCCTAAAAAAGAAGAAAAAAAAATTCAGAAAGTTCTATCTAAAAATCACTAATGAGGAAGAGGAAGGAAAGAGTAGCATGTGAATCTGCAGCAAAACATAACTACTCATTTCTGCAATCACAAGCAGGTTGTCTTTTCAATTATGTTTACTTGCGTAGTTATACAAATGTCCTTGCTTGCCGAAAAAGTGAAGGTCTTAAAAAAACTGACCTGATTTTTTTTTCCCCGTTTATTTCAGAGGTTAGGGGATTCTATTGGATCTGTATATTGAGTAGCAATTAAGGAACACACACAACATAAAACAACACAGAAACACAGCAAATGATGGATGATGTTAAACCAGAAAATTACAGCATTAGCATACGTAGAATAAGGAAACCTACAGCAGCAGAGCAGATTAACAGCAATTGCATCAAAATGAAAACTGGAAAAAGACAGTTTTAAAATGCTCTTACACAACAGAAACCCCCAAAAGGCAGAAGCCTTTCATGACTCTGAACTTACACAAAACGAACCACAGGTAATGCTGCTGATGAGAGATGTATGCATCTTACCCGTGAGTACAGCTTTTGCTGAAGGGTCTGCCAGATCCAGCGCAGATTTCCCATCAGTGTTCCGAATGTTTGGATCAGCTCCGTGCTGCAGCAGCACTGTGCAGGGAAAGCAGAAACAGTATCTTACCTCAGGTATACACAGACTGTTTACTGTTAAGTGTCTCCTTGGCATGATGCAGGAATAAAAACACATTGCACGATTTTCTTTATTTTTCCTTCTGGATATTTCTCCCCTCTACTTCCAACCCCCCCCTCCCCTTTTTTTTTTCCTCTCCCCTTTTTAGTTAAGCACTGCAGCAAAGGATCTTCTCTTGAGTAAGGCTAAGTTGGCAAGTTAAGATATAGTAGGATCACATGACTTTGCATGATAAACATGAACCCTGAATCTCTTGCACTACTCAGTTTTGGATCCCTCCTGACAGCTAGCTGGGAAGCTGTGCATTCACTGACTCATACTGGGAAATCTGCTGTGGAACCTGCTCCTGCCTTTACTACCCCCACTGCTGCTTGTTACCACTCATATTCCTTTTCCTGCTGAATATCTCAAGTCACCTCACCTCTGGTAAATCGGTAGCATTCCAGCCTTTCAGTGGCTTGTCACTTCTACAAAAAAATCTTAAACACAGCATAGCAGCTTACCTTCAAGAATTCTAACAAATAGAGTAAGATATGTAACCTGGTACCCTGCAGTCTGGCATTTGGAGGCTATTACTTTAATTGCTATTTCTTTCCCCTCCTAAGCCTATTAACACTTAAAAATTCAAATGACAAAAAATACTTAGAATGCAATATGCAACCATATGGCTAGGAAGGCACTCATACGGTACATTATCACCTAGAAAAGCTCATCAAAAAAAGGAAAAATACTTTTGATCAGAAATAACATACCAATGCAATTCAGAGCACCCCCTCTCAAGATCAAGGCATTTTCTGAAGAATCGGAAAACAAAGCATAAAGCAACATTAGGTCTGACAAAAACGGCCCCAATTCTTCATGCCTTCATTGTACTCTGCACAAGTGTGAAGACGACAGTGTACAGAGGAGCAAAGGTCCAATGTTAAGAGGGCAGACCATAAAAACCAGCAGACCTTTACGGTTGCTCATGTAATTGTCTCTTGGACTGAAGGAGTCAAGACAAAGAAATACATGCCAACAGTTATCATAACTAAAGGTGAAAAACTATGTCATAGACAGGATTGTCCAGAGGAAAAAAATCCAGGCCAAAATACATTACTAATATTATATGACACATATCACTTCAACAAGTTCAAGTCTTTTTCATAAATAAAATTTTAATTAAAAGAAAAAAGTTACCTGGAGGTATTGTTTTTACTCAAATATCTTTTCTTATACAATTCCAATTTTAAATGTTTTTAACATTGCCAAATCCCACGTATTTTAGCTCACACAATGGTATTCTGCATGCTTGCCCTAAGCTCAATTTTTGCTAAAGTCTGGTGCTATAATGAAGTAAACTATTTTTATCCTTTTTCAAGAAGGTGCAATTGTCATATGTTTTTGAAAGATGAGCTTTTTGAAAGCAATTTGTTTTTTGGTTTTTTTCTTTTTTGCTTAGTTATGGGTTGGGGTTTTTTCTTATGTCAAGATGAAGTCACCAAAATAGGGGGGGGAAATAATAATTCAGCTAGCACGTGCTCACAGAAGCTTGGTAAGATCTGGCACCTATGTTTAGGAAGATGCCATCTGTGCCACACATGCTACCACCCCCTGAGAAATCTTACTCACAAACAGGTTTGACTCTGAGCCAGTCTCACAAGCCAGTTAGGCACACTCCAGAAGAAAGCAGTGAATAAGACTTTTCAACATGTTTTTTTAAAATACAGTGGGCAACACACAAAGGATAAAGAAACATACTCAGTACGTCTTTTCTCTATTCTTTTGGACCATCCTAGTGAATCAGTATTCCAAAGGACAGGGGAGCGTTTTGTCCCAAAAGGTATCAGGGTAAAAGTGGAGCCCCAAAAGACAGAGGCAGGCTAGAGTACAAGAACAAGGACGTTGAAAAATGAGATATAACAGGTGTAGAGATGTCAAAGGGATCTACAACTGCCTAAGCCCAACGTTAAGATTTTCAGGTCTCCTAATTCTTCAGTCTTGTTTAAACCAACCAAGAGCTCTTTCTGCCCTGGACATGTTCCTGTGTAGTTTACTCTAGGTGATCCTGGTCTAGCAGAGGAGGCTGGACTACATGATCCTCAGCAGTCTCTTCCAAACCATTAATAGAATCACAGAATTCTGTCATTCCCTGCTACTTCTTCAGGATTATAGAGAGTATCCAACCTGCTCAGTTACACTAATGAACCATGAAGGGTTTTGGCATGACTTGCAACATACAATTTCTATGTCAGGTTTTTAGTTCGTAAACTTTGGGAAGCACATTAAAAAGTAATTTACTAACACTGATTTAAGCTGGTTGCCTGTAAAACCCTTGAATTACTGACTGCCTATGGAACATGCACTTCAAGTGGCCAAACTAAGTTCAGGAAAAAAAAAAAGCCAACATGTTGCAACTCAATTGCTGTAACCATGAAGCTTACCCTTTTAGTCTCTGTAATCACTAACCACTCTAATCATAACCCTTCCACTCTCTCCAACAGCCAAGAGTACAGTCCTACAGGTAGCTCCCTTATTGAGTCCTAAAGATAGACCTACTCTATGAAATCAATACAGTTGCATCTTTGTAGAAGACAGCAATCATAAATAAACCCTGGATTAGAATGCAGATGAATAAAAGTAAACAATCATAAAAGCAATCTAACCCTTACATTTCTCCTATTGACTATTCGATTCTATTATCTCCACACTTTTTTAGTGCATAATCACACAAAAATATCCAGGTAAGCAATGCTGTCATCAACATGAATCAACAAAACAAATTCAACATTTGATGTTTAGCCTGTCAGTGTAACAAAGCTGTACTTTCATACGCTGCAGACCACAGGTAGTTCCTAATTGAATGCTCTCCTGCTTGCTCAAACCCTCTAACACTTTAAGCCCAACACAAAGTCTCTTCTAACCGCAGGGTATTTGAGACCTAGACACAGTATGTCTTTCCAAATTTCCTGTTCAATGCACTAAAGAAGTGTACAAATGTCAAGGTAGATCTCGTGCTTGAGAAAAGTATTCCTTTTATAATGAAACACAACAGAACAAGCCATTCTAGACAATTGCACCTATTCTGGATTTCAGACACTGCATACCAGGTTTAGAGGATGGTTTCTGAGTAGCCTGAAATGTGGCAACACTTTTTGTCAAGAGCCTTCAGTTAACAGGCAGGCACTAAGGATGGTGAGCACAAAAATTCACTCCTGAAACTTTGTTATATATTTTGATATGCTGCCTTATTTCCTCTAGATAATGGAGACACTGGGGTGTGCTGTTTCTCTGTACTGCAGGCATGGTTCTATAACTAGCAATATCACTAACTGGCTATTCCTGCCATTCCTACAAACTCTATTGTACAGCGTAAAGAAGATCTTTTCATTGAATCTTTACATTGTATATAGTTAAGGTTACAGGTCTTGATGTCCACAAAACAAACATGACTTGGTATGGACTTACATTTTTTACTCTCACTGTAATTGCTAGATTTTTGATCTTCACATGCTATCTGAAATGTTTTATCTCATTACAGTGCAACAATACCAGATCAGTACTAGAGTTAATAAAGGCCAAATTCTTCCCACCAAATAATAATTTTAAAAAATATATATTGCATAGTCCACAAACTACAACCACTAATAATTTCAGATTACTGCCCAACTTCCTACAGGAGGATGAACCCTAAAATTAAACATTTGACCCACAGCCTTCTGGCATAGGTATTCTGAACTGTGAAGCTAACCAACACTACCTCATTTGGCTGTCAAATTATAAATCCACCAAGAAGAAACATTTTTTAATTTGGCAGTTTTTGCCTTCACATATTCACCAACAAAGTTTGGCAAACAATTTCCTGGTAGTTATACATAAACAGGAGAGAATTAAGTTTTATTAGAAGAAAAAAAAAGGTGTGTGTGGGGGGGAACTTAAGTACACACAAAGCATCATATTTAGCCCTTCCTCCTTCCTACTGGCACCATTCAAAGTGCACCAGGGGTAAACATTTTTGTCTGAAAAGATGGAAATACAATGGGAATAGAATGGCAATTACAATCAATCTGGTTGTTCCAATATTAGGTACGAGCAAAGACCAGAATATTTCTGTTATAATTTGTCTAGGCCAAACACCCACAAGCTTTGGAATACTGATGGAAAAGCTCACACTTTCAAATTGGATTCACAAACACAAAATACTTACTTTTGTATAAATACTCTCTTCACCCTTTTAAACTTCATCTTCTGGAATTGAGTTCTAAAGGTCCTTTCCAAACCCTATTACTGCACTTGTATCTACTTATTCTCAAACTATCAAGGTACAGAGAAAACAGCCCAGGAAAAAGCCTTCCTTCTGACTCATAACATATGCACTACCTTCCATCTCTTTGAAGAATACCTTAAAAGCAGCCAGTATCTCATTAACCTTAGGTCCCAGGAACACATACGTATCAGTACTAGCGCCATGTAGGACATATTTCCAAGTTACACTTGACAAGACACAATGTGCTCATTTACTTCCATGATCTGAAAAACCTAGGCAACGCACTGAAATACAAACTACTGTTTTTCTTTTTTAGCCCATGCTAAAATGCCATCTCTCCTCTGTATCACTTTTACATGTAAGTCATACAAACCACTGAGGTTTTGAGATACCTTTCATATTACAAGAACAACGTTTTGCTACTTAGGACTCTCACTTCTGTAATTCACATCTCATACTCACATTTTGGCAAGTTACCAGATACACATGCCTTTTTGCTAAGTGACTCCATACAACAAAAGCTGTAGCACCCTACTCCCACCATCACAAATTAGATACGGATAACAGCATTAACCACAACTGTATCACTTACTAACTTGTATCTCTGTGAGGAACCCCAGTTTCAGCTGCATGTTTTAGAAAAAGGCTACATTCCTCAGCCAGCAGAATTACAAGGTGAAAATATGAAAAACAGTGTCACTACAGAGGCTGCACAAAGCTCTNGTGATTTGCCATTGGAATGGGCTGCCCAGGGAGGTGGTGAAGTCGCTGTCCCTGGGGGTGTTCAAGAAAAGACTGGATGAGGCACTTACTGCCATGGTCTAGTTGACTGGATAGGGCTGGGTGATAGGTTGGACTGGATGATCTTGGAGGTATCTTCCAAACTGGTTCATTCTATGATGATTCTCTAAAGGTCTGAGCATCACAGGCTGACCAGCTGAAATCCACAGCCTCAACCACTACTGCCAGCTCAGCTAAGACAGGTAAAAAAACACAAGGAGCAGTGCTTAGCTTAATTAAATTGAAAAGGGAGGGTCAAACTCTACGATCCTTGAGAATACGAAGCAGCCCTAGGAGGATAAGAACAGGTAACACCTCCAAGGCAGAAAGCAGGAGAGTATGCAGCCTTCCTCTTACCACATCATCCCCCGATTTAAAAAAAAAAAAAAAAAAAAAAAATCATCATTTAAAAACAGCAAAGGTTTGTAAAGCAGACCTCTACAAAACAGCACTATCACAGGCTGTAGTTTCACCTAGACCAGGATGGCAAAACTGCCCTCCCCAGCACTATGCTGCTCACATCAGTTTGGGTGGCTGCAAACATTTGATCAAGCAAGAAGGCAGATTATAAATGTGATCACTTGCCCAATCCAGCCCATTGTGCAATGACGTGACATGCTCTGCTTGGTTCAAGAAAGGTCACTACAGGAACACAGACCAGCAACAGCAGCTGAAAAAGATCACTTTGTTGTCACAGTTAAGAGCACAACTGACACGGTCAGCCAAAGTCCTGGTACATCACTGTTGGCTCCATGTACTCCCATCATTTTGCCTTCCCTACTTCCGTTGTTCAGGGCACCTCAACTTCCCATTATCCCAGACAACAGGTTTATTCCAAATGAACCAGCATGTTGGTTTTGTTCTTTGTTGGGACCAGACAGAGCAAGAGACGAATATGCCGATCACAGTAGTATGAAGTCGATGAACAGAAGCTTACACAAGAAATGCTACATAATGCTGAAACAAAGCCAAAAAAAAAAAGTAAAGGGAATCAGAACAGTGCTTTCCAACAGCACAGGCAGAGAGATTTGACAGCAGCAGAAAGCAGCAGACAAGTAGCAAGAGCTCTGAAGCAGCAGAAAGTAGGTGGGAAAAGTAAAGACTACTGATACATTAAGAATGAAAAGGGAAAACACCTGTGAAATGCCTCAAAGGATTTTGTGTGTTCCTTTAAAAAGGCGCTAGAGTTGATGACCAAGCTGAAGTACTTTTATACCAACTTACCCAGCACAGGTAGCAAACAGGAAGAGCTACAAGCAACTTTACCACTGGAAAGCTGTGATCTAATCACTATCACTGAAACACAGCAGAAGATTCACATAACTGGAGTGCTCTTTTCTTAGATGTCAAGAGCTCTGGCTTCCCTTGTGTAAGAAAACAGGCAAGGAAGGCAGGAGGACAACATGGTTAACTGACAAATCCCTAGTTAAAACTAAAAAGTAAGAAGGATATGCGGAGGCAGTGGAACCAGAGACGCATTCTCTTAGGAATAGAATAGGGATGCTGTCTAGATAGCTAAGGCACAGCTGGCACTGAATTTGGCACAAGATGCAAATAATAAGAAGGTCTTCTATAGGAAAGCTGGCTAGGAAATGGAAGATTAAAGAAAACAGTACCCCCTGGACAAATTACACCTGAGAACTAGTAACAACCAATATAAAGAAAGATGAGGTAATCCATTTTTGGGTCTCATTTTCCAATTGTAATCTCCCTTCCTACATCTTTCGTGCATCTGAACCTCAAGGCAGGGACTGGAGAAGAAAGTGCCTGTCACTGTAAGTGAAGATCACGTGCAATACCACCTAAGTAATCTGAACATGCACAAATCCAGTGAGATGTACTCCAGGGTGCTGAAGGAATCAGCTGATGTAGTTGCCAAGCCATTTTCAATCATCTTTGAAGAGTCAGGACAGTTAGGCAATTTCCCAGTGACTGGAAAGAAGGACCCTGAGATCACGGAACAGATCTTAGTAGTGAATACATCCCAACACGTAGAAGACAGGGAGTCAATTAGAACAGAAAGGCAAATCATGCCTGACTAAACTGGTAGCCTTCTACAATGGAGTGATAACATCAAAGGAAAAGCTAAACCTGTCATCTACCTGAACTTCTGTAAGGCTGGAACAGGTTGCCCTAAGAAACTGTGGATGCCTCACAACTGGCAATGTTCAAGGTTAAATTGTACAGGGCAAAGTGATCTAACAAAAGCTACCCCTGTCCATGGCAAGGGAGTTGGATTACATGATCTTTACAAGTCCCTTCCAACCCAAACCATTCTATGACAGCAATCCTGCAGGCCTTTAAAATTTATATGGACACATGGTCTTAAATAGTTGTTTCTAAATGAAAGAAAGATAAGATACCTCTAGCAAAGCCACGGTATTTTGGACAAATATACCTATCTAGATGAAATCATAGGACCTGCCTGCAAGTTTCTACTACCCTGTAATTAGATTAGCAATAATAACAACTTCTGAGGGCAAAGATATATACTAAGAGACTCTGCATGCAGAAAATGTAGCATATGGCTCCTAGCAGAAGTTCTTCTTGCTTTATGGCTCAAATGACCATTTGGTCCACCAGGGACAGAGGACATCTTGCTTTTGACACAGATCTGCTCTTTGAGAGGCAGGTTCTCATGCACCCACATGCTGAAAAAACCTGTACCAATTCCTACAGTCATAGGATGTAACTACCAATTGAGCTGAGGCCCAGTAAAACACAAAATGGAAACAACGCTTAGACATCAGACTTTACTTCAGCTTAGGTGAACAATGCACAAAAACAGAACTTAAGGCAGCAATTAGAAACATCAAAGCAGCATCACACACAAGGTCTCTCAGTATCAACTTTTATTTTGAGAGAAGGCAGCTCTAGACAAAAAGCATATTACAGAGCATCACTCTAAAAGGACTTTATCCTATTTTCATGCAAGCTCTGGTTTTTCAGAAAGACTGTTTTCTTTTAGCCTTTTCATTGCTTATTCCAGAAGAGTACTTTATAGACTTCAGTCACTTAGTGTCAACCCCTCAACATGGCAGCACAACTCTTGGTCTATATATACATACCATAAACCTTCCTTTGCAACACACTGCAATGTATCCTAGAAATAAGTTTGCACTATGTGTTCCAGAAATCATATTTGAGTAATTAAAGTAAGGTAGGGGGGAAAGGATCTAAACCAGGCAACCAAAATCACAGACATCACTGCAACTATCAGGGCAAGAGTATACTTTTTAAAAGGTTCCCTCCTGCCTCAGTGACTGCTCATAATAGTTTCCCCACAAGTAGGTGCACTTTAACTATGATTAGTTTTCTATATATTAGAAACACTAAAAAACTGCTCCCTGGTATGCCAGTTCTGCTTATCAATGATTAAATAAACATAAGGAAAGAGAACAAGCAGAAAGTCCTGGAGGCTGTAGGCAGCACAGCACTGTGATAATATCCTTCCGCCCTCAGAGAAAGAGCCAGAGTTAGAAATCGGTCAGCCTACATAAGCAGTAATTCAAAGCCTCATTTTTGCCCAAACTTGAAGTAAATATTCCTTTTTCCATTTTTGGAAAGAATACTTTTCAAGCTAAAATGTTCCATTTCAGGTATAAACAAGAAAAGTATATACCAGTTATGCAGAATGCTGTCTTCTAGATAGCAGTCTCAAAAACTTAGTGTCACTGTAGTGTTGTTTTTGGGGTTTTTGGTCATTGCTTTTTGTTTTTAGTTTTTGCATTATGCAAGAGATAGTCCATTATTACAGGACATACAGTCCAAGCACACAATCCATACCAAAAGCTGTGTACTGTACAGGAAGATTTGGGGTTTCTACAGTGAACCCTCAAAAATGTAAGTACTCCAGAAGCTTGTTACATCACAAAAAAACCCAAACCACCAAACTCAACAACAACAAATTACAAATTATTTAAACAAAAAAACCCCAACACTTTGTTTGAGCTAACAAGCAACAGAAGATAGTACACTAAGTATTTAATTAATCACATTTGTTTGCAGTCATGCACATGCACTCCCTTTTCACGGAATCACAGAATGGTTGAGGTTGACAGGAGCTCCGCAAATCACCAGGACAACACCCCTGCTGAAGCAGGGCCACCTATGACCAGTTTCCCAGAACTGGGTTGAGGTGGCTTTTCAGTAACTGCAAGGAAGAAGACTCCACAACCTCTTTGGGCAATCTGTACCAGTGATTTTCTGAAGTTCAGAAGAAACCTCCCCTGTCTGTGCCCATTTCACATAGAGGCTAAAAACACATATGAGTGAGTTCACACAGTGATCTGGAACGTGTAAGTTGTGTGTAAAGTGGCATAGAAGATTCTTTAAATCAAAAGCTTAATAAAAAAAAAAAAAAAACAACAAAAACATTTAGCCCATTTGTAGACGACACGTTGAGGTCTCACTATGGCACAACTAAATCTTGTTGTTGCAAGCAAGGATTTTGCAGGTACTTAAGTTTCTAAGCACCTGGGTTTGTATACCATTTATCAAACAGCTAGAAATCTTAACTGCTGCCCTACTCTGAGAAATTTGCTTTCCACCTATATCCCTAACTGAAAGCTGCTTTAAGGACAAGTATTCATTGCTTGGTCCCAGTTTCACTCTTCTCTGAACAAAATCACCTTTTTACTTCAAGTTTTCACATTCTATTCAAATAAATGTCAGCTGTGATCCTGATATTCCACTTGACAGATTAAGAGCCCTGCTTTCAGTGTCTTTGAAAAGCAAGAGCAGACATCGAGGCAAATCAGGTCAACAAGTAGCATCCTAAGAGGGAAAGGAACTCAGGAGAGTTAAGAGACCAGTTCCCATCTTTTTCTACATATGCTAGCCACTTCCAGGTGAAGACTGGAGATAAAAAACAACTTGTGGAACTCAGGTGACAGACTGCATGTGGAATCAGCTATGTGGCTATCAAAATGCACTAAAATATAACTCAGGAAGCAACACTAACTGAGAAGCCTCACAAGTTTCTTAGAACTTGTCCTGGATCTGTATTTCCCTGAAACAGAAAAAGTGCATGCATAATTAAAACCAGTTTCTCTTCTTAGCACCAGGATAAATGTGCACTGAAGTGATTTAAACCCTAGCAGCAACTCTTAGGCCATCATTCAGTGAGATGAGCACCAGAAAGAAGAAAAAAAAATAGAAAAATCAAACCAACAAACAAAACTGTCACAGTCTAAGCTCACAGCCTTTTCCAGACATGAGCTTGGTGAACTTCAGTGTCTACCAGCTTTAAACCCTATGTAACTTGGGGATGATATCTTGGTTAACACCCCATACAGAACACAACACAGTAACATTTTAATGCAATTATGAGCTGAAACTCTTAAGATTAAAGAAGCATCAGGACACCAAATAGCTTTTGCATATTTTGCATAAAATTTGGACCTTGTGCCAGTTTTGTGAACTTCTTAGTCCATGGCTAATATTAGTTACCAAATATTTAACAAATACAAGCAGTACATGAAATCTTAGGCATACTAAACTAAGCTGATCAGCCCATGAAATAGTACAAAACCTACAGATTAGTCAGAAGACAGTATTCTCAAAGACTTTCTGAAGTGTACGTCAGGAAGGTCAGAATATATCACATTCAAGCAGATATAAAACTCTACTAACAACTGACTTGGTAGCTTTACTACATGTATCAGTCTTGGAAACTTTCCCCAGCCACTGTATGAGATCCAGTAAAATTGTCACATTCCTTTCCTTTCATAAAGGACAAAGCTCTAGTTGCTCTCCGGTCCCAGAACTGCTCACCATCACACCCTGTTGCTACTGAACAGTGCAAGTCTTATCCTACTTAGCATTAGGTCCTTGCCAAGAAAATAGTCTATGCTGCAAAATCTCACAATCTGTCAGGTAAGATACCATCACTACCATGAGTCTCATGCTAGAGAAGACTGCGTATTAGATCAATCTGAGTGGGCTCCTTTCCTGGGTCACACTTGAGCCTTGCACTGTCCTTTCATCACCCCAGTCAAGAAAATAAAAATTGCTGTACCAGTTCCACTTAGCACTTTTATCATATAGATTCAGTATCCAATACCATATTCAGGTCAAGAGCATCACATCTAACCAAGAAATTACTTTGGACTACTTGCATGGACAAGACAGCAAAACATGAAGACTATTCACAGCAACATAAACAGCAGGATTCACTTCAGACACTTCAGTCTTTCATAGAAAGGAATAGCTTTATCCAAAAAGTGTGTTCTTTTGTATGAAAACAAACAAACCACAACAATTAATTAATGGAGTATGGGAATCTATATTCATTATGAGTCTTAACTGCATAAAAGACTAAAGTGAGGACTACACAGGACAAGATGCAAACACTCAGCATTTTCAGTGGGCTTTAGCCATCCATAGTCCATGTTGTACATTTGCTTTACATTGTGGAATAATCGATTCACTAAAAAGAGACACCTTACATTGTTCACAGATCTTTAATTGCCTGCACATTTTTACAAGCAAGACCTTTAAAACCTACAGTAATACTTTAATCAATGTGTTCCATTACATTAAGCAAATATCCTGGCCCCACTCATTTATGCATCAACAACTACACATTTCTAGACTGTTTTTAAACCACATACAAATGGCATTAAGACCACATGGTCCCTCCAAGAAGCTAAAAGTAGATATTGCCACAGTAATCAGAAGCATAGTCCCATAAGATTAAGTATTCCTGCAGGATATTTAGAAAGCCAATGTAAACAGGTACTGGACATCTGAAAGCAGATTCAGTACCTGCAAGAGCAGTATGTGTTCCATTACTCTGGTGTGGATAATTTGCAACTTCCTTTCCCCCTCTCAATTTGTCAGCAGTTAAGATGAGTACTTTTGAAGACTTTATTTCCCATAAACGCCCTACAGCAAATTCACCAGTAATATTTTCCTGTTACTCTATCACCTCCTTAGCTGCTCATTAAATCAATGTTTATAGAGAAATGTCATAACATACTCTTTTCTTGTACCCCACAGATTCTCCTGTGCCAAGAAGCCAAACAAGGCAAAATTACTAGTTCTATTGACATTTGAATTTTAGGAAAGAAATGGGACTGGGAAAACGTCTAAACCCCACATATATATTGCAATATATTGTCAATGCAGTTCAAATCTAACAGAAAGACAGATGGCTTCCAAAATACACAGAGTGTATGAAATCCCAGACAAGGCAGTCCTTCTCAACTTATTTTCATGAAGCTGAATTTCAATTACCTTTTAGCAATATAAATACCATAACATAAATTATACCCTTAAGGATTGTAAGCAACACAGTAAAGCAACAGTCTTCAGGACCATTAATTCCAAGTATGAAAATGGGAAGTCATTTTATTGGCATAAGCCCAAAGACACATTGTCTTCACCTGAAGGCTCAAGTTTATTGTTTGATTTTGTTTCTGAGGACTTAACCTCAGGATTAACCCAGCTCAGTGTTTGGTCTTTGAAAATGTTGTGGTAGGGCACATTCATCTTACATTATTGATTTAGTCACTTCAAGGCTCCTGGCACATCATAGAATGGTTTAGGTTGGAAGTGACCTCAAAGATCATCCAGTTCCAACTCCCCGCCATAGGCAGGGACATCTCCCACTAGAACAGGTTGCTCAAGGCCTCATCCAACCTGGCCTTGAACACCTTCAGGGAGGGAGCACCCACAACCTCCCTGGGCAACCAAAGCACACACAGGCAACTGACACAGCTCACAGATGCTCATAAATCACCTATCACAGCTACATGTACACAGATGCAAAATGCCAGAAGGAAGGATTCCACAAGGCATTTGGAGCAACAAATCCACCTCCTTTTGCCATTTTTCCCCATAACAGTATCTCCTGAAGACTGCATTACAAGACCTGTCTGCACATAGGTGTCATACCAGCATGCAATGTCACATCCTTCACATCCAGGAACTGATCAGCTTCCCTTGTGCCTTCTGCTGAAGTCCACCTGCAAGCACTGCCATGGTAGAGTGCCACAAACCACTTTTGACAAAAGCCCTGTTGTCTCACACTCTAGACCATCCTTACTATGACAACAGTACAACAGTACTAGAATGCCTCCAAATTACCAATGTATGACCTCAGCCTTCGGTTCCTCCCACGAGTAGTCAGTAGCAGGAAGACCGCAACTATGTAGTTTGAAAGTCAAAGCAAGGATACTAACAATATTCACAAGTTTTCTGACTTATACAGCAACAGCTAAATATTTTAAACAAAGTATTTGGAATACTCACTTAAGAACATTCTCCAATGATTTAACAAGCCTCTGGATATTAGATTTCTGCAATGCCTCTTTGAATCTAAGCCTCCTTCTAGAACACCAGTTGTCCAAGACTCTTTGGGAATTCAGTAAATTTCTCCAACAAACAGTATACATAACCAGCAACTTTTAGAGCAGTGCAATTCCACTGAGCGAAGGCAAAATGTTTTGAGCACTTGAAAACCTCAAGAGGCAAAAATATTATAAACTCTAATAATTTCACTATTTGTTATACATGCTTTCTCTGCAAGGCAATCAAACAGAAAGGCAGTTCAAACATTGGGCAAACCACCATTTCTGTAACTTCTTTAACGTTTACTCTGCAGTAGTTCTACCCACAAACTAGCTTGCACATTTTTTTCCCAAATCCTGACAGAAGGTTTAGCTGTCCTGTGGGAAGGGGTCATATAATACTCCCTCCACGAATTTCAGTCTAACTCTATGTCATAACAGAAGGTAGTAGGCTAATGAATTCTTCCCAAGTGGTGAGGAATAACAGCAAGGTGAGCAATGTTTTGACACTTTGGAGACATTTTAAAAACAGTGATCCCTGTATGTTAAGGACAGAACCTGTATCTTGCAAAACATGCTGGCTTAGAAAACTTACTTTGCTTGCTTGCTGTCTCAAGTGCAAAGAGGGTAATAATGGAGGAAAACAAACAAATAAAGCAAGCAAGCCAACAAAAAACCCAAAACCAAGACCAAGTTCCACAGAAGCTCTCCAGACAAGAAGAAACAAATGTACCTTGACACCACCATTACAGACACTTCATAGCACTAGGACAGTGAACTCATCATGCCACAGAATCTTTGCAGGAATTTTATAACTCACCCAGAAGCAGCCAGTAAAAACACATCAAGTAATTCCTGATGGATCCTTAACACTGCATGCACTAGAAACATTTAAAAAAAAAAAAAAAAACAAAACACAAAACTTTTACAGTTTTGCTAACAAACTAAGGAAAAGGCTTCTTTGCCTGTACTCCATGTCCTAACGGTTTTATAGAATCAACTATAAGAACCAAAAGAGCATCATAGTATGGCACTTATCAAATCCAGCGACTGATGATCTTGCCTTCTGTGCTAGTTTGAAGCTAGCTAGAATGTTTTGGTGAAAAGGACTAGATTACAGGCTGTGAAAGGAAAACAAAGGTGATGTCTACTTCCCTCATAGGCTTGCTGAGATATATGTATTTTGATTCTTGTGGTTATACAAGGCACAGCCCTGCTGGGGAGCTCCGAGCTACATCTCTCTCTCTCTAACCTCTTTGATTAATCCACTTTGCTTCCTAACCCCCTGGCCAAACCTCCATTCTTCCTTGGGACTGGGGTAAGGTTGAGAGGGGTAGGGGGAAGGTGGAAGGGTGGTTGGAAGCCCCTCCTGGGGACTCAGGTTTTGGGGAGGGGAGTTGTGTTTCTGAATTACTTTTTACCTTGTATATTTCTGTATATACTGTAAATATCTGCTTGTATATTGAGCTAAGCTGTAAAAATAAGCTTCATTCAATTTCCAGAGCTGGATGAGTCTAGTCTGGGTGATTTCCAAAGGGGGCGGGGGGGGGTAACACCCAAACCATCACACCTTAGGTATTAACTACTGAGCTGACAGATCAAATATCTGACTGAAGCGCTACCTAAATGGACATTGATAAACTAAGCGAGCATCTTGCTCACTTGCTTAAAATATAACACATATTTTAAAAATTCCTGGACTGTCTGCAAGTAGCTTTGAAAGGAGAACTGCATCTAGTCCTGCAACCCTTCCAAGCAACCCTACAACTGCATCAGATGACAGAAGAGGTTTGGGATTTGATCAGTACCACACGCTGTGTATTTTATGTAGATATATCCAGATATGGATCACACCCTTAATCTAACATCTAACATTTAAACTTACAGATCTAATACGTGCATGAAACAAAGAAATTCCATGTCAAACAGGCCATAAATTTGATTCTCTACTTACTCTATCCAAGTCCACAACTTCTAGCTGCATTGCAGTTTACCTCTTAAAGTTTCATCATTTCTTTGATTATGGAAATTAGTTCTAAATAATCTGAAATTATTGCTTACATTGTATATCAAAACTGATACACTACATAATCTACCATCTCGATAGGACTGCTCCATCACCTTCCAAGAGTACCATAGAGTCTGTAGACAAACCACCCAAAGCAACACTACCCATGCTGCCCTTCCTGAAATCATCTCACAATCATCTTCCATCTTTCCATCATATCACCTATGAACACAAAGGCATATTTCTGCATCCTCTGCTGGTCTCTAAGAAACTTTTGGAAGACTAACGAAGGCAAGTACTTTTAAAGCAAGCAAACTCTATCCTCCTTTTACAAGTCACTTTTCAGACTCTTATAGACACCCTTCTCCCATTTAATTTGTGTTTTTAGTCAGCAGTTCCCAAAGCCAGATTGCAGTAATTGCTTCCATTATGTTACACAGAAAATTCCAGTTACTGACTGGAATCAAGCTTACTCTTCCATTCACTGTTGCTACAGTAGGCTGTTAATGGGACCTACTATATCAATGATCTCTTCCCACAGCACTGCTGCATAATTAACCACGTTTGGTAACATCTGTAGAATATTCTCCATATGTTCTGCCTCACACACATGAAATGAAGTCCATCACATGCCTTGTAAAATGAAGAAGTGGAGTAAATAGATGTATTTTGGTGTTTTCTCCAAATTTCTTTCCTTCTGTTTTGGGTAATTTTAATTAATGATACGACTATTGCAATAAAGCAAAGGCAAAACCTTCTTAAAAGATTTACAGATTTTCCTGTTGGGAAGCAGCTCCATGGAGAAAGACGTCAGAGTCCTAGTGGACAGCAATGTGCCCTTGCAGCCAAGAGGGTTAATGGCATCCTGTGATGCCTTAAGAAAAGCATGTCCAGCATGTCTAGGGAGGTTCTCCTCCCCCTATGCTCTTCCCTGATGAGACTACATCTAGAATACCATATCCAGTCTTGAGCTCCCCAATTCAAGAGACAAGGATTTGCTGAAGAGAGTCCAACAGAAAACTACAAGGAACATTGCACAACTTCAACATTTCTCCTATGAATACAAAGTAAGAGACCTGAGGCTGCTAAATCTCAACAAGGTTGAGAGGGGATCTTGTCAATGTCTATAAAAATCTGAGGGGTGGGTGTCAAGATGAAGGTGCCAGACTCTTTTTAGTGCAGACTCTTTTTGGTGGCACCCAGTGATAGGACAAGAAACAGCTGATATAAGCTAGAACACAGGAGGTTCCTCCTCAAGACAATGAGACACTTCTTAACAGTGAGGGTGGAAGAACGCTGGAACAGGCTGCCCAGAGAGGTTGTGGAGTCTCCCTCCCTGTAGTCTTTAAAAACCTGTCTGGATGCATTCTTGTGCAGCTTGCCCTAGGTGATCCTGCTTTGGCAGGAGAGGCTGGACTCAGTCTCTGTACCTTCCAACCCCTAACACTCTGTGCTTCTCTAAGTCCCTAAGCAAACAGATGACGTTATTTGGATTTTTGAATATCATATCTTGTTACCTGGATTACATATAGAATAAGTCTTACATTTGCAATCTTAACCATGGTTCCTAAAAATTATGCTTTCCTTTCCATGTTAGATAAAAACCAGAATGATGAGAAGATCACTTTACCCAAGTTCAATGTGGGAAGAATCAGAATTGATACTAAGTTCAAGGAATGATCTGAGTATAAAAAAATAGAAGTTCTCACTTAGAAAAAAATGTAATACTAAACGCACTGAGAAAAACCATAACAGTTAAAGGCATCCAAACTGAAAAGCTCTTTATATGTTCTAGACACATTTAAAATGACTGAAGTGTTCAATTTTATTTTAAATTGCTTTGGCTTTAGGCTACAGCACAGGCACTGAAGATACATAACTAGTGTAAACAATGCTATCCTGTAACTACTACTGCAAAGCTTCAAAGAACTAATGAGGTATTTCCCCATACTGCATAGAAAGGTTAACAATCCTCCTAACTAAAATGACCTATAGAGAAGTCCCAAAAGCAAAGACTTTCTCTAGCAAAGCCAGTTTTCTTGAAAGCAGCCAAAACTAAACTTCCATATTCAGATTTTAAATATGAGATTTTTACCCCAACCTCTCCAAGTCAGTTTTTCAGATGCAAACTCAGCAAACCTTGTATTATACACCATGAAAAAGTTAGTCTTAAATAATTATCGTTAAACCTACCTGTTAGTTTAAGTTGGCTATTAAGAACAAACATATTAACAATTACACAAACCATATTTCATAAAGTCTCAATAAAAGAAGTGACAGACTTACCAATACACACATCTATCTTCCCCTTGATAGCTGCTTCATGCAAAGGAGTGTAGTTCCAATTGTCTCTTGCATTTGGGTCCGCCCCCTGACACAGTAACAGACTAACTACTTCAGCATGACCGAAGGAGCAGGCGTTGTGAAGGGGTATCAGCCCTCCATCGTCACGAGCATGAACATTAGCTCCTGTTTGAAGCAAATGCTCTACAACATCCTTCCTTCCAAAACCTGTAAGAGAACACAATTCAGTTAATTTGTTTGGTAAAACAATATGATTTAAGTCTTAGTCTGGTGTATCCAATGATATTACTCATGTCTCTGTTCTTCTTGGTTCAATTCACCGTAAAGTGAGACCATGTTCACCTGCTGAAACAACCGCATTCAACAACAAGATTCACTTACACTCATGACAGAGAACAGCGCTTTATTACAATTAGCCTGACTGGCTGATACTCCACCACATGAAGGAGTTGTACAATAGGCTTGCCATTGTTTTTCAAAGCGCCTCTTATGACTTCTAAGCATTTAGTATAATCTATACCTACCTAAAGCAAGCACCTTACTTATTGTCTCTTGATAAAGATCTTCACTATGGAAAGGATCTTGTTTTAACAAACACTGAAGGACACTGTCAGTGCTCAAGCAGAACAAACTTTCTCACTTTTTTAGAAAGAGTCCAAACTGCCTTCAACTGACAAACTGACAGACTAAGAAGTTACACAGAAAGAGGACTGAGACCCCATTAATGCCTCAGGAAGGTCTCAGACTAGGAAAGCAGCCATTGTAATGTTTAGAGGAACCACTTCCATAAAGCCATCGTTAAACCAATACTCTTCAAAATCCTGCATCAACATGCCAGGCCCTGACACCTTTAGTTTGTTGCCCATAATGAACCTGGAAACTCCGAACATGCTTCTTATTGGCCCAAATGCCTCAGAGAAGCAATCATCAAACTTTTGATAGCACATACCTATCAGTAAAATTGAGCATGCCCCCCCAACATAGGTATATTTATAAATCATATACACATGCACCACTGCATTTAAACACACACAGAACTAATACTTTTAAAAGGCTGAGGTAAAGATTAAATAAACATTGCTTTAACTTTTTTATTTATTAATGGTATAAAATATATTTCCTTCCTTTGTCCCAACTGTATGCTTCACTTTGGAGACCACTGCCCTAAAAGACAGTAACAAAGTTCAGCCCCACAAGGGACAGTTTGAACAATGTTCATTTTTATACTAGGCTGCATCTCAAAGATTGGATGGCATTTCTTGTAAACCCCAAGACTTAAAAGCAGCATCACTGGAGATTTATAGAACTGCCACTTTTAGAGTCACTGTGTCTTCTGGTAATCATGGATACCAATCGGCTTAAGTAAGAAGAATCCCACCTATATGAACTACATTTATGAAACAGCTGAACTAAATGCTGCAGCAAGTAAAATTTCATCATGGTGGTGCTGACTGGCAGCTTATAGATTGTATTGATTCACAGATTATGGACCAAAAACAAAACTGAAGACATTCTTTCCCTTCTAGAAAGCAAATAGAAAGCTTGAGGGCAGCAACAAAGAAGCTGTCAGTTCTTCTCCAGGTAACCACGTAACTCTGTCACAGGAAAACACTGCTGAACAGTGACAAAAGTGGTTCTCAGAAGTCAGTAGTCTCTGTGACAGGACTCATGCATAAAAACTTCTTAAACTGGCATCTTTCACCTCTGAGTTGCAGTCCCTGGATAGGACCTCCATTCCAAGGAGCTAAGCCTTCTTTCTGCCAGAGCAGTGCACTAGTTACAACAGAAAGTCCCTTTACAGAAGCTTACCACGGTTTGAGAGTTTCTACGACAGCTTAAACATATCTTTACTTAGAATCATAGAATGGTTTAGGTTGGAAGGGACCTCAAGGATCATCCATCTCCAACCCCCTGCCATAGGCAGGGACACCTCCTACTAGAGCAGGCTGCTCAAGGCCTCATCCAGCCTGGCTTTAAACGCCTCCAGGGAGGAAACATCCACAACCTCCCTGGGCAACCCATTCCAGTGCCTTACCACCCTCACTGTAAAGAACTTCCTCCTAACATCCAGTCGGACTCTCCCCTCTTCCAGCTTAAACCCATTCCCCCTAGTCCTAACATTACTAGACCGTGTAAATAGTCCCTCCCCAGCTTTCCTGTAGGCTCCCTTCAGATACTGGAAAGCCTTCTGCACAAGGAACCATTCTTCCCTGAGATACAAGTAAGAGGGTGGAAGAACAGTCTGTAGAAGACATCACAGATACATATGCAGATGTTCACATCTCAGTCTCGTATGGCCATGGAGCTCAAGGGCTCCATCTGACAAGTACAATTTGGTTGCTTTTGGATAGCTGTAAGGATTCCCCCATTGCCACTCTACAGAGCCCTCAACTGCTTGCAGCACAGAGGCTGGACCACTACAAATTACAAGTTAGTACACTGAGCAGACACCAAAGCAGGTTTCCTCTAATACACACGGCTAAACAGCAGTTCAGCAGCTGCTTCACAATCTGCTGAGCCATACCAGCTGCAGGGAGGAGCCTGCAAACAACTCAGCAACCCAGTTTTAGTCTATCACTGCAGATGAGTCAAAGCTTTCTGGTACATTATATACTGATCACTTCAGGTTAGAAACAGCACTACAGAAATGGAAGCTTGCAAATCAAAATTGCTATTATTAAAAGTGATATTTATTTATCATGACAAAACTGCTACCAGAAGACACATTTCTCTTAACTGAACTGTCAGTAAGGCCACTGGTATTGTAAATCACTGCAACCTCTAGCATGAAAACTGATTTGTTTGTTTGTTACTGTTATAAAACAGTCAAGGAACATCACCTTTAAGTCTTCAAATAGAAAATGACAGTTTAAATGGGTACAACAGCAAATACAGATATCTGGTCCCACAGTAAAGCTACGGGGCCTGGGACACAAATGGCAAGAAACAAGCCCTCAAATTCCTACACTTACATTGTCCATTTGATTAGCAAAAGAACACTGAGCAAGACAAGAGTCATAAAAGGATGCTTTCAACTAAACAGTAAATCAACAGATTTTATTAGCCTTTAGTTTTTGTAGACTGAACTACTAAAACCAGTGCTGAAACAGCAAGAGAGTTTGCTTTGCATGTATTTTTTGTCTCTTGAGGAAAAATAACCTGGCAGTGCCTGAACACTCGTATTCCCTTTCAAACTGTTGAGTGTGACTCTCAAGACTACAAACATACTTCCTCAAGGTATTGCTGAGCATGGAGCTATTGACAAAGGTATCTTTGGAAATGTCAGCAGTAAAAACGTCACAGTTTTTGGTGAATTATCTCTTCTGTTCAGTCCTCAAGAAGCACAGTAAAGGTTATTATGATTTTATCCCATCATCCCAATCAGTTATGGGAATGGCTTCCATGACCACTAGCAAATCTCTAAAAAGATGAATTGACAAAGTGCCAGAAAGTCTTTAAAATGATCACACGACCCAGTCTGACAAAGTAATGGTAATTACTGAAACTCCTGCAGCGTTAGGGTCACCTTTTGTGAAAAACAAGACACATGCCAAGCCATTTGTGACACATGAAGCACATAATTTGGTTTAACCTGAACAAACTGATGTGATGTCATTTAACACTACTTTAAAAATCTGAATTGTTTCATTTCCAGTGCAACTTCAATTCACAATGTCTAAAGGAAGAGGTCCCCTGAAAACCCTGTAATAAGAGATCCCAAAAGACCACCAAACTGAATGCTTCTATGGAAAACATCCAAACTCTGGGTAACTATGGAGAAGAGACACATTTAGAAGCCCAGCATACAAGTTTGTTTTGATATGATTCACCCGCCAGCTTTCAAAGCACAGTCATGGGCAGGGTCCCTTATTAGCTCTGCTAATTCCACACAAGTAAAATGCACAAGCTTTGGCCTCATTTTAGCTTCTTACAACTTAGAAGTTTCAAGAGACACACTGTATCTCAGAAAACATTGTCCAAGAGACAAAGGAAGCAGCAATCTCATTACAAAAAGGTAGTAACAAGAGAACATCTGAAAATAAAGGGTGAAACACTTATCAGTCAAACCAAAGAAAATGCAAACGTTCAGAGTGAGCGACAGGCTCTTCATCTCTCCAGTCAACTCAGAAAACCAGTCAAAGACTAAAGCTTAGAGGAAAAAAAGGAGATGGACATGGCTATGATAGCTTTACACAAATCAAGAGAAAGGCAGACAAGTCAGAGAAACACCATTTAACTACTTCTATTCTTGCCTTTTTCCAAATTATACCTGCCACTTTAGATGGAAAATGAGGGGAAAATGCTTTAGGCAGTAAATTGGCAGATTGAAAATTAAGCTAAATAAAGCTTCCAAATGTCATCAGACATGACAGCACACAGAGACACCACCAAATGCTTACTAATACTGCCAAGACAACCAGTACTAGTCCCCCTTCACATGCTACTGTGAGCCCACAGGCTTGTCCTGTCCCATCTCTTTTTGAGGCATTGAACCTAAAGAACAAAAATGAAGAGGGTGAGAAGTCTGAGTGACTAATGAGGGAAGTGACGCAAGGAAAACAACAGGATTGTCAGTGGATACCCTCTTGCATGAGGGTTTGACCTTCATGTTAAACCCGTGTTTAGTTTGTGTTTGTCACATGCTTTCACGTGGCAACAGTTTACAGACAGTTAATTACTCAAAATTCATAGAAGCCACATATGTTCATGCACAATTTCAAGATTCATTTTCAGAAAGTTTGGTAAGAAAACCAACCACCAAATAAATATATGGACTTCACACGACAATCAGAAGAATGCTTTCCCCAGTAAGCAGAATACATGAAGAAGTCAGTTTGATCAGTTTAAGTACAGCTGTAGTGTTTCACCCACTGTCCAATTAATGTCATTCAACAACAACACAGCATGAACCCTTCAAAATGCCAATTCTAAACTTGTGTGAATCTGCTGTTATGTTCAGTATTTATCACATAGAAGACTTCCAGCTCTCAAAAGGTGTTTTCCTCTCCCTTTCACATACTTGCTCTTAAGAACACTTCTACTCCAAAAGAAGTTAAATTTTACAGCATTGTATAACTGTAGGTTAAGCGGAGGTATTATTGAAGGAATTACTGTGATCTTAGGCAAAGCAGGAAAGATGCTCTTACTAAACATAATCTCACTTGCTAGAGTATTAAACAGCTCACATGAGAATACAAGCCCTTGAAGTGGGGAAGCATACATCCTACAGACAAAACCTTTTAAGAATGGTTTTAATTGTGAGCAGAGAGTGGAAGTTCACGCTAAGTCACTACACATCTCTTTGATTTAGTGCTGCACGTTCTGGGACAAGATTTTTCTTCAAGAGAGATCTTTCAAAAGTCCTTCTCCCACTTCACCAGACAGAACACAACTAAACTGAGTGATTGAAGTAAACTGAAGAGACTTCAAGCTAGAAAAAAGCACCCAATTCACTATTACTGAATGTCTGAGGCTTTTCAATTATATCCTCTTGTAAAAATCTTTAAAAGGATTCTAACTGGGAAAGAGATACAACAGACTGCACAAAGTACTGCAAGACCACTCAAAAGAGCAATTTACCAGTCATAAAGAAAGCAAGCTGGAACTTCCTAGGAAGTAATACACTTGTGACACTAACAGAGTTTATGTACTACAAACATATAACAGAATGAATCCCAAATCTATCAATTCACCTCTTTACATGCAAAAGTCTGCATTTTGCCAAGTCTAAGCCTGTAAGGTTACCAGGATGTTTCCTAATTGACTACACAATCTGCACTCTTCATTCTACTCATTTGAATCCAGCTGAAAATTGCTACTACTCCTGCTTTAAGTTGCACAAGGTAGAATTAACCAGTGACTTACACTTACAAACAACTGTTTGCATATGCCTATGGTCAGACATCTTTTCTACAGCAAGGACAGATCAGACAACCACAACAAAATGTGATGGAGTAGTTTAATAACAGTATTTCTAACAAGGCTTTCCAGACAGGGCAATTTAAACTAACCTGCAGTAAATTGTACCACAAGTAGAGAGGTCAAATCAGGTGTGTCTGCATAGAGTTGCAGTATGTAAAGTTACCAACTACTTCTTGCTGTTTCCTGGCTCTTCCTCAAGAAACACTCAGTAACTAGTTACATTAGTTCTGACTCTTCAGTTCCTTACCTCACTTACGTATGTTGAAGCACCTTACACATTTCACATCTTGCAAGTTGACAAATCAACCTCATCAGCTCCTATTCCAACCTAAGTGAGATCCCTTGCCTTCAGTATTGAAGTTGTATAATCCAGAAATACTCCAAATAATAGATGTATGTCAAATTCCATAAGAAGATTTTGTCTCCCAGCAGTTCTCAGTAATATCAAAAGTGATATCAGAAGCACGCTTACACAAAACTACCTTTCCAAAACACCTTTTTGTCATTACGATAGTCAAGCAGAAAGGAATATCACTGATACTCTGACAAGTCACCACCAATCAAGTTTCTCCATGTCTGAGTTTTGGCTGATACCAGCAAGAGCTCTTTACATTAAGTCACAGTTCAGCAACTACAATTAGCACTCTCTTTATTCTTAGGTTAAACACTAGAAAGAGAGTAACTGTGAAAGTACAAGAATGTGCCACCTAAGAACTTGAGAGGTCAACTTTTTGATTAAAAAAAACACGCCACACCAAAAAACAGCACAACTTAAACTTCTCATTAAGAGGATGTGGAACTGGACAAGCTTATGGCTGTGATATAGAGAAATCAGCTAGGACTCAGCTAATTTCTATCAGGTCCATCCACCTAGCTGTTTCTGAAAAAAAAAAAGTTGCTATTACTAATGCTTTAACAGTAACCTTGTTTCAGGAGAGAAAGAGCAAGTAAGTATCTTACAAAGCCAGCTGTAGCAAATTCAGTCAAAAAGTCACAGGAATCCTCCCCATTCAGGTGAGTCACAGGAATCCTCCCCATTCAGGCATATTAAAGGCAGAAAAGCCTTAGGAGCCAATCTTTAATGAGTAAAGGAGGATGATACACAAAAAAAGAGAACCATGAAAGTGTTACTGCCAACACACTTCAAACACAATAGACCAATATAGGCATATCTTTGACATCCTACAAACCACATAATTGACAGAAAATATGAAAGCTGAGAGTAAAGTCTCACACTACTCCATGCTAAGTATACCTGAAATGTGACATTTTCACATAGACTGAAATCATCCAACCATTTAAGACGTCAAAAGCATCCCTAAAGGAAAGAAAAAACAAAAAACAACAGTATCTTGCATATACACAGAACCACCTATTTACTTGGTTGTGCTGAATGAAAAGGTATTTTGTCAACTACTTGACGACATCACCCAATGCAGGATTATTAAGCTAGTTTACAACAAAATACAGCTCAGACATACAATCTTTTTTTATTTGTTTTGGGGGTGTGTGTGTGTTTGTTTCATTGGGTTTTATTAGTTTGTTTTTTTAAAGTCACTCATCACTTCCAAGTCTTTAGAAACTGCCTCTTACTCCAGTTTTTGGGTGCTGCTGGATAATATCCAAAGCTTGTACTGGTACTAGCAACAGTAATCCACACAGCACTTGAGGTACTACTGAGTGTTCTCTTTCCAAGCACGTATATTTCTATGAAAAATCCTGCAAAGAATCCTCACAAAGAAAACGCTGAACACTACGCATCCTGAAACACATTCTGCATTTCAAGAGGGGCTTTGCTAGAACAACTGTCCAGTCAGAGGAGAAAAGGAAAATAATTCTTTGTTCAAATTCATCCTGCTTTCTATAGAGGTCTCTATCCTCCTGATATGACCTCAATATTAATTGCTGCCTTATTAATAGCCAATCAAAGGAGGTCAGACTTACTCAGTACACTAGCTGACATTTCAACACAGAGCTGAAGAAATTATTTCTCCTCATTCACATCAGTTGACAAATCATATACCCCAGATAAAGAAAATCCAGGTAACAGCGTTGCTTCAACTTGACATTGAAGCAGATTTTATCTGGAAGCAGATAATGGACAGATGACTCCAACTTCCAGAACCAGATTTAGATCTGTACTCAGCTTTTTAAATAGCTGATTATTGAGATTTCAGTTCTCACTTTATCCTCAGCTTAGATATGTCCTAAGAATTCTGAATGCTCTCAGAAATCAACCCTTTCTTCCTCTGTCATGAGGAAGGAGATAAATACAATTTTGAAACTGGAAATCCCACAAACCTTAAGGAAACCTGAATTAATGTGTTTTCTACAAGACACTAGAGTTAGGGAAGAGGTCCTTCCCTATTACAGTAAAAGTAATTTAACTTCCTGGCACTGCTGCCAAAAAAATAGGAACCTTGAGATCTCAGAGTTTAAGGGGAAGCAGCAAGGTCTAATTCAAAATGTGAATTTAAATAAGCAGCACTGACTCAAATGATAAGCCTTCCAAAGCCTTAAGTACTTCACACACACAAGCAACTGTACCAGCATTGTGTTCCAGGATTCACTAAAATTAAGTTCATCTTCGCATCCTATAAGATAACCATGTTTGAAACTCCACTTGCATATGGTCATGCTTTAATGGTAAAGATCAGGGATGAGAGAAGAATGAAAAGGAAAGAGATAAGGCCCAAAAGTTCCCCTGGGGCATTGTGAAATGCCACTTGTATTTTGAAAATTAAAACAAGCCCATACAGTCTCACAGAGTATTATCTGACTGATAAATTGAATACCAATCTTCAGAGTGCCAGGCAACACTTTTAAACCAAAGCAGAGTAGATTCAGGCTAGACTTTAGGGAGAAGTTCTTTACTATGACAGTGACAAGACACTAGAACAGGTTGTCTAGAGTAGCTGTGGATGCCTTATCCTTGAAAGTGTTTAAGACTAGGCTGGATGAGGCTGTGAGCGAGGTGCTCTAGTGGGAGATCATTCCAGCCCATGGCAGGGGGGCTGGAACTATAGGATCTTTAAAGTGCCTTCCAAGTCAAGCGGTTCTGTGAGTTTACGACAAAATGTTCCTTTTCATTACCTATTGCAATACAGTGCTTGAGAAACGTACATTTGAATTTAAATACCAAGCACTCAGTACAGCCTTCTTAATTACCTTTATTTATGTGCACTACACACCACTTCAAGCTCAGACAAGATCTGTGTCCCTTACAACAGAAGGTCCAATCCTGTAACACTGGCACGTGTCAGAAAGCCCTCAGCTTAACCACAGACCTAGCAATTGCACAACTTTTGAGTTAGGACCGATGATTAAAAGCATCTTCCTCGTTTTACTTTTACCATGAACTCTGCATGCCCTGCGCCCTCAGTGAAGACCACAGCCGGTATAAAACATTCTCTTTATGGACTACACTAACCTGCCATAGCTATACTTGCTAGAAGCTTATGTTTACTTCCAGTTAAACTGTTGGGACTTCACTGTTAACTGCTTGTATGACATTACTGCTGATCACAACTACATTTATTGTCTGCACTAAGAGCCACACTGTCTTTCCCGAGCCCACTTAGACCACAGAATACACAGAGATCAATCAGCAGCCACACTCAAGTAAAAGGCAAAAAAAGTTACGAAGTACAAGGCATCAGCACTGACACCCATCAAGTCTATATGCAGCGCAGTGCTTCTGGATATTCACAACACACGTGAAACGTTTAACTTCAAGCTAACTCTGCACTGAATTTCAGTTTCTCACCTCTTAAGCATAAGTTTGCAGCAGCCTGTGTGACAAACACAGAAAAAAACGTCGGCACTTCTAGATCATACGACCTCCTTCACAATCACTCTCCCACTTGTTTCACTCAATGGAAGGATCTTCTCCCATTGTATGAGTTCAAAAAGGGAGGGATAACAGCCATCCCCACGCAACCTGTAGCAAAACACTGCCAAGGGAAGTATTCTCACACTTCTCTCAGCTTAACGCATGAGTCTTCCCGACGCACCGAGATGCTGGAGGACCACTCCCCGAATCCAGAAAGCCATCTCGGAAGCCGCACTTTCCCTGCCCCGCCGTACTCGCTGTCACTACTCTCGTCGGGTACGGGAAGCCAGACCAGTCCTGGCCCCTCCCCGGCCCCGGTACCTACCGGCGGCGAAGTGGAGCGGCGTGGACTTGCGGCCCGCCATGTCCTTGGCGTTCACGTTGCCTGTGTCCACCAGGCGCTTCACGCGTGTCACGTCCCCATTGCGGCAGGCCTCCAGCAGCTCGCGGAAGGCCCCACTCGAGGCTCCCGGGCCTGCCGCCTCGGGACTCTCCGCCGCCGGACTGGAAGCGACTGACGACGACGCAGATGAGGAGGAGGACGAGGAAGAACTGCTGGAGCTACTGCCCGAGGCGGGCGGCGGGCCCGGGGCAGCGGCACTCGCACCCTCGGAGCACTCCGGGATCGGAGGCCGCTCCGCGTCGGGGGGAGCCTCGCCTTCGGGGCCGGCCAGGCTGTGGCGCTGCGCGGCAGGGGCAAGCTCGGCAGGTGACAGGCTGGGGCTGCGCGGCGGCGAGGCGGCGGCCGGCGGGGAGGCAGGCCCGGGCGGCGGATGATGGTGGTGGTGGTGGTGGTGCTGGGAACGACGCGGCTGGGCCGCCATCTTCACCCTCCCCCTCCACCCCCCTCTCGGCCCCCGTCACTGCAGCAACGGCGGCAACACCCGCCCACACTTCCGCCCATTCCCGGCCAATCTCAATACGCGGCGCCCGGACGTGACGCACTGGTAGGATCGGAGCGGCGGAGGCGGGGCCGCGGCTCACACCTGCCCCCTGGGGGCCACAGCGCGGGAGAGGGGCTGCCTAGGCAGAGCTGGCCCTCTAGCGGACGGTGGGAGGTAGTGCACCTCTCCAGAGCGGAGCCCGCTGTGGGCAGCCCTCCGGCTCCCCGCCCGGAGGTGCCACACAAGCCGACTTTGGAGTAAGGGTGGTGGCGGCAGAGGAAGATGAGTTACCAGGGTTAGAGAACCAGCTCCTGGCCCAGCACTTCCCACCGCTGCTGCCCTGCCGGCATTCTGCCCGTCCCGCTGCTGTTTTCGGTTACGCGGTGCTCTTTCCCCAAAGCTGGAAAATAAGAGAGCGAGAGCAAGCTGAGGGAGAAACCCAGGCGAAGTCTGGCAGTTCTTCAAGTTTGTTAGTGGAGCCGAAAGGCCATTCCTGCACTCATTGGAGGAGGAAAGCAGTTCTGGCTTGCAGCCTGCTCACCAGAGCACGGCACTCACTGAAAAGCCACATACAGCAAATGGCAGGGAGAAGGGGAAAGGCTCCTTCCTCGTCAGAAATAACAGTGCAGAGGAGTGGAATGGGAAGCTAAGGCAGGCTGCCAGTGCTGAGGGTAAAAAGAAGAAATCCAAGAATGTCAGGGACTAAAATAACCCTATAAGACCCCCTATGCAAAGATCAGATCTGAACTGCATGGAAATAAGCGGAAGCCTTTAATTAAGGAGTTTAGTTTGGATTTGGAAAGTGACTCTGGTTAACTGGTATCTAGAAAAAACATAAACATCAGTTACAGATAAATTGTTTAAGTCAGAAAGCCCAAATAAGTGTCACCAAGAGATCTCTAATTGACTTTAATATGTCAGCACAATGGAAATTCTATTGACAGGAAAAATACCAATAGCAGTAATTCCTAGAGAATTCCTAGGGCAGCAGATACTGCAGCTCCCAGCGCTGGTGGGGCAGCAAGCCACAGGTCAGAACAGGGAGAGCAGTGAAGGGAGTGAATATGGCTGATGCCTGACAGCCTCATCCTGGCAAACATCTGCTTTAGTTGGTAAGGAAAGGGCTTTGTGAAGTGTTTGTGTAGCCTTGTGGGATGTGCTGAAGAAGTGCTGAGCAGGTCTGGCACTACGGACACAGAAAATGAAATAAATCAACAGTAAATCAGAAGATACTAGGTTCTGGTCTAGTGGTACTAAGTGCTTTTCTGCCAGGGATGAGGTAAACATGAAATCAATCCCTATGACTGGTGGAGCAGTAAATGAAGATCCATTTAAATGTACCCAGCTCAGGTACTGTTCATGCCATGACTTTGAAGCCATGGGCCTGAGAGAGTTCAGCATAACTTCCCCGACACCTCCATCTAGATAACTGCTGCTTCATAGCCTTCCCTCAGTTCAAAACTCTCAAGAGGACTTTGCAAGCTAATCATGACAAAACCCCTTTATCAAGCTCAAGCTTTGCAAGACACTTGAGAGGACAGAGCATTAGGCTGCAATTGTTCAGGTCACTGCTGGCTTCCAGTAGTCTGTATTTCACCAGCCAGTTCCTTTTGCGGCATCAGTGGCAACACAAATCACATTCTTCCAATCCTCTCTGTATTTCCCATAAACCAAGTTTACAGACATCAATTTTATGAAATGTATCACCACATAAACACTTGTTCTACTTCCAGAAAGATTTTTAAATACACAAGTATTGCTTTTTAAAGATTTCAGATTCATAGTGGCCTTGAAAATTAATTTTTGGTTGTCATACTGGATATGTTACTTCTTTATTATGATAGGCCTGATGGGCCAGAAATAGGCTTATACATGTACTGGCTTGCCCAGGCATGTTTTCCTCCTGTGGTAAACAAGGTACACACACTTAGCTTGTGCCTGCCCTGTGCAAGGCCTATGCTTTTCCCAAATTTTGGTAAAGCAAGCCTATGGTTTCACCTAATATGGTCAAGCTTGGTTAACTGCCATTCTGATTGGCTATTCTGTGTCCAAAGGCCCATTAGTCTTGGCCCACATTGATAAAACAAATATGCAGGTAAACGCAGTGTGCTCTGCCGTACTATTCATGCCTGCTGTTGCCTGCTGCCATTGCTTACTGCCTTATTGTTTGCCTGGAAACTTCACTGTTTTGAGTTTGCCAGGAACAGGTTCTAAAGGTCTCCACATGATCAGCCTGCATAGCCAGTGTGACGTCGTGCTAAGACTGCACATGACAAGACATCCTGCCTACACCTGAAAGTCTCCTGCCAAGACAAGAAGTCCTGGAGATACATAGATCATTCAGAGGAGCCAGCAGACAAGGTCAGAGATTGTCTGTTTCCTTTCCCCAGAAGCCTGGGAGGAATCAAGTCTCAGTGGCCGACAAGACAGTATTCCCTGAAAGCATTTGGGTACTGTCTGAAGTTGCAGCTAGCCCTGTGAGTTGGGAGATAATATTTTGTGAGCGAATGCTCAAAGTCTCTTTGTGATTCACTTTTGCCTTCTGCCATGAGCAGAAAGAAGCTCCTTGAGTCCATCTAGTGGGCAAGCAGTACATTAACTGCAAGCGGTACTTGGCCACAAGAATCTTCTCTCCCAGTTCAGTTAATGTTTATATTTTTCCAAGTTGTTTCCAGATCTATTTATTATCTGTAAAATGCTTCCATGACTGTGCAAGAACTGATTATTATTATTAAAATTAGTGGTTGGGGTGGCGAGAGTTTTGATTATCAAAATTAATAAAGAATATTAATTTTGTAACATAGCATCTTGCATTAATTAATTACTCCTTCATTACATCCTTGGAGCAGTCTTTCCTGAAAGCCCTGCAGAAAAGGACTGGGGGGGACTGGTGGATGAAAAGCTGGACATGAGCTGGCAATATACTTGTGCAGATGAGGACACCAGCCATATCCTGGTCTGCACAGGTGTGGCCAGCATGATGAGGGAGGTGATTCTGCCCCTCTACCCCACTCTCTTGAAACGCCACCTGGAATACTGGGATCCTCAGTATAAAATGGACACAGACCTGTTGGAGCAGGTCCAGACATGAGCCATGAAAATGATCACAGAGATGGAACACCTCTCCTATGAAGAACGGATGAGAGAGGTGAGGATGTTCAACCTAGAGAAGAGAAGGCTTCAGGAATATCTGAGTGTCTTCCTGCCTCACATATACAGCATCATTGCTCCCCTCCAGAGAGTTGAGGCAAGCAGCAGTGCTGCCCACTGCAACCTTTCACTTTCCTCTGCCCAAAGCACGATCCCTTCAAGTGCTGCAATCATCATTTGTATATGGCTTGGTGTGCCTTAGGGTAGATTCCTGTCATTTCTGTAGAAACAGTGAGCAAAACAGTGTGGGAGTGTAGATTTAGGTGAAATTGCCACATCCTTTCAGGATTTATACTTAAGGTCAAGGAGGACCATAAAGAGAATCTTCAGAAGTGTTCAGTCCAGTCATTGCTTGTTCCCTGATCAGCCAGTGGCCCCTTGGAAACATTACTTTTTCAATTGTTGCCCAGGTTATGACCTGTTTTTTTTTTTACCAACTGGACTGTATGTGTAGTGGTGGGGAGGGCAAGCACTCTGTCAAGGGGATGCCAGCCTTATCTGGGGCTTGTGTCCTAGCCTATGACCTTTGCAGTAGCCTGCAGTGCTTCCCACGTCTGCTTACCAAAGTGGCTTGATGCTTCTGTTGAGCTGATTTAGGTTCACTTCCTGTCACAAGTGGATGATTACATTTGCACCTCTTGTCCTGCAAAGCCCAGAGCCAGGCTCTGAAATAGTGTTGTCAAACTGAATGTCTTCGACCTGACCTAGGAGAGAAGTGCTTTAGATAGAAATCTTATTAATGATGCAGCTGCAGGACTTGGCAAAGTGGAGGCACCTCAGGCTGCAGCTGAATAATTAAATTCCAACAATAGGACTTTCTGGGGCCACTATTTAAAATTAATAACTCCAAATGCAGTTCTGGTATCCAGTGGAATCCACTGAAATGAGATTATTTTTTTGTTTTTGTTTTGTTGCTTTTTGGGGTTATTAATTTTTGTTTTCTTTCTAAATAAAATTATCTATAGCATTACTGGCAGTTCTACAGCCACTTGCCTCTCCACTCCTGCTGATGACAGCAGGGAGAAGGACTTGGTGTGGCTTCTGAATATTTTTAAGCTCCAACAAACAGAAATTACTTCAAACCCAGCACACTGATGCTCATGTTTAATGGACTTCTGGTACACTTGCAAGTAAATCAAGAAGTGAGGAAGTCCTCAGGAGAAACATATCTCCTCTGTCTATGCAGATAGGAAGACAAGAGATCATCTAAGCAAAAGCTGTATTTTCTGAGAAACAAAGTCTTCCTTTTCTGCAGAAAAGATTTCATTCACGAGTGGCTGCTTTAACTGTGATTAATATGTTAAAAAGTCAAGACATGTAATCTCTGGCTGCTTGAAGTGACTCACAGATTTGCACACCCTTGTATGTATAGGAAGATAAAATATAAGTTTCCTGGGAAAGCACCAGAGCCTTCCTCATTGGACAACATCCAAGCAGCACTGGGAGCACTGGGGACATCTTTATATCAGCATGCTGTTCCTCATGGTTTTGCTGCCTAGCTTCATTTACCTCCTACACGAGCTCATCAAAGTTTGACTAGTGCTGCATGACTATTCTGCCCCTCTACATTAGCTTGAGGAGGCATTCAGCTCCTGCTGCTTTGTATATTTTGTCACAGGGGGTTGACAATCAAAACTTTGCTTTGCTTAGGCCAGCTCCTCCCTTGGCTGTCCTTACATGCTATGTTCATTATAGGTCATGACCTTCAGTAGCAGGCAAACAGAGATAAGGGCTTCTCTCCCTGATATTTTTCATCTGCATTGAAGCATCTCTAGCAGAGATGTCTGCCTAGATTTCCCATGGGAAGCAAGAGGATAGTGCAGAATGGCCATATCCCATGTTACATTTCTTGCAGATCACAGAGCAACTGTGAGCCTGTTCTGGTTTCAGAGAAGATTTGCAGTGCCTATGGGCATCATGGACTGTGTGACCCCAAATAATAATACTGCTTTCACTGTCTTTATCTGCAGAAGGCACAGGAAGAAAGAAAACTAGCTGTAAATTTGATGCCAGAGTCAATTTGCCTTGCAGAAGTATTTTCTTTCCAGAAACATTATCAAGCAAAGCTCAGTGGCTTTCCTTGTAGATAACTGGAAATGGAGCCATGGACTCCTGGAATCATGATCAGTTGGGCAAAAGAGTGGAAGGCAAGAATTACTCCTTTCCCAAGAGAAACTGAATGTGCTATTTTTGAAGTGGAGAAGGAGAGTCCTGCTTTTGACAGACAGAGAAGAGCTACTTCCCCAGTGATCTTCAGGAAAAGGAAAGACACAAAAATTAGGTTAGAAAAAAAAAAAAAAGTACTGACCTACTGCAGGGATGCTCTTGAAAATAAATTAGGGCAACCCTGGAAACTAGTTGTAGATAAGCAGAATTTTGCAAGAGGCCAGGAAGTACTTGTTTCTCAGCATCAGGATCTGGCACTGGCCAAGCAGCAAGGATAGGAAGAGCTTTATCCTCATGTTTAGTCCCTCTCAGCAGAGCTTCTCGGATCATGAATATCCATCCCTTCATTACTGTTGCCTCCAAGCCCAAGTGGTGGCCCTAGAGCCAAACCATGGGCCCAGAACCCCAGAACTGCCTCTGCCAGCTTTGAGTAGCTCCTGAGCCCTGCTGGGAGATGAGTTTTACCTTTAGGTAGCGATGCTTCCTGCCAGGTCCACGGGCTTTCCTCCCTGTCCTTTGCATTCTTTGTTTGGCTCTATCAGCCAACACAGCATTTTTAATCCCACCCAAGGCTCATGTTCACAAAGGCATTTAGCAAAAACTCGTGAAGGTTTGTTAGAACTCGAAGATGATTTTGCCCCTGCTTGTCTATTACTAAGGGGAAAGATGGCATCTGAACCTGAGCCTTTGCAATCTGTAGTTTTAGTAATTAGTAAATTTGGTAATTTAGTGCAGGGACTATAGTTCCACACTGGCTCAGTTCCATCCAACCAGGAGCATGGTTAGATGCACAGGGCCATCCAAAAGCGAAGGTGTCATTCTTGTGAGGCCTCTTCACAATAAAGAAGAGAACAAAGGCTACAAAACTGATCTCCCTACGGCCCACTTTTCATTTCAAATGCTTTTCTTTCTTTTCATGGCTATGAAGTAGTAACTGACCACTTGCTTTATAGGTAGTTGTTACAACCTGAGAAGTTTGTGGTAATGACTGTTCTTAGACCCCCAGAACATGATGGAGTACTCAGTGCTGTACAAAAACAGCAACACTTTAAAACCTCTGAAACCTTGGCCACAGTGCATCACTGGCATTTGTCAGGTAATGTCACACACACAATTCAGGAGATCTGAGCGTCCACAGCCTCCGTCAGTCTGCCTCGTGGCTCCGCTGTAACATGGTCAGGTACTCTCTCTTCATTCCCCCTGCAGCAGTGGTGGAAATTTCCAGGCATGTTTCCCTGAGCCCCAGGAACAAAGCTTGGTTAAGAATCCTTAGGAAGGTGCTGTTTAGGAACTGGCCAGACGTATGCAGCAAAGGAAACAAAGCGCGGCAGGAAGGTGGCAGCGTTGCTCCGACTAACCAGTGAGTCAAAGGGTTTCGCAGCCTTCAGCGTGGAAAGACGCTTATTTAATGGAAAGGAAGGTTAATGTCGGTTCCGTGCAGGGATCGATGAAACAACAGCCTCTGTTTGGTGCCGAAACGACGCGGAGATGAGCAATACCAGAAGTTTTGCTGTTACTTCATGGGGTGAGCTCTGCTCTGTGAGCTCAGAGGCGTACAGACCTCAGTCGCAGCGGCAGCGAGCTCAGGGCGAGACTCCGAGGCGGGGGTTTCTGTCAACACACTGCGGTCCCGGGGAAGCGCCGGAGCCACCCGAGGGGAGGCGGCGGGGCCGCGCTCTAGGGCCGTGCCACACGGTGCAAGAGCCACAAGCTGCGAAGCTCAGGCCGGAGGCGGGGACACTTCCTCCAGGAGCAACGCTGCCACTGCCGAGCAGGCGAAGGTTCCCTGTCCGGCCAAAGCAAGGTGTTCCCCCGGTACCAGCCGCCTCTCCCCCGGGCGGTGTCGGCGCGGGGCGGGCAGTGCAGGCGTCCCGCCTCCGGCGGGGCGGTGGCGGCGGCGGCTACGTGCTGGGGGCGGCGCGGTGCGGCTGCCAGTGCCGGCGCGGAGCCGCGGGGAGCTTGGAGTCTGCCGCGGCGGCAGTGGTGGCGGCAGCGGCGGCGACGCGCAGCGCGGCCGCGCCCATGGCGAGCAGCAGCGGCGGCAGGTAGGGACGGGCGGGGCGGGGGCCCGCTCTCCCGGTCATGGCGCAGACGGAGCCCCCGAAAGCGGTGCGGCTGTGGCGCGATGCTGCCCTGCGCGCACGGAAGCTGCAGGGCGGCCCCGGCGAGTCCGAGACAGAGCCGGACGCGGGGCCGCCGTGGGGGCCGCCGCCGCCCTCCGCTACCGCCGCGTCTCGTCGCCCGCCCCCGACGGCGGCGCTGGGGGAGCTAGAGACACTGAACCTGAGCGGGCGGGGGCTAGAGGAGCTGCCCGAGGAGGTGGGCGCCGCCCTGAGCGGGCTGCGGGTGCTCAGCCTGCGGCGCAACCGGCTGTGCCGCTTGCCCGCCGCTGCCCTGCGCCACCTGAGCCGCCTGGCCGAGCTTGACCTGAGCCACAACCGGCTCCGGGGCCTGGGGGATGGCGGAGCGTTGGTGGAGCTGCGGGGCCTGCGCAAGCTCAGCCTCAGCCACAACGAACTAGGCGCCGAGGGCCCAGGCCTGCCCCCACGCCTCGCCGAGCTGGGCCGCCTCGAGGAGCTCGACCTCAGCTTCAACCGCCTGCGTCGCTTGCCCGAGGGCCTGGGCCGCCTACGGCACCTCCGTGCCCTCGACGTCGACCACAACCTTCTGCCCTCCTTCCCTGCCCCGCTGCTGGAGTTGGCTGCCCTGGAGGAGCTCGACTGCTCTGGCAACCGCCACCTCGGGTCGCTGCCCGAGGGCATTTCCGCTCTTCGCCGCCTCAAGATCCTCTGGCTGAGTGGCACCGGACTGGCGACCCTTCCCGAAGGCCTCTGCCAGCTGAGTGCCCTCGAGAGCCTCATGCTGGATGGCAACCGGCTGCAGGCCCTGCCTGCTGGCTTTGGCAACCTGCAGCGGCTCAAGATGCTGAACCTTTCCTCCAATCTGCTGGGGGAGTTCCCTGCTGCCATCTTGTCGCTGCCCAGTCTAGAGGAGCTCTACCTGAGCCGCAACCAGCTCACCCTTCTTCCCCATCGCCTCTGTCAGCTCCACCAGCTTCGCACCCTCTGGCTGGACAACAATCGCATCCGCTATCTACCTGACTCCATTGTGCTCCTCCACAGCCTGGAGGAGCTGGTCCTGCAAGGCAACCAGATTGCCATTTTGCCTGAGGGCTTTGGGCAGCTTTCACGAATCACTCTGTGGAAGATCAAAGACAACCCACTCATCCAGCCCCCCTATGAAGTGTGCATGAAAGGCATCCCCTACATTGCTGCCTACCAACAGGAGCTGGCCCATTCCCAGCCTGCTCTCAAACCTCGCCTCAAGCTGGTCCTCATGGGCCTAAAAGATGCAGGGAAGACCCTGCTGAGACGATGCCTCATGGAGGAAGATGGGCAGAGAGAGGATGTGGGGAGTCTGGAGACAGGGAGCACCCAGGCCAGAGGTTGTACTGGGCAGCAACAGGACATTCGGTCAGTGCCAGCTGGGCGTTACCCCTTCCCAGAGCCTCAGGACGCTTCCTCAGCGTGGGTACCTGACATAGACCAGCTGGAACATCTCTTTGTTGAGCAGCAGGATATCTCTTGTGTGCCCTCTTGCCGATTGAGAAGGGAAACACCGTGCCCTGCACCCTCACTGCCACCAAATGCTCCCCAGGTGGCGTCAGGACTGGGACTGTTGGGAGGTAGCAAGGGCATTGAAGTGATGGACTGGACAGCGGATGCAGAGAGGGGCCTGACATTCATTGTGTATGAGCTGGCGGGGGACCCAAGCTATGATGTGATCCAGTCTTTCTTCCTCTCTCCTGGAGCCCTGTATGTACTGGTGGTAAATCTGAGTGCCTATGTCCCTCAGCACTTCTACCCTTCTGTGGGCTATTTCTTGCACTGGCTTGGTTCCAAGGTGCCCCATGCTGTGGTCTGCATGGTGGGAACTCATGCTGACCTCTGTGCGGAGCGGGAGTTGGAAGAGAAATGCCTGGACATCCATCACCAGATTGCTCAGCAGGAGAAGAGGGATGCTGAGGGACTCCAGAGCTTGGTCCAGCAGGTGGATGAGGCTCTGGGACAGGACTTTGACCTGCGCTGCTCCAGCCCGCATGCTGCCTTTTATGGGGTCTCAGACAAGAACTTGAGGAGAAAGAAAGCCCAGTTTCAGTACCTTCTCAACCACCGCCCACAGATCCTGTCTCCAGTGCTGCCTTTCAGCTGCCGGGACCGTTGCCAAGTGCGTCGCCTGCGGGACAAGCTCCTCTCCGTGGCTGAGCACCGAGATATTTTCCCAAACCTGCACCGTGTGTTGCCCAAATCCTGGCAAGTTCTGGAGGAGCTGCACTTTCAGCCACAAGCTAAGCAGATGTGGCTTAGCTGGTGGGACTCTGCCCGGTTGGGCTTGCAGGCAGGCCTGACAGAGGATCGGCTCCAGAGTGCCCTGTCCTACCTGCATGAGAGTGGGAAGCTGCTGTACTTCGAGGAGCACCTCACCTTGCGGGAATATGTGTTCCACAACCTGCCACGGCTCATTGACATCCTTAATGTCTTCTGCCAGCGTGACGCCACTGTGCTGCTCCAGAAACTGTTCAATGACACCAACATTGATGAACTGAGGGCCACTCAGCTCCATCATTATGTGGAGGGCTTCTTGTTGCATGGTCTCCTCCCTGCCCATGTTATCCGTCTCCTCCTTAAGCCCCATATCCAGAGCCGGGAGGATCTGCAGCTCATCTTGGAGCTGCTGGAGAAGATGGGGCTCTGTTACTGTGTCAACAAACCCAAATGCAAGCCCCTAAATGGGGCGGCTGCTTGGTACAAGTTTCCCTGCTACGTGAGAAACGAGGTGCCCCATGCAGAGGCATGGATCAATGGCACCAATCTGAGCGGACAGTCTTTCGTGGTGGAGCAGCTTCAGATTGAATATAGCTTTCCATTCATTTTCCCACCCGGCTTGTTCCCACGCTACAGCGTCCAGATTAACAACCACGTGGTGCAGCGGTCCGATGGCAAGTACCAGGTCTATGCCTACCGGGGTAAGGTGCCTGTGGTAGTGAGTTACCGGCCTGCCAGGGGAGCTCTGCAGCCAGACACTCTGTCTATTGCTAGTCATGCATCCCTACCAAATATCTGGACAGCTTGGCAAGCTATTACTCCTTTAGTGGAAGAACTGAATGTCCTGCTCCAGGAATGGCCGGGCCTGTACTACACTGTGCACGTCCTCTGTTCAAAGTGCCTTAAAAGAGGGTCACCCAACCCCCACACTTTCCCAGGTAAGGCACAGCCCCATTTGCCTTTCAGTTCTGTAATGTTGGTCTTAGCTCTGCCTTTTTCTTTTTTTTCCTGTCTTTGTTTTTTTTTCCCCTTCTCTGTTCTAGTGTCTTTCTCTGGTGACTAGAGTCATGGGAGAAAATATTAGGGTAGCTCCAAGGAGACAGGCTTAAAATAACCCTATTCTGAGATGAGTGTTACATCCCCTTTTGTCTGTGCCTTTTCTCCCATCTTTTTGGGTTTTGGCCCCAAGCATTGATAATGCCATTGTTGAAAAGGCTCTGACCTGCCCTTGTTTTGATTCCTTTGAATTGCACTGCAGTTTTTTCCTAATTCCCTTTTTCTTGGAGCTTTCATTTCCCTAAGGTTATTTGCAAACTGCAGACAGATGCCTGAAAGACCACAAATGTCTCATCTTTGCCCCCTTCCAACCCTGGCCTGTGCTGTACATTCTCTGAATGCAGGAGAGCTCCTTTTGGTAGACAATAGGTATGTTGGTGTCGTGTGTAAAAAGCACTTTTCTGATATGGAAGCCCTGCCTCTAGCAGCAAGAATTCCTATTTGAACAGAGGAGGACACACTATCTTCTTTGTTTGATGTTTCACCTAGAAGTGATTACCAGATTGCACCTTTTGGAGCTCTTCTTGAGAGCAATTATTTCCCTCCTCCTCTTTTAATTTGAAAAAGCCCTATAATCTCCCTCCTCTGGAATGTAATTGGTTGTGGTGCTTTTTCAAACTGTCACATCTAAAGTCATGGTTTTGTCAATGGTGTTTTCCTGCAGCGTGTTTTACTTTGAGTGCAGGTAGTGCTTCCTAGCCCATGCTGCTGCATTTGTTCTGGGGCGCTAGTGGGGTGTGGAAGAGGCACTTTGGTGTGTAAATCTGTATGAAATCAAAGCGCACTCAACTGTAAACAATGCTCTAGAAATGTGGTTTTGTTTGTTGTTTTTTTTTAATACACACCTACATCTCTGTTGGAAGTATGTTGGAGTGCTCTTCATTTACAAGTAGCCTGAAATTGTGAGGGAACTGAAGTGTGATTTGAGTTAAAGCAAGTGGTGGTCCCGAATTAATTCATAGGCAAATGTGAATAATAAGGTGTGTTTTGGGAGATTGTTTTAGTTGTTGGTTTTGTGGTGTTTTCCTTTTTTGTTTTTTTTCCTGCACCTTGAAAATAAGGAGATGCTGTTTGCTCCTCAGCTGGTGTCCTGGCTCTGTCGGTTGCATCTCACTCTAACTGTGCTAGCTTATGTAAGGACTTGAGGTGCAGGGTGAACCCGTGGTGTGTGAGTTGCTGAGTGGTATCTGCATGCTGAGTCTTGCAGCTGACGTTGTGCTTGGGGCAGCAGTGAGCTGCTTTCCAAAAACCTCCAAAGATTAATAAAAAAATTCCAAAACCCTTAAAAAAGGCAAAACATCTCAAACAAAAAACAAAACCCAAAATATAACAACCCTGAAATCAAAACCAACCATGAAAAAGCTTTTCACCAAAATCATCCAAACTGCATGTGCAGGTGTGATGAGTGGCTATTGAAGGGTTAACGTCTGAATAATTCAGATCTACAGTTGTATATCTTCCTTTTTTTCCTGCCTGTTTGTTTGTTTGTTTGTGGGTGATGATTTTTTTTTTTAATCCTTTGGTGCACAGATGATGCTTTAGAAGTGAAATATGAAAGAGGAGCCAAACTGTGTACAGATGATTGGCATCTTTCCTGACCAGTGACAGTCAGAGAAGGTCTGGAAGCATAAAGAGGGTACTGAAATCAGAGAGCCCTTTTCATTGGATTTGACTGTGCCTTATATGCTTCCTTAGGCAATGTTTCCTTTCACCTGGGAACTAGGATGAGTGTGCAATACAGTGATCATTGGTCTTGAGAGGAGCAGAGGTTTTCATACCAGGCCTCCTCTCTGAACACCACCTGGGTGGTGATGCCGATAGAAAGGGAGATGCATCTTTTCCAAAACCCATGAGGGAGACGCTGGGTCTTGCTACAAGGGTTGCAGCACTTAGTATGCCAAGTAACCCTGCCTCGGGGCAGGGATTGACTGTCTTACCATGAATACTGTGTGACTGTAGCTGGTAGAAGAGTACATGGAGAAGACATATGTTTCAGAGGCAGGGCTTGTTTGCGGACGAGCTGACGAGTGACTGCAATTAATGGAGAAGTCTGCCTGCCTCTTTGGATGATGGTTTAAGCTAGTCCAGCTATAACCTGGATTGTATAAAAAACATGAGCAATCATCTGGCTTGAGGTGGTCTGTATGCATGAATTTAATGTAAAATATTCTTTGCTGTGTATCTAGAGAGGAAAAAAACTGCTTTGGAGTCCCTAAACAGCAATTGCAGAGCCAAAGATATTTAAACAAATCTTTTCCTCTTGATTTTGTGGCTCAGGAGATATGTGTGTTTAAAGTCATGCTGTCAAGCCAGCTCTTGCGCAAGCAAATTGTGATTTTAAATAGGGTGTAGGAGGGAGATGGGTCTAATGGTATGAAAACGCATAGCAAGAGAAATACCTGGGTTTTTTTTCCAAGCTCTTCCAGTGGAAATCCTAGACAATTATGATGCTGCTAATTCTTAAATAGGGATGTGGACTTTTTAGATCTACACTGAAGAACTGCTTTACTGCTCGTTGACCTTAATAAGGGAAATATTTCTGTGGATACACTGCCAAATTTGTGCTCAAAATTGGAAGTGCAGTCTGGCTGTGTCTCTGGTTGTACAGTCTGTGTTGTCATTCATGAAAGCGATGGTGTGTTCTTTGGTCATCCAAAGTTTTCATTGGAATGTCCTTCAAAGAAGGGACTTCATTTTTCAGGAGTATTAATCCTTGCTTTCTCTCCCCATCCCTTCTCTCATCCCTCTGTGTGTGCATTTTCTAACTTCCATTGATAATGTGCACAGAAATTATCTAAGAACAAGCTAGTGTGTATAGAAATGATTAATAAAAATGGAGATTCTAGATTCAGTCTTCAGAGATTTTATTGCAAGTAAACACTGAATAAATGTGATACAAAATTCCTTTACAAGGTCCTTCTAAGGAAGCTTTTATGTTTGAAATAGCTTTATTAGCTGGGTGAAATTGTAACTGAATTGGCACCTGAGCTGGAATCTCAGTGTGTTTTGAGGCTGTAGTCATCTCCTTGGCTGCTAAATGGCATTGAGATTGATTTATTTATTTACATTTGCACTGTATTATTAAGTAACAGTATCCCCACCAGGCTAAGAAAGGTATAGATATACTTAGAGTGGCCAACAAGGATAGTTCATCACTCTAAGGTGATGAGACTTCAGTTGGGTTGTTTGCAGGCACTGTGAAATGCTGTGGGTTTTTTTTAACTCAGTGTTCTTTTGTCCCCTGGACTGAGGGCTTTTTTGGATTGTTCATGTCCCATAAGCTATTAAGTGACTTTGGATTGGAGGGGTAGAGGTCCATTTGCCATCTGCCTGATGGTAGACACGTGTTCTTTGTTTAGACAAATGTGAGTGGGTTTTCCAAACTTGCCTTTGTGTGCACCTGCTAACTGTTCTGCTGCTTTTGTCGCTCGCTCTGTGCTAGGCTAGGTCTAGGTCACCTCAGGCTCTTCCAGACTGTGGTGTGTACAGCGTGTCCTAATGTCTGATATGCAATCCTTTGGATGTTTGGAGTGGGGAGGATTACTTTTGACCAGTGATTTTTCTGTATTCTTGCCTGTGAAGTCACCTGTATGAAAGCAAGGGACTTTGTTGCAGAAAACAGGCAAAATGCTGTCACAAGCAGAGCAAGGTGATTTGGCTTCTCACAAATTAAAAAATGTAACATGGAGAGGGAGCCATGGGCAGAGATGTGCGTGACCCCAGAAGCCCCTCTCCAAAAGTACACTGCAAAACTACTGGGGAGCTTTGAGAGATGCTGGAGGACTGTCAAAAAGTCTCCTGTGGAAAGTCCATGTCGTACATCTGCCTTTCTGCCCTCTTTCTAAGGTATCCAAACAGGGAGGAGGTCACAAGCCTCTGCTCTGCTTGTCTCATCAAAGGTGAGCAGAAATAAAGGTTACATGCAAGTCATCTCCAAGGTACAGGTGGAGGTATCATACTGTTAATTCTTCTGTGGCTTAATTCATGTGATTTGAAGTGAGCCATACTTAGCATCACTTAGCCAGAGTCAGAACTCCCATGGTGGTTGGGGTGGAGTCAGGAAATGGAGAGGTGGAAGATCCATGATGCATCATGTAGTAAAGTGCCTTGCAAGCTGAGGAGGAAGCAGGTGGGACTGGTTTTGTCAGAAGGGCTCAGAAGTTGCTCCAAAATCTGAGTTGCCTGTCAATGAAAGGCTGATGTCAGGTACCTAATTGTTCTTTGCAAGTGGCTTGCACTTTGTTGTAAGTGGCTGGGTTTTTTTTCCACAGCAATTGAGGTAGACCAACACCTGTTTGTTAGAGCCTGATGCCAGCATTTCACAGCCTTTGATTTTCCCCATTTGAGGGTGGAGTCTTTTTTGCCTGAATTTCAAAGTAGATTCTGCAGCTACTCTGAAGCTGTTGTCACTTTCCTGAAGGCTGTGGCCTTAGCAGAATACTGTTGTGGTTAGAGGCACTAGGGCAAGGCTTGAGCAGAGTGGGAGCATTGGACAGGGGTGATCTAGAAGGAGAAAGCTGAATGAGGCTCAGTGATTTAGGAGAGCACATCAGTTACTGAAATCGGGGAAGCTCTAGTGCTGATTATTTATATTGAGCTGATTACTGGTGAAGTGACAGCCTTAAGTGGTGTGACTTGCTGCGTCATCATGGTGTAGAAGCAGGGTCTGTTTACCACCGGGAATTTTTAGTGGTTTCCTTCATGTTAAGCTGTGTGTTTGCATGGGGAGTATCTGAGGTCCTCTTGCTTGGTGGTTGTGATAGCACATCCTCTAACTTCAACTCATTCAGCTAAGGCACAACAAACATTTCATGATCTTGGAGAAATTACCAGAGGGAAGAGTATGATACTCATCATGGATGGCTGCTTGGTAGGGTGTAGGTGTGGGAGGGAATCCTTAGGAAGAGCTAGAGTAGTCAGCACAGAGCTGGGCTTGTTTCTCTCTGGGATAACACAGGAGCAGGAGTAACAAACTCAACTGCGGATGCCAGAAGAGAGACTGAGGCTTTGAAATGCCACCTTAAAGCTGTCCTGCTGTCTGCATTGTTTGGTTACTTTGTGGTGTGTGCATTGTTTTGCATGGTGTTTGGTTGGGGTCTTCTTTATTTTTTAAGGCTCTTAATACAGAACTTGATAAATTACTTGAAATTAGAGTGACAATGTGCATATTTAACACCGAAGGAATCCTCTTCCTTTTGTAAAAAAATACTGTACATTCTTGCTGGAGGAAAGGTTTCCTGATATCTCACCTTGGTACAAGAAAACTTTCCTGGTTTGTTCCTTGATGGCTTGTCTTGTCCTTCCTCATTAATTCACCATGGGAGCAGTCTTTGGACTTGGGGCTCCTGGACTTCGAGCTGTCGTAACTGAACCAAGGAAACAGTAGATTTAGTTGAATGGATATCTTTAGTGTGGTTAGTTAAGCAAAGCAGAGTTCTTGGCCCATTATTTACTTTGGGTTCTGGTTTTAATTTTTACTGAAATGTATCTTTGCAGGAAGTGACCTACAAAAGAGATGCTCAGTACCAAAGATTCTTCATTTCTTTGTATAAGAATGATTTAAAAGCTACTGAGTGTTAGGATAAGAAAATAATAATGTAGGCTTTTACCTCTCAAAGTCAACCAATGATGCGATACTGATTTGTGCTCTGCTTCAGCGTTCTGTGGATACAGATGTCACAAAATGTGCTTTACTTCCTGCTGTGTTCATGCACTTCTGGTGGTGTGGTTCCATGTCAGATTTGAGTTCTTGGAAGTCATCAGAGTACAGTTACTTCTTTTTATCTCTTCCTGCTTGCTTGTGGTACTTGTGCTTGCTTATACAGATATGGGCAACTGTGAGAGTGAGCAGGCTGGCTGATGTCAAGTAAGGTCACCTCTTCTCAAGTGAGCTTGTGGAATGACAATTTAAGGGTGTGCTACTTAAGGGAGCTCCTTGTAGGAATGAGGTGTGGGAAGGGAATCCTTGAAGTACCATGTCAATTATAACAATCAGACTCCTGCTGCTGAAAACAAAATGTGCTTTTGGCTAGCTGAGAACATACCTGTTTCTGAGGAAAGCAGTGCAGACGGATTGTAGGAGTGCCTCCTTGGTCTGCTGTATGGTCATCTCCTTGCTTGCAGCAGGATTGCTGATAGGCTTCTAGTGTGAGGGAGCTGCATCTTGTACAGGATATGAGGAGGTCTCAGCATTTTCAAAAGCTGTTAAATGAATGCAGCTTACAGCCTGTAATGGGGAGATCACCTGTGTGGATGCAGCCTTTGTTCCAGCTGAGCTGTTGGGAGAGATCTGTGCTCTAGATGTTTCATCGTTGGGAACCAGATGTAAGAACTATGGCTGGGGAGTTCAAGACTTGTTCTCCTGTTGGGAGAAATTTAATTTTGGGTGTTCATCCTGAGGGCTGATGGGTCTATCCCAGAGGCTACTGGAGGCTGGTCATCCTGTGCTTTTGGTGTTTTTCTGGCTAAAGCTTGGTCCTGAATGCTCTGATCAAGTTGTCGATGTGGTCAGTGGCAGCACAGTTTAGGGCAGGCCTCCATGGTTAGGGGTAGCTTGTCTGTGGCCAGTGGATTGGACGCTGCATTCAGATAAAGCTGTGACTGCTGGAATGCTTATCTGCTTGAGTTGGCTGTGGTTTAAAGCAGAACTTTATTTCAGATTTGGGTGTTTTTCCCCAGTGGTTGTTTTCAGGAGTTCTGTGCTTCTCCCAAAGGCATGCTGAATACACCTACTTACTGGTTTTAGCTGTGGTTTGGTTTGGCTTCATTGTGTGGCTCTGAAACTAGCTTAGGATCTGCAGACTTTACAAGGTAACTTGAATTTTAAATCTGCAGTTCAGCATGGCAAGCTCTGCATAAACCAGAAGACAGCTTTGAGGTGAGCTGGGCACTCTTGTGAGGAAATCTCACAAAACTTAGTGCTTTGTGAGGATCAGGCTAAAATGAACTGTGGAGGCAAGTAACCTTCAAAGCAAAACAAAGCTGCATGCCCATCTTTGCCACACAGTGACTCCAGGGTGATGCTTGGATACTCCAGGAAGGAGCCGTGTTGTTGATCTAGGTTAACTGAATTGTGCTGATGAGAAGACAGTAGATTTCTGTGGGGCTTTTGTTAGCAGGGTTTCATAAGCTTGACAAAGTGATCTCTGTAAGACCCTTAGGGAAGTGATATCAGGATATCTTCTCCTTTACCTGGTTTCAGGGTGATGCTTACCAAGCATCCAGTTTAGATAAGCAATTTCATTTGTATTACATGAGAAGGAGCCCAGACCATTCTGGGAGAGGTCCCTTTCCCTCCTTCACTTGGTACCCATCACTTGTAGAGTTTTCATGTGCTCCCTGTTATGGTATAACAGGAATGAAACAAAGGTACAACAATGGTAGGACAGGATTTGTGGACCTCATGCTGTGAGGTGATTAATTATAAAATTAACATTGTAGCAGCTGGAGTCTTGTTTATATTGGAGCTAAAGGAACTTGGATCAACTACAAAAAATAGATGTCACCTTGTTTTTGTAATTAAATGTCTCTTTCCCTTTATCCTTCCTCCTTGTCTTCTCTGTAGAGCAGGGAGTGGCTCACAGGAGCAAAGGCCTTTCTTAGCAGGAGGATTTCGTCATGATGGGACTGGAGCTGGAGCAGAAGAGATGGCAAGGAGGCAGCTGAGCTGCTCAGCACACATTGGGAAATCTTTAGCCTGAAAGCCATCTTGCAAATTGCAGACTCACCTGGGAGCTGCCCAAGGGCATGGAGAATTGTAAATCCAGACAAACTGGTGTGGGACTGAACAGCAGTAGTGTGGTGCCAACCTTTCACTCAATAATGGTGAACTGTGTTTTGAAAGCACTGTAGGTTGAGACTACAGCTGCTGGCTTGTCCTTCACTCTGTCTTAATGTGGGCTCTGAGCAAGCCAATCTCTGTCCCACCATTACACTTTTTGTATTACTCCATCTTGCATCACCACCACATCACTGTGCACCCCAACCAGGAGTTAGCAGAGAGAACTGGGATGATCCATGCAGGATCAAAGTATTCCCCAGATATTCTTTTGGATGGTTTGACTTTCCTGGGGAAGCCACATCTAGACATGTATCTTCAGGAAGCTGGCATCCTATGTCTACAGAGAAGCAACCGGGCAGACCTCTTTCCATGCTACTGAGGTGTCTCAGATTGGGAGAAAGGCAAGAGAGGCATAGACTTACTTTGTCCATAATGTCTGTACTGCCACATCAAGGGCAGAAGACAAAGGACTTTGCGTGTGTTTCCTCACCTGGTCTGCATGATGCTTCTTACCCCCTTGCTATGTGTGACTGTATTTTCCAGGCAGAACTGCTGGATGGGGTCAAATGTGCTTGGTGGCAGGTTTCCAAACAAGGGAGTCAGCAGCAAACTCCAGGCCTACTTACATACATTGTGTGACCAGATGAGTTTTCAGCTCCCTATGCATTTCTCTAAATCATCCTTTTTGGGCAGGCTCTTGCTTTGTCTGAGAGAGATTTTGATGCTTTTATTTCAGATAATGATGCATGCACTGGATATGGCAAATTATTCTGTCCAAATGACTCAGATTTATCAAAGCAGCTAAATTTAGGAAATCCATCAAAAAAACCTTCTCGGCTCCTGTGATCTGACACAGTGATTCTTGGTCGCTATTTTCTTTCCTAAAGAACAGCTTTAACCTCTTTGGGCTGGGCACTAAGTCGTGCCTACGATGTAAAAGCAGACATTGGTTTCTGTGAAGTAAGGCAGCAGTGCTGCAGCTTCAGGGCTCTGAGGGGAGACTGCTCATGCTGAGCTTGTGCCAGCACTGTGTCAGGGCCTCTGGGCAGGCCTGCTCAGCTCCCTCAAGCCCTGCCTACTTGCAGAGGGGCTCAGAGCTCTGGTTAAAACAGTAGCAATAAGCCCTTTACACTGATAGCAGTTAAATTCTTCAGCATCTTGGAGATGTAGTGAATGGCAGTGGTGCTGGATCTCGCAATTGGGGTTTGTGTGGGAACCAGTCAGGCCTCTGGTTTCACAGGGCTCTTTAACATGAACTTCCTTTTGCTATGCCTTATTACGGCCCAGAACTGCACCATTCCAGGTTTGCAAAAGCACTGCTGTAATCATGCCCCATTGGAGCACCTTGAGCTTTTGGTATCGGGAATATATAGTTCAGGCTTTCACTTTTTTTACCTTTTTTACTGTTTTTGGGGTGGTTTTTCTTAAAAGCCTTCTCCTTTGTTAAAGCTGCTGCTGAAGCTTTGAGCTCATATTTTAATATAGCTCTTTGCTTTACTTCAGCTGCATTCTGACTCATCTCTGAACATCCCCCACCTGCTTTCATGTTGTGGTGGAATTGAAGACAGACAACTGGGACATTGGGAAGAAATGTCATTGCCATTGCTTGCTTCCTGGCTGCAATATCTTGGAAAATTTTAATGCTTTTTTAAAAGTATCTGATGGAAAGTTGTGCAGAAACACCGAATGGGTGAAAGTGGAGGTGATGGAAGCCTTGCTCTAGAACTCTGGTTGTCTCCAGGTACTTTTGCCTAGCTCTGTGATGATGCTAGAGGGCAACACAGAGAATGAACATCCTGTGTGCTTTGTCTCTACTAACAAGTCCAGTCAGATCTGTGTGCCTGAACCCATACTGTCAAGGGATTTGAGCAGAGAGTCTCCATCCTGCTGGTGAAGGAGAAAGTGATGATTTGGTATCGGTGACACTTTCATGCTAGCTTTAGTGAAAAGCTTGTCGTTTCTCGGAAGTGTGCATGTGGCCAGAGGGACCCCTGCAGACTGAGGTGGTAGTCACTTGATTTTGTCAAGATCTGAACTAATGCTTGTGTGGGCATATAGCTCCGCTAGTAGATGCTGTGGTCATCATGGAGCCTTCCTAGAATAAGATGCTGAAATAAATTATCAAGAGCTCAGTCTCATGAGCATCTTTTCCTAAGCAATGTACTTGTGTTTCAGAGGCTCCACCAAAGTGAACACTTCTTTTTGGATGAAATAAAAGTTTAGGAACCTGCTTTTGGGATCAGAAAAAAAGTATCTTTCACTATTTCCTTTGTAACAGAAAGCTACCGTGAAGCTTTTGAAGATGCTTTTAATTTTTAACTTGTTCCTTGCCTCTCTTTGAAATAAATCACATCTTTCTTGTACAAAAAAAAAAGAGAGCCCTTGATGTTATGTATGTACACCTAAGCACATTTTTGAGTGCCTTTTAGGGAAGCTAAGCAATCAGTGTTAAGAAAATATTGCCAAAGAAGTCAAGACCAGGCTCAAGTTTAGTGATTCACGCAGAGAGATCTAAATAAAAAAAAATGAAATAAACCCAACACCAACCCAAAGCATTGGGCTGAAGATGTGATAAGAGGAGGTGCTTGATATGCTGTTTCCAGGAGGGTAGTGGGCTAACTCATGAGTCTGTGACATAGCACTTTGCAGGTGCTGAAAATGCACTTCCTATTAAAAGGCAGCAGCTGTAAGCATGGCTGGATGTCTTCAGGCAGGGCAGCAGAGTCACTGCTGGCTTACTACAGGGTTGTTCTTGCCCCTGGATAATAGGGTGGATGCTGTCAGTGTCACCCTTGCAGGGAGACTGGGCACCTTGGGTGTAGTTCATGGCCAGTTTGGCATGACAGGTTATGTTTGATGGCAGACCTTTGGTCAGGCTCTAGGTCAGCATTTGTCACTGTTACCTGTTTCCTAAAGTTTTTAACAGTAGTGTTCTCCTGAAACAGCACCTCTGGTTTAAAGCCATGTCATAAACCTGCCTCTGCTCTGTAGCTGCTGTGTCATCCAAATCTTGTGCATGGTTCTGCTTCTCTGAGATATCCCACATGTGCTCAGCTCCATCTGAGCCTTACAGGGAAATGTCAGAACTAGGAGCTGACCACAAAGTTGTGGCTGTTCTGGAGGCAACATTTTTGCTACTCCAGCTCTGTGCTGCTTTTATCCCCAGCTGCATAGTGCCCTGTGATGCAGCACATCCAGAGGAGAGCTAGCCAGGTTGCAGTTCAGGTGGGTTGGTGAAACACCCGAGGAAGAAGCAAATGCTGGGTTACAGTGACACTGATCGGTAAGTACCTCAGAGTTATCTCCCTAGTGGAAAGCTGCCTGATAAAAACAAGAGATGAGGAAGGAGTTCCGTTGTCAGAGTCCCATAGTGGAGCAGGCAGCTCCAGGGAAGGTGCAGGAGGACTGGGGAGGTGGTGGTATGGAATGTTCTCCTGGTCATGCTGCTACCTCCCTGGCAGGCTGATGAGTTCTTTACAGCCCCTGGGCAAACGTGATTTCTGTAAAGCTGAGAGTTTTAAAAAGGCAAAGATGTGTGCTGCAGTTTATTTTTGGGCACTGAGATGGCTTTTAGCAAGCAATGAAGTCTGCAGGAGTTAAGTAGCAAAGCTATTGTTTCTGAACTCCCATGGCCTACCATTGAAAAATGTTCCAGTGGAAGAATAAGTACTAAGAATTGGTTCTAGCAGAGGTTACTACCTCTATAAAATGTTACATCCATAAGTAATTATTTTTCCTTGAGGAGAAGATGTTTATAAGCAAAGGTTAGTTATTGCCTTGATTTACAGCTGTTACCTGTTTAAATATTAGGGAATGAGAAAGTTCAAAGAAGAATGCTTAAATTATTGGAAATGCCAAGGAATCATGGAAGGGAAAAAGTATTTCTCATTTGCTCTGGAAAAGGGGACAAGTGTAATCTTTTCATGGTAAAAGGACAGACAGCTTTGTTCTTGACTGTTGAGCATTAACTTTGGTAATAGCAAAAATACCTTACACCAAACATAAGGAAAAGATTTTACACCAAAATCAGTTCTCCACCTCTGTCGATGCAGGGCAACTCAGGCTCAGGGCTCTGCAGAGGTGTTGCCTGGGCACTGCAATGTACACCAGCAGCACTCTGGTAGAAAATACCAGCCTTGCCTGTGAGACCAAGAGGAAAGCTGGCTCTTCCCTCAGTGCTCTGCTCCTCTGATTTCATCCATGTAGCTTCACATGAATCTGTTTCACAAGGAGGAAGTACTTGACCTAAAGATGTACTACTGAAACTTCAATGTGAAGGGTTAAAGTATATGCAGAAAAGTAAGTTAGAATGATGACTTTAAAATTAAGGATACTTCAGTGATCCTGCAGGTTCCTGCTTAGCTAAAACCATACCTGTGGTCAGTGTGTAGCGTGATGTTAGTTATTAAACAGCAGGATGTGGGTAGCTTTGTAGGAGTAGCACCAAGGAGGCGTTTTTCTCTAAGCACAAGCCTGGAATAATGCTATGATGTTATATGCATAGATTAAATTCCACAGTAAAGTGGCTCCAATAGACAGTCATGTTAATAGATCAAAGTAGGCATGAGTTATAGTCGGCTCAATTAACAAGTGAAGTACTTATTTGATCTACCATTTGAGCCTGAGCAGGACTTACGGCATTTGGACTTTGCTCCTAAGACTAGCTGATGATAGAGGAGAAAAAAAATAATCGTTCCTTTGCTTAAGTGGGCTTTATGGTCATCCTGCTGAACAGGGAGAGTTTTACAGAGACCAAAATAGCTTTACAGAGGAAAATAGAACATGAGTCTCACCTTAAATGATCTGGATGAGAATGCTTACCATGCAGGTTTGAAACATACAGCATTCTCCAATTCAGTTTGCTGAACATGCTGAAGCCTTGTAATGACCTTGAGGCAACAGCAACTCATGGAGCCAAGTTACTTTTATTCAGAAAGGAGTTGATATAATCCCAGGGAAAACTGTTTAGAATATAATAGAATCAACCAGGTTGGAAGAGACCTCCAAGATCATCCAGTCCAACCTATCACTCAGCCCTATCCAGTCAACTAGACCATGGCACTAAGTGCCTCATCCAGTCTTTTCTTGAACACCTCCAGGGACGGTGACTCCACCACCTCCCTGGGCAGCCCATTCCAATGCCAATCACTCTCTCTGGCAAGAACTTCCTCCTAACATCCAGCCTAGACTTCCCCCAGCACAACTTGAGACTGTGTCCCCTTGTTCTATTGCTGGTTGCCTGGGAGAAGAGACCAACCCTCACCTGGCTACAGCCTCCCTTCAGGTAGTTGTAGACAGCAATGAAGTCCCCCCTGAGCCTCCTCTTCCCCAGCTCCCTCAGCCTCTCCTCATAGGGTTTGTATACATGCATGTTTTGTGTTTTTCTTTCTGGTGGCTGGCACAGGGCAAGTCAACTAAGAAAACCTAGAAACTCCAACAAAACAAACAAAACCCAAAACAGAAAAAAAAATCCAAACAACAGCAAAAGTCTCAAATATACAAAAGCATTGTAGCAGAATGTAAAAATCTGCTACAAGGGAAACTTCAGGCCTTTTGCTCCCCAGGTAGACTTTGCTGAAGGCTTGTTTGAGAAGAGAGGTTGCATAGCCAGAGTCCTACCTTCAGCTGTGGCATGCATAGACATCTTGTGGGGAAGGAACAAGCCAGCTGAGGAAAAAAATTGTCCCAGATGTTCTTCCAGCCTTTGTATATCTTCTGCACTGGGATTGTTTAATGAGTAATAGTTAAAGACACTTTGCCACTTGCACCTCCAGTTTCTTCATGAAGCATTTGTGAGCTTCTTGAATCTACAGCATGTTGCAACAGGAAGTTTTGCCTGTGTCATTTCTTAATTGAGTGCACCTCAGTACCTGCAGTGGCTGGGAAACCTACCAGATTCCCAGTTCTTGTATTGGAGGAAGTAGAAAAATGATCAGCCTGCTCTGGGTGCAGTGCTGCAGCCAAAACTATTGTGAGGGGAAAATGTCTTGCAGACTTGCCTTATTCTCTAAATTTAGCAGATGGGCAGGCTGAGACTTGTCCCTGCCTCATCAGTTACATAAAGCTGGCAATCTGTGGGACCGAGTCCTGTTAAGCACACCTCACTCACCCAACGGTTGGCTTTTCCGATGGCAAGTTATTAACGTGCTGTGACCCAAACACAGCAAAGAGCCACAGCAAAGGACTGGCAGGATGATAACCAGTCCTGATATTTTGATTTTTTTTTTTTTTTTGTTAAGTTTAGTGGGACCTGCAGCATGCTGATCATCTGGGTGAAAGAAAGCTCACCGGCTCTTCTGTGATGGCAGTGTAATAGCACTGTAATAACTGTTTGGAAAGGTATGCTCAGGGCTGGTGGGAATTGTTGCCATTTGGACTGGCTGCAACTGGCAGTGTCTAGTGTTTGGGTGGATGCTCTGCATGCAGTTGTGCCTTGCTGTTACTGGGTGAGAGTAGATGGATTGAGGCTGTCTGCAGCTTCCTCTCCAGCTGGTGTTTTGCCTTGGCAGAATGGGAACGTGCTCATGGCAGATACGGCTGAAGGGGTGGAATTAAAAATAACCAAAAGATAGATTCTGGCCTTGGTTATTCAGTGACAGGCCTGTTTCTCTTCTGAGATGAGGATAATTTGCACTGAGCTCATTATACCATGACTCTCCCTTAAAATGCCTTGACAGTCAATTTCGTTCCAGCTAATAAGGTCCTAAAATGTTAATGAAGCAAATCAATTTTTCATGCCTTTGTATTGCAGTCATCTGAGAGTGCTATGTTGCAACCTGCTAATTCAAGGAGCTTTTTACATCTTAGAAGGGCAGCAAAATATTCAACAATTTGGACCGTCTTTATTTTCTATTTCAGCTTTTCCCCAGTGCTCCCTCTCATTTCCTGAGCCCTTATGCTCTGCTGTTTATTTGTTCTCTTTTGTTCACTTCCATTCTCCAGTCTCTGTTCTTGTCACTCGTGGTCAGAGGTGGTTTGCTCCCACCTTCTCTGTTGCATGGGGAAAATAAAGTTGGAATGGCCAACAACAGGTAGAGATGAAGCTGGAACAACAGAGGGTAACTCATGCTGAAATACTATTTCAAATAGATTGAGTTTGATGGGACAGAGTGGAGAACTGGCATCACCTTCACCCTCCCTCTTTTTTGGAGGAGCTGGTGATGTCAAAAGTCACAGCCTTCTCTCCTCACAGCAAGTCTCTCACTGAGATGACTGAGATAGAGAACGAAAGTACTCTTTATGCTCAACATTTCATGAGCTGTGGAAAGAGGAGAAAGCTGGCGCATGCATCATGTGGCCATACTGGTGGTACATCAGTTATTTGCACTGGCTTAGGAATTAGGTAGCTGTCAACCATCCTTTATTTCTCCAAGGTGTTTATTTCATGATATCAGAAGGAAATGGAAGGGCTCTAACTTTCATGATTGCTCCTAGAGTTATTTTGATTGTTTGCTATTGCTTTCCTCATTCTGGTTTGTGTATGTGGAGATGGGAACTATTGAATTGTGAGGTATGTGGAACGTGTAGGCTTTTATGTTTTGCTTTTAACTGAATTCCAGCTCTAACTATAATTAGCTTCTGTGTGCCTCAGAAAAGGATTATTAACTCATATTTTGGGATGGTCATGGAATTTTCCAAGTTTCATACTTGGAAACCTTGTACCACCGCACTGGTGAGGGATGACATCAAATAACTCATGTTGGGGAAATCTGTGGATGAAATGTAAAGTGGTATTTTTAGCCTCCTTTAGCTGCTGAGTTGAGCATCTAAACTGCTTCCCACACAAGTTCTCTTCCCACAGGTACACTTGGTCTAGTGCCAAAATCATCACCAGAGCTTTTGCAGTCACTGAAGATGTGTCAATGTTGTCATCTACTGGGACAGTAAAGGGTTAAGAACTAGCTGACCCTGTCATGACCTGAGCAAGAAGAAGCATATTTAACCCCCTTAAGCCTTCCAGTCTCTGCCTGGTATTTGTGTGACCTCTCCCCTTTCCTGAATGGCTAAAATTAGAGGTAGCCATTGCCAGGGACAGCTTCTGTCTCCCTGTCTTATGGGCAGGCCTTGCAGAGCACCTCACCCTTTGTTATGGCCCTTGTCTTCTTGCTGGGGTGATAAGCTTGGTACTGTCCTTGAGTAGGTGAAGTGCAGCATAATCTCTGTTGTGGTGGCAAGAGCTGCTTGTGATCAAGCTGACCAAAGTGCAGCCTCTGCAGCAGATCTGGGGTTCCTGGCCTGGGGAACTGCAGCTTTAGGTCCAGAAGCGTGACCTAGACCTGTCAGCTCCAAGTTGAAAAGCACTCCTGCTTGTTTCTAGAGATCCACCACAGAGGTTGTTCTGTGTTTCTGTCATCTGCCATCAATTAAGGGCCTTGGGAAAACGTTTTCCTCTGCAGCCAGCTGAGAGAAGTTCAAGTTAAGCCATGTACATGGCCACATCCAGAGGTATGAGGTGATGAGGATCTGGCTTGAGAAACACATGATACTGTAAATGCAAGATCTGGAAAACTCTCTGGTGTTTGGGCCAGCCAGCAGTGCTGAGATTGAGCCTGCCATTCTGGCAGTTGTGATGCACCAGAGTTGAGCTGAGCACCCATAGACAACCACGCTGCATTCAAGGAAAGTGTCACTGTTGGCATTTTTGGTCTTGAACCCTTCAAAGAAGAAATGGCAAATTACCATCAGTTCCTTTTATTTAATTTGGAAAGCTCTAACCCTCTTCCTTGCTCTCCATATCAGTTTCTCTGTGCTGTCAGCTTCTGATCTTGGGGACCCATCTCTGCAGGTTAGTCTCTCACCTTGCAACTGACCACCTTTCATACTCTGCATTTTCAGAGCAAGATTTACTTTTCGTTTTTAACCCTTACCTTTCTTTTTCAACTGTTCTTAATCCCAGGCTGATTGGTTCCTGAGCACATGCTGTGCCTGATGAGTGTCTCTGCTCACTAGCCTGCTGTTGTGATCAGTGCTTACCAACAGACCTTTTCTCCACAGTGGTCTCTCCCACTGTGGCACTTTCACAGGCTGGGATTTTTATTGTTGTTTTTGTTCACTAGAGTTAAGCTTCTTTAACCAGGACTGCAATAAGAGGGTTGTGAAACTCTTGCTCATAATGTGGATTTCATCCTATTCTGCTCCCTTTTGTGATGTTTCAGCTGTCACCTTCTTTATTTTTGCTGTATTTGCAGCCAGAAGAGTAGCCTCCAGTGAGAAGAAAATGAAGTTCTTACTTGGAGGCTTCTGCTGTGAACAGGCTGGGTAGATAAGGTCACTCAAGATTTCAGAAATAAATCCAGGAAAATGTAGAGTTCTGACTTTCTGGGGGATAGTTTTGTGCGTGACATGAGTGCAGTGCTGTGAGGAGCACATTAAAAATTCATGACAATAGAGAGCAGTATTTTCTGTGTGCAGTGCTTGAGAATAACCTTGTGCATTGTGTGCAGCAACATCTGCAGGAAGCACCTCTTTCACTTCATCTGAAGAGAGTGGTGAAGATGAGACTTGAATAGGGTGGAGTACAACCAGGCTTAATGTGAGACACTGTCAACTTCCCCCTCCTCCTTCCAAGACTTTTGGCAGATTTCTCATTTACTCTAGAGCTGGCTGCAAAATCCCAGTGTGAGAGGGTGTTGTCTGTGCTCTCAGCAGAGGGGTGAATCTATGGATGTGGCTCTTCAACTCATGCTGCTTTTGTGACAGATTTGATCTAATTGTGTAAGCACTTCAGCTGTTGAACCTCAAAACAGCCAGGCAGAGAAGCTGTAGTTTCTCCAATCTTGATCTCTTTGCATGGGTGAAAGGAGGTAAGACTGTGTGAAGCAGAAGAGTGTCATGGGACCTGGCATTCTCTTGTGAGCCTTGCTTTCTGACTGCTGTTGGAAAGCGAGCATGAGAAATGTGCTTTCGGAGTGCAGGCAGTGCTGAAGTGTTTTATTCTTTATTTTTCTGAGGGCATGACTGCTGGGTGTGGTGCTGGAAGATGTCATGAGCAAGAATTAATCAAAGGAAGCCTGACTAGAAGTAGTTAAGGCTGAGATGTAAAGTCCATCTCCTGCCAATGCCACTTGAAGTGGTTGGTGTCTGAAGGATTTCAGCAAGGAGGAAGAGTAAGAAGGGAATTAGCACCATTTGCAGTTGGGTTGCAAAAAACAGAGTGTATGTTCTTGGACTGGCTCTGGTGCATAGGCTGGAGTGTGTCAGTGCAGAGGCAAAGCAGAATGTAGGAACAAATTGGTTTTGGCTGTCTCATGTCCTTGTCCTGAAGCATGGGTGATGATGTACCTTCAAGGTCCCAAGCAGGCTGAAGAGAGAGAAGCAGCAGCACAGAACCAGGGCTGGGATCCTTCTTGTCCACTGCTTGCTGATTGTCCTAGATCTGAAAGCAGAAATGACAGCATGAAAATTAAAAACATTATCAGGCTGATACCGTGCAAATGTGTTCTTATGGGAGCTCTGAGAGAAAGAAGATGGCATAGCAGTCTCACCTCTGTGCCCTTGCTGCAAATTGTTGACACATGAACAGGGAACCTTGTGCCACTTCGCACAGCCATGGCAGCAGGAACCGTGTGCAGGCAAATGGTCTGGGTGGGATTTTCTTCTTTGCATGCAAAATCTCTGTTGCACAGCCAAGTAGGCTTACAGCTGGCCTTGTCTGGCTGCCAGCATGGAGTAACTGAACACTTCTGCAAGTACTCACTTTTCTTGCTGTCAGCTTCCCTCCTAGCTCTCTGATTTGTCATGGGTATCTGGCATTTCACGGGTATTTCCTAAAGGGCAGTGAAGTGTGCTTTGCAGCACGCATAGATCTGGTTGCTGGCACAGGCTCCAAGGAAGGCATCTATCCCCTAATGACAGTAAATCAGAGAATAATGTGCAGAGCTCTGTGCTTGGCAAAAAAAATGTACAATGATGCTTTTCTGTGTTCTGGGCATATATGGCAGTAGAAGTGTCTTCCTCATGCACTGAGTGGCAATGCACAGTTGAGCTATGTCTGGCATATGCAGTTTTCCTCATGGCACTGGCCTGGCCCAGGAACCCCGACCAAGCAGCTGAAAGTTGCTCATGCCTATGTCTGTTCTGGGATAAAACATTGTTAGTGAGGAATATCTTGCTCACATGGAAATACCTGCTTCAGGTGATCTGGCTAATGCTCAGAGGAAACACACCCTTGTAATAGAGTTTTGGGCATGACTGAAGGTTTGTTCCTGTCTTTGACTGTGACCACCTGTATGTAGCAGGTTTCCTTTAAATGTTGTGGGCAACATAACTCAGCCCAGCTGCCTAGGAGAGTTTACAAGCCAGCTTATGCTGCAGCCAAAACCAACCATGGTGGTTGCATGACAGGGTCTCAGTTTGTGTCCCAGCCCTATCTTGCTGTACAGCACATTTTACCCAGTTGCAGAGACCTGTTTCTCTGCAAAAATACCAGGAGAGAGTAGTCATGGGAGAGATGCAACTCCAACCACTTGTGCCATTGTAAATGGAGAGAGGCAGCAAAGACACGTCTCCTAAAACATCTGGTGTCTGTTTGCAGGTGCTTCTAACCGGGCTTGATGGATACATTTTTCTTATAACCCAAACTGGGACTTAGATGCATCTGAAGCAGAAAATACTCAGCATTAAAGTGCCTTTGCAAACAGGCTTCATGCGCCTAAATCATCTGACTAATCTTAGTGATGCAAATTTGTCTGTTGGAAGATTGGGTAACTCTTCAAAAACTCAACTGTGTTAGTCTGTAGCTTTGCAGCAAAGTAGTTGGAGTTTTGGTTCGAATCTTAATGGCTTTTGTGGAAGTTAACGTTAAAACCAAGGCTACATTGAGACAAGGATAAGTGCCATGGCTTGTGTGTGTTCAATTGCAAGACAGCCCTTTAGAGGGGGCAGGCAGATCTGAGGTTTCCAGTAAAATTTGTGACATGTTCATGGAGGAATGTGCTATCAAAATACAGCCTGGCTACGGGCAGAACAAGCGCTGCAGATGTCTGCTGCTCCAGCTACATTTAAACTTAACAGTTAAACCAAGCAAACACCGCTGCATGCCAAGCACTTGACTTTTTCTGTTGCATTAGTGCAATACTTCATGTGATCTTCTCTTTCCCACCCTATTGGCAGCCCTGAAGACTTCTATGTCTAGTTTTCTGCAGTTTAAATAACTTATGAATGAAAACATAAGTTTTTTTTAAACCTCCACGAGATTTTGAGCCTGGAGAGTTACATCCAAGCAGTGTCTCAATGACAGTTTGTTACAGCTCTGAGGATTGCATATATGTAGCAGTGTGTCCTGGTTTAGAGCTTCCTGGAGACCCAAAGCCCAACAGAACAATATTATAGGATGCGTCCCCCTCTCCCCTTTGAAAAGAAAATAGTTAAAAGAGCAGGAAGGAGTAAATCACTCACAGAAAACAATCTAGCACCGATTTTTGGATGTTAAAAATAACTTTAACAATAAATAAAGGGTATTTATGGTAAGGGAGTTTACAAAGGTATAAGGGAGGGGAAACAGGTACAAAGAATCATAGAATCAGTCAGGGTTGGAAGGGACCACAAGGATCATCTAGCTCCAACTCCCCTGCCATGGGCAGGGACACACTACCCTAGATCAGGCTGGCCACAGCCTCATCCAGCCTGGCCTTAAATACCCCCATGGATGGGGCTTCAACCACCTCCCTGGGCAACCCATTCCAGGGTCTCGCCACTCTCATGCTGAACAACTTCCCCCTCATGTCCAGCCTGAACCTACCCATCTCCAGCTTCGCTCCATTCCCCCTAGTCCTGTCACTCCCTGACATCCTGGTAACTCCCTCACCAGGTTTTTTGTAGGCCCCCTTCAGGTACTGAAAGGCCACAATAAGGTCAACTCGGAGCCTCCTCTTCTCCAGACTGAACAGCCCCAACTCTTTCAGTCTGTCCTCATAGGAGAGCTGCTCCAGCCCTCTGATCATCCTAGTGGCCCTTCTCTGGACATGCTCCAGCATGTCCACATCCTTCTTGTAATAAGGGCTCCAGAACTGGATGCAGTACTCCAGGTGGGGTCTCAGCAGAGCAGAGTAGAGGGGGAGAATCACTTCCCTCGACCTGCTGGCCACACTTCTCCTGATGCAGCAAAGAGGGCCAATCAGATCCTGGGCTGCAAGTGCACACTGCTGGCTCATGTTGAGCTTCTCGTCCACCAGCATCCCCAAGTCCCTCTCCTCAGGGCTGCTCTCCAGCCAGTCACTGCCCAGCCTCTATTTGTGCTTGGGATTGCCCTGACCCAGATGCAGGACCCTGCACTTGGTCTTGTTGAACCTCATAAGGTTGGCTTGTGTCCACCTCTCCAGCCTGTCCAGGTCCTTCTGGATGGCATCCCTTCCCTCCAGCATGTCTATATACAAAATATATATAAAATACACAGAATATATACAATATATATATACAAAAATGGATTGATGACAATGAATAGAGGTAGATTCAGGAGATAGTTGGTCCACTATGTGGTTGGCCAGCCACGTGGTGAAGCTGTAGCAGGGAGGGTGTTTCTCCTCAAGTGAAGCACAGCAGAGAGAAACACAAAGTTTGTCTGCTTTTATAGTGGTGCCAATAGGAAGTGGGAGTGGGCTAACCATTGCACCTGGGATCAGGTTCTAGACCACCTCCCAGGAGGAGCCAAGGGGGACCTGGAGTCAGGTTCCAGACCACCTCCCAATCCCCTAGAAGCTCAACCTGTAACACAGTGAGATTTGCACTGGCTTGTACTGAGCACCAAGTGATGTGAAGTGTGATTTAGTCATGTCTGGTTTAGAACTGCGATGAGTTTGTGCTGCAGAGGTGAGCAGCTTGTAGAGACAAGGGGTGAGAACACTATGGTGGGAAAGCAGTGAGACAGCTCTTAGATGGGAGGGGGGAGGAGTAGGGAGGGTGCACAGGTGACCTGCCCACTTGGTGCATGATATATCTTATGGAGAAAACGTGAGGAAAACCTTTATTCCAGAGAGTAATCTGTATGTCAGCAGGAAATAGAGGGGGGCTGAAGAAGGTGTGCTTAGCTCCCGAGGAAACTTAGAAGGGAAGGCCGCCATAAAGCAAAGAATGGCTGACTGATGATCTGTGAGAAGGCGTTTGCCTACAAATCAGGCATCTGTTTTACCCTGCAGTCATTTCCTCTGCTTGAAATGTTCATGTAAAAATTCCTGCAGTAGGGAAATGGGAGTGGAGGTTCCAGCAGACAGACCAGTTGAATTGCATTCCGCTGTTTTAAGATCTAATGGATATTAGCCCTGTTTTTAAAGCATGGTACACTGCTTTTGTGACTCATCTTTCAGAACCATTGTTTTCAGTATTGTTAGCAACGCTGCAGTTTGGAAGTCAACCTGGGGTTGTAAACCTGGGAATCACTGCGACACGGAGCCCTGTGGCGTACGTGCATGATGGGCAGCAGTGTGGGTTTTGGTGTGTGACAGTTCAGTAATTGAGGACGCTGCCTTGCAGATTTAGTTTTGAATTGCAAATACCACCAGGATTCTTCTGTTTTGGGAGACCTATATGCATGGCTTCAAAGCTGCTCTGCCACTTCAGGTTTGAGTGTGGGTGTGAGACAAGGGTAGGTATTCAGACTGCGAAATCAGATTGCAGCCCACAGAGGCAAACTGGAATTACTGGTCCCAGAGGTGGGCTGTCTCTCAAGAGGAACTCCGTGTGTGCGTGTTCCTTGCCAAGACCTCACCTCTGATTTCATGATACCAAATACTGTGTTCTTGATTTAGAAAACCCAAGAGGTTTTAGATCTTCTTTTCCATGACAGTGAGAAGAGAAACAAAACAGTGTGTGAATGAGAGGAAGGCATTCGAGGGTCTTCAGACGTGATTGTTGTGCCATTGCTGCAAATGCTGGTCACTACTTCTTGAAAGCATGGTTACTTTTCAGGTTTTCTGGGGTACCTGACAATCTAAGCTAGACACAGGGAGACTTTTTTCTGATATTCTTTGTTTAACAGCAGAAGAATTTATAGCAAGTCCATTTCAAAATAAGTCTAAGGTCCCAGTTGATGGGTAGAGAGTGTTCTGTGGACCTGTGGCTGCAGCCTGCTTACTGCTGGCTTCCCTCTGTAAAGAAAATCACTGAACTAGCTGGCAGAAGCCAGATGAGACCTTTGCCTCTAGTAGGGTTGTCTGGCACTAAAGTGGGTATGCTCAGCAGAAGAACTGAGCCCTTAATGAGCATGGAGGCTGGCATCCCATGTCTTTGAGAGCAGACCCTACCTACTACCAGATTGTTATCAAGAGGTACTTCTGGTGCTGTGGAATGTCTAAGCCGTGGCTAGACTATGCTGAGATGTCATGTCAATGGCTGGTGAATCTGTCCTGCTGGGACCAGTCAAGTATGGGTGTAGAGCCCAGAGGAAACTTGAGCCAATATGAGCAAGCTGTTGGGGAAGTGTTCCTCAGAGATGGGCACATCTCAGCACCTGCCTTTTGCCTCTTGCTATGCTGACCTGTGTCTTTCCCTGGCTACGTTCTGCAAGGGTGCCAGCAGTGGAAAGCTGCCAACTTGGCAGTTGAACAGCGGAGCTGACGCAGCTCATTTATCAGAGGGATATCACACGATGTGAGAGCCCCACACTGCTACTTACTCAATATAGAGCTGGTACTGCCTCCATTAGGGAAGAGCTGATGGCTGGAAGTTGGGATCTGCATGCTCAGCAGAGTATAGTATGGCCCTGAGTACTGACAGGACACAGCACCAGTTCTATGGCAGCTGTGGCAAGTCCACTCAGGGAGAAAGGCATTAGGGAATCCTTGTGAGTGTATTTACCTGCTCCTAAATATTGTTCTGGCAGCTAAGAGAAACACCCTGCAGCAGGATAGCCATCACAGAACAGCAGCATCCAGCTCCTAAGTAGCTCCAACTCAGAAACTGGAGTAGTAGAGCAACAACTGGACAGCTGCAACAGGCTGAATTGTTCAGGGACACAATTCTGTTGCTAGTCTGTGGTTCCTCCCTAGAATTTCTTAGGGGAGGAATACTGAACTAATGCAAAAAAACACGTGGCTGTGCATTGCTGTAATATGCAGATGTGAATAATAGGACTTGTATCTGTATCTTTCCCTGTCTACCAATTTCCTGCTGATGCTACAGGTCAGCTTCTTCCCTTTCACAGAGAAAACCCACCTAGATTCATTCCTGTGTGACCTACTCTAGGTGATCCTGCTCTGGCAGGGCAGGATGGACTCAATAATATTTCGAGGTCACTTCCAACCCCTAACATTCTGTGATTCTGGATCCCATCTGCCTCTAAAGCCTAGTTATAAAGCCTACTCCTAAAACCACTCTCTCATAAGGCTCCATCTAGACGCTCTGAATCTCTAAAGAGCTCTCAATTCTGTATGCAGTGGTTCAAAACAAAGACAGGAAAGATGACAGATGTTACATTTGTGTGAAGCAGGTCTCCAAGCTGTAATCATCAGGACATTCACCATGGTTACATGGATGAGACCTGCTTGAGTTACAGGATCAGTAAACCCTCTTAACAGTGCTCACTTGCATCTGTCATTGATGTTTATTTGGTATGGGGAAGGGAAAAGATGTGTTAAAAGCAAAAACTGTCTTGATGATGCTTAAATGTTATTCTTTCCCCTTATTCACAGGAGAACTACTGAGTCAGCCGAGACCTGAGGGACTGACAGAGATCATCTGTCCCAAGAACGGCAGCGAGCGAGTTAATGTTGCCTTGGTTTACCCCCCAACTCCTACTGTGATCAGCCCTTGTTCCAAGTGAGACCTGAAAGCAGAACCCCATTCCTTGTCAGTAGAGACAAGAAAGCCTAAGTAAAATATGTGTTCACTAAGCAATGTTTTTTCTGGAAGGTGGTAGCCCCACAGCCTGGGGACTGTTGTAATTATATGTGGATATAGACATCCTACTCAAAGGATAAGAGGTACAGTAAAACGGGTTGAGGTGTTTGCTGAGGTGTATTGTGGCAGATGCCAGATACACATAGAGGGCAGGGCAAATCAGATCACTCTCCGCCACATCAGGTTGCTTGAGACTTTGTATAGGCAAGAGTTGATGACTGCCAAGGATGGAGATACCACCACATCTCTAGACTCTACAATTACACTATTCTCCTGGGGCAGAACTTCTTTTCCTTCTGTCCCATCTGAGTCTCACATATTACAGCTTGTCTTTCATTGCCATGAAGATGCACTACTGACTTGTGTTCAACATATTCTCCACCAGACTCCAAGTCAGCTGGACCCCAGGCTATAGTGGTGCATGAGATTGTTCTAATTTAGATATAGGGCTATGCACTAGTCTCTGTTTAATTTCACAGTCCTGTTGCTGGCCCAGTCCTCCAACTCGATGAGGCCCTTCTGGACAGAAACTTTGCCATTCTGTGTATCATGTCCTTCACAGAGTGGGAACAAGCTTGGAAAACAGATCTGTGCTGCAATGGGAACAAATGTGGAACCATGCTCACAATAAGAGCCAGTGTGTTTCTTGCAGAACAGAAATGCACCTGTGACCTACTCTCCTTGGAGTGGAGCAAGGGAATTTGGCAGAGAACTTAGTGGTGGCTGCTACTGTGATGCATGTGGATGTCTATTACTTCAGTGTCTAAAAGTAACTTTGGAGTTACTTTCTCTCTTGTTAGTACCCCTTCCTCCCCCCCAAATATACTCATCCTGTTGGAGAATAGCTTCAGCGATGTATGGCTGTTATGCTGTGTGTGAAGCAAAGTGCCCACCTGGGGCAGGAAACAAGCTGCTCTAATGCTGAGATATAGACCACCACTGTATTCATTTGGTCCTCCTGTGTGTGTACTTGGCATAGCACGTTTCTAACTTGAGGCTGCAATTTCTGTTGTACTGCACTGCCAGGCTATGCCTGTGCACTTGTTCCCTTGTCCTCCAGCTTATCTTCCATGGTGTCTAACAACTGTGTCCCAGTTTCACAGTCACTGTGCTGCCAGGAAACTTGTGTTCCCAAAAAAAGTCTGTGTTACTTTTAAAGAACTCACCCTCCCTATCTAAAAGCCTAGAGAAAGTTGTCTTAGGTTATTCAGCACAAGCACTATGAACCCTGCTGCTCATTACACCTTACTTTATCTTTTCCTCCTCCAGATAAATCATCAGTGCTGGTGCCAAAGGTTTTCCACCAGGCAGAACATGGCTGATGCTCTGCAGTGCTCCAGTCTCTCCAGTTGTGGAGTTGCATGCTGATGAGGATAGATGGGACTTTGGACTCTGAAACACTGTGGGGCAGGGGCAGCTCCCAGGTGGGGGCCTCATAGCTGGAGTGGATGCAGTCACCTGGAAATCGGGGACAACAACAAGGCATGAAGCAAAGTGATTGCTGCAGATGGCAGGGCTGCTGGCCAGAGGGGAAGCACTGGGGATAGGATTCTGTGGACCCATTGATCATGTGTTGAAAACCCATTTGGATCTCATGATGAATGTTAAAATGTTCTTGGTACCATTTAATTCAGACCTGCTTGAAGGAAAGTCTCTTGAAATGAGCTGTAGCGGGATTCCCTGGATTTGTTCCTGGACAAGTGAGTTGGCCAAGGCTTTTTTGAGGAGGGGGTTGATGCTATGAATCCTTTAAAATTGCTCCATTTCGAAACAGTTTTCTGTGTCCCACACAACAGGTTTGGGTAGTGGCTGGCAGATCAGGAGAAGAAGCAGGCTGGGTTTCCTGCTTTGTGTGTTCACATGCACTGTGCCGTGAAGCAGCAAGGCTGTGTCATAACCACAGAAGGAGAGAAGAGTGGTCAGTGTCTCTCTGAAACCTGACATGTCTTCCATGTCACTAGCTCCCAACAGCTCATAGTCTGCCATGTATTGATGCTCTTGAGTTGCAATTCTGGTACTCTCCACGTATTGTGGCCACTAGAGCAGTCTAGAACTGGGTTCTTTTCCTGCCAAAGCCATCCAAACATCTTTGTGCAGAGGTTCAGTGAAGCAGCATATGGCTGTGTGGTACAAATTGGCCCTGATCCCCTTGGGCTGACTGCAGCAGCTGTGCTCGGTGAGCAGCCATTCTCTTTTGGCAAGATGTGAGATAGGGTAGGATGAGCACTGGCACCACAGTGCTGGTTTCTTTCCTGAATAGGTTGAAGACTTCTGAGATGTTGCTGTCAGTTTACATCCTACAGCTGAGCCCTGATAACTGGACTGTATAAGTCCTGTTCCATGCAAATATTTGATTCAGTGTAAATCCATTAGGAGACAGACATTTCCCAAGATAGCATCCCTTCATCTGATGCTGGTGGAGTTCTGAGACATGAGGCACTCAAAATGCTCATGTTAATATCCAGCTCTTAATCCTATGGGCAGACCTGAAATGGATGATACTGATTGGCAGGCAGTTCCCACAAGGATACAGGCTGGCTAAGGCTGCAATTGGTGCATGATAGTGGCATGCATCCTGCTAGGATCTGCTGGTGTTGCACAGTTGAGGTTCCCTGGCTTCTGATTCTTCAGTTGCCAGCCTTGTGTGCAGAGCTGTGAATATCCCTATTGGCATGAACTGGGAAATGCAGGGCAGAATGCAATCAAGTGGGAGATTGTGGAGGCCAGGTGGAAGAAATCAAGCCCTTGTGTCTCACTTCATGGAGGGGAAAGCTGCCAAATAAAAGCTGGCAGCTCAGTCTGCTTCCTGTCTCTTCAGGCTATCATTCCAGCTAGGGAGAACTTGGATTCAGATTTCATGTGTTGACATGCCACCTCATTCAAGCCTTTCTTTTGTCAGTGAGAAGCATTAATTGATTATGCTTCTGTAGATAAATTTGGGACTAGAAATTCCCTGTGGTGGCTGGAGGTTGTGGAAGGGAGGTGAAATTTTTGAATGCTGTCAGAAACAGTGCTGGGAAACTCCTTTGTCTTGAGTCTTTCCCTACTGTTGCCTCCTGTGCTGGGCGGCTACTCCTCTGTGTGTTGCTACTCACCTCTCTTTCCGTTCTCCGTAGGAAGAAACTAGCGATTTGCTCCTGTGACCTTTTGTGGAAGCCACGTTGCAAAGAAACCACAAAGTGGAATCCTTATTCAGCTGGAGGCCTGTTTCCCAGTGCATCCCATATGGTCTGGGATGCATGAGCATGAAGGAGTGAGAGAACAGAGCAGATGTCTTACAGCCTGCTCCTTGGGACTGCAGCCTTCCTGCCAGGGCATGCCACCTCAGCAGGAGCACAGCATTACCTGGCCTTTGCAGGCACTCAGTCTGCTGTCTGCATTGAAGCTGCGGTGCTGGGAGTGTGGCCATGTGGAGATCAGTCTAGTTGGGTCTTTGTAATATGAAATGGTGATTGCTCGACAGCCCACTGTTTAGTAACTGGTGTAACTCTTTTCATCTGTATTTTTTAAATATGCAAAAGCCATTTAATTTTCTATGCAGTTCAAAACCAGCTCCCCTTTGCAACTGCAAAGAGGGAGATCTGTGCAGGAGAACCAGGTCAGGTGGCTGATTTCCTTTAGATTTTGCTGTTGCTCTCTTTTAAGGATGCATTCTGGAATCCTCTGCAGTGTTCCTTTGCTGAGCGCCTGCCTCTTAGACCCCATGTAATATCCCTGAGCCTCAGAGATAAGGGCCCTGTATTTTTGGAGGATCTGTCATTCTTTGTAGGTCAAGCCACAAGGAAATCAGGCTTAAAGGCAGTATCCTTAAGAGTAGAGATATCTGAGTTCAGAGCATGCGTTATATTCCTGTTCTTGTCCCTGCTTGGAGAGTTACTAAGCTAAGGCCTCTGTGGAGCACCCTGCAGCCTTTACTGAAAGTGTATTATGAAGAGGGCAGAAAGAACTGGGGCATAAATTGTGTCCCTGACAGTGAATTTAACTCTGTTGGAACAGGAGGAGGATCTCCTGGTACTACATGATTACGTCAGTTGAGAGGACTGCTCTGGTTTTGCTTGTTGCAATGTTTGCAGATCTGTTCCTTGTTGACCAGTTGATTTCCTGATGAAACTGATGCAGAGCTGGCAAGTTGCTTTGCATTGCAGGACTTTCAGCAACTGGAACGTGTCCTGGAGTACCTGTGTTATGCTCTGAAGCAAAACCTGGGATTCAGACCTGCATCTGTCCAAGTGCAATTCCCAGGATAGCAGCAGATAGACCCTTCTGCATATCCCTAAGGAGCACACATCTATCGAGATGAAGTGAGAGGGAGCCCAGAGGGTGATGCTGCACATTTGTCTCATCTCTGGGCTTGCAGGGGTAGTTGGAGGCTTCTGGCAACTGCAGAGGGTCCTATATGATGAGACACCTCTGCTTTAACTGTGACAAAGGCAAAAAGGTCAGTGAAATAACATTTATTTCCAGCCTGCCACAAGATCAGGATGCATTTGACTTTTGTGGTAGTGCTTTTCTTTCTGCATTCTGCCTCTGCTCTGAGCTTGGGAGATTCAGGTTTAAAGTTAGAAAGAAAAAGACCAGGCTGGGATTTAACTTGTCTTGAATCACATGGAAGAGTGTGGGGGCTACAAGGAAGATGACCCATGCTTCTGCAGTATCCCCCATGCTACAGTTCCACAGTGGTTGTGAAAACTCAATGGTGTATTTGGGTGCTGCTTTCCCAGGAACCCAGGCTGCACTAAGTTGTGCCCTAGCATCAGAGCTTACATGGGGTCCCTGTTCCCTTCCACTTTCTGAGACAGTTAAAAGTTTGTCAGCAGTAGGGACTCCTTGCTGTGAGAAACCAGAATGTGGCTGTGTTAAATGGAACTCCCAGTGGTATTTAGGAGCTCACTGAGTGAGGTGAAAGCCCACCAGCTCACTCCTGCTGAGCCAGATTCTAGACCTCACCTCCTCTTAAGCCCTTTAGATGGGATCTTGGGCTGGCAATCTTGAAACTGGGGAGGTAGAGATGCTGCACTGCAGTAAGCACAAGTAGAGGCAAGCAAATGGGCCTCAGTGTAGCACTCATCATGCACTTCATGGCTCAGTTCATGGACTGTAATTGCAGGTATTCATATAATCTGCATCACTGGGCAGGACTCTGCGCGCGCACTCACATGCATGCCCAGATGCACACACACCACACCCACACTTGTGCACACATCCTCGCCAAAAGAACTAAAAATAAAAATTATCTCAGTCTCAAAAAAAGAGGCCTGGCTGTTTGGTTTGGTTTTCCTCTTTCAGTGCTTCTTCAAGCCCTGTTGCTATAAGAGTCTGTGCCTAATTGTAAATCTGAGGTTTTCTGAATCCAGGAGCCAGAGCATTTAGGAGCAGTGTTAGCAAGTAGCTTGCAAAGTCATTGAGATTTTGCATGGAGTGAATTTGAGCATGGAGCCTCCCATTTGGATTAATGTGTGGGAACCACTGCCCACTTCAGCAAGAAAAGAGATTCCTGATAAAAAGTTTTCTCTCTACCGTATTTAGAGTGTGTTTTGGATTTGTGAGGCCAGCTCAGTGGTTCTCAGGAGTAAGGCTTGATTCCCTGCAAGCCTCACTCAAGTGCTATGTGGTTCAGAATTGCAAGCAGTAAGGTACATAGCCTTTCTTGCTTGCTGACATCAGTGTTTGTAGCAGCACCAAGAGAGTGATTTAAATGTAGAGTAAGTCCCTTCCTGCACAGCCCTGAGCATCTGTGTGTGACTTCCCCATCTCTTACCACTCATCTGGAGAAGACAAGATAGACCTCCATGATAGCCCATCTGAAGACATTGATGCCATGCAACAGGTCTATGGGAAGGGGTAACAGCATGTGCAACAAAATGCTGGTGTGTCAGTGAGACAGGAGGCAAGACTGAAGACAGGCCCCAGCCACAACAGGGGAGATGAGAAGATGACAAGCTATTTAGGGGCTGACAGAGGTGGAGGTGTTGGGGTGGTTGCATCAGTCAGGTGGGTGCCACATAAGCTTTGACTTCCGTTGCTAAAGGACAAAAGAGAAGTATCTGAGGATGTACCTGGACTACTCTCCTGGGCTGCAGGCAGCACCAGCAGAAAATTAATTACCTTGTGATGGACAAAGAGAACTCCTCCCTTTACCTGCTTACCAAGATGACGTACTGAGCTCACATCTATCTCTTCACTACAGACCTTAAAAGGGATATGGAGAAGAACACAAGGCAGCTTCCCCGGGCAGGGAGAGGATGGGGAGTCTGTTGAATCACTCTGGTGGCTGTCCACACCCTATAGACATACCAGATAAAAGTTGTGGACACCCCATGTGAAGTCAGTCATGAGAAGAATGTAGAAGCCTAAATCTGATGTCTGTCCAGTGCATTTTCTCCATAACACATCCAGAAGACTGCTGTGAGCCTAAACCTACTCAGCAAAAGCTCATGAGAAATATCACAGCAGTGTGAAGGTGGAGGTGCTGCAGCAGAGCAAGGGCTGCCTTTGAGCCTGCAGGGACAGGTACGAGCGAGGCAACCTGCACGCTGGTGGCACATACAGTAGTTTGGGTGGGAAGAGACCATTAAAAGTCATCTAGTCTAAACCCTATGTAGTCAGCAGGGACATCTTCAATTAGATCGGGTTGCTCAGAGCCCAGTCGAACCTGATCTGGGATTCTAGGGATGTGGCATCTACCACCTCTCAGGAAACCTATTGCAGTGTTTCATCACACTCATTGTCAAAAAAAAATCTTACATCTAGCCTAAATATGTAATTTTGAGTTTAAAACCGTCACTCCTCCTGTCACAACAGGCCCTGATAATACTTTTCCCCGTTGTTCTTTTAAGCCCCCTCTAAATACTGGAAGGCTTAAAAAAGGTCTCCCTGCAGCCTTTACCCCCGGCTAAACAACTCCAGTTCTCACAGCCTGGCCTCGCAGCAGAGGTGCCCCAGCCCTGTGGCCATTTCTGCGGCCTCGTCTGCACCCGCTCCAACAACTGCGGGTCTTTCTTCTGCTGAAGCTATTCTTCCATGTGCCCACGACATTTTCTTATCCCCCAAACGGACGGCGGGAACTTCGGATGCTGCGGAGGGCACCGCCTACTGCAACCCGCGGAGGGCGGAGGCGGCGGCAGCGGGGCCGCCCCGCGGCCTAGGGGCGGGCCCCGTGCTCTCCCCGCCCCCGACGGGCCGCCGTTTCTGTTGCCGCTGCTACGGAGGAGCAGAAGGTGAACTGCGTACAGGCTGCTTCCAACGAGGTGCCGGCGCCGCCTGCCCCCGCCGTCTGCTCGCCGGTGAGTGCGCTGGGGCTGCGGGAGGCGCCGGGTAACAGCACCGCGGCGACCAACGGGATGGCCGCGCCGGGCATGCGCTTGCCCCGGGCCCGCCGCCTCCCTTGCGCATGCGTGGAGGCCACTTTCGGGCGCGATTATGGCGGTAGGCTGCGTGACTGTCTCAGGCCTCCTCTCGCTGTACTCTAGGTGCTCGGTGCTTCCTGAGGCTGGGGCCGTGCGGCGGCGTCCATCGCGGCCTGCCCGGGCAAACCGAGTACTGGCTTAGCGGGGAAGCGCTTTCCGTCTGCATCTGAGTGCCTTCCGTCTGCGCCTGGGATGTATGTACTTGTCCTACGAGGGCAGCAGATAATCGCTTAGCGCTCAGAGTGCCGTTACTTTTCCGTCCAATGTATGGTTCAGTGTGCTTTACACACATTGGACACTCTGTGCTTCAGTATAGATAGTGGGTGATCGCGGTGTTGCGTTATGCTGGTCAGGATTCTGCCAGCTTGTCCCAGCCGTGTAACTTTTTCTGTTGAAACTGGGACAAACGTGCGGGTTTTGTATCTTAGAGCTAGGCACGACATTAGACGTGTGTGATAGAGTTCCTCCGTGCCGTTCGAATTTTATGGATGTGAGGAGGAAAAGGGTGTTGCATCTCCGGCTTCAGTATTGATTTTGTTACCCATCTGTAAGCTGGTTCACTCAGTTTGATGACAGGTGAAACTGTTGCCATGTTTACTGCAGTTTGGTGCCAAAAGGATGTGTAAATTTTGATGCTTTAGTTTCTTCTTTGTGACTTTATTTAAATGACCTTAATATTTATTTTTCTCTTAGGGTAGGCAGCATTGTAGGATCAATGATCAAGAAATGAATGGAAAAAACTCAAGTGCCAGTTCGAATGACTTCAGTGATCCAGTTTACAAAGAAATTGCTATAACCAATGGTTGTATCAACAGGATGACCAGAGAGGAACTCAGAAGTAAACTTGCAGAGTTCAAGCTTGAAACCAGGTTAGGCTGACTTGTAAATATTTTATGTTTGAGAGCGCTGGAGCCAGAAAGGATGATTATTGTAAAGTTTTTAAACACCCTACAATGTGAAAAGGCAAAGCAAAAAACAGATGCCACCAAACACCACTTGTTTTATGTACAGTCTTGATGTAGCTTTTGTTGTAGAGTTAGTGCCTGTGATAACTGCTTAATGTGTTACCAGAAATGTGCACTGTCTGAATTGGTGACACACAGAAGCACGTACAGAGGGGACTAACTAATGTGATTTTGGTCAAGAAGGAGGGGAAAGAAGAACTTCAAGTTCTCTGGTGGTGCTACAGACCTCCAGTATGTAGAAACTTGCTTCAGAACATACATATTTTTATTTAGTGTACCCAGTACCAGTCCAATACTGGCTAGAACCTCAGTGGTGAGAAGGTGTGGAATTTAATCAATGCAGAGGACAGATAGCTTTAGATGAAGAATTTGCTGGTTTGAATAGATGAGATGTGAACTGGAATTGTGCTGAGGAGGAGGAAATGGCTAGTGATATATAGAAAGTAGTTCCTGCTCTATGGGAAATGATCTGCGAGACCTTTTGGTCATCTTGTGGCCTGACAAACTTGAGATATTGAGAAGTTCAGCTGGGCAGAACAAAGTGTTGTTTTGTTTGCAACAGTAATGAGGAAGTAGTGGTCATGATGGGGAGTTGGCAAGGTGGGAAGCTACTGCTCTGGAGGAAACAAGAATATGACAGGTAAGAGGAAATCTGAAAGGAGAAGCCTAGCTTTGTAAAGAAGAAGTCTGTAGGGAGGAGTATGTTCAGCAAGGAGTGGGAAAAGAGAAAGGACAGAGACTCATTTGAGCAGAATGAAAAAAAAAAAGTATGTGGAGCCTTCCACCTCCACCTTGTCTGTCTGCAGCAGTTCTGGCTGCATTGTTATTCTAATTCCTCCTTTGGTTAAATGAATTTAGCTCCTCAGAAGGAAGTATTTTTAGCATTACCTGATAAAGTTTTTGGCAAAAGAAGTTAGATTTGTACCGATACCCCTAGACATCACATCTAGAAGTATTTGGAGATCACAGCCACCACTTTATCCCACAAAATGGAGTATTAACTGTATAATAAAGTCAAATTCTAACTTCCTGAGTGCTGATGTTCAAAATTAGGCTAATAAATTATGAACTTCCAAATGTTAAATATAGCTTCAGTTCTATAATGGTGAAATAATTAAATGAGAGTGTGATCCTTGTCACTTTCCTTGTCTCTTTAGAGGAGTGAAAGATGTGCTGAAAAAGAGACTCAAAAACTATTACAAGAAACAGAAACTAATGCAGAAGAAAGTCATTAATGGAGACAGCTACTATGATTACATCTGTGTTGTTGACTTTGAAGCAACATGTGAAGAAGGAAACCCACCTGAATTCGTACATGAAATAATTGAGTTTCCTATTGTCTTATTAAACACACGTACCTTGGAAATAGTAAGTTTACTGTCACTATGCTGTTGTTCTGTGTAACTTATTTGCTGCAGAAAGTCTATAGATTAGTTTTTAGGTTGATATTGAACTTCATTTAAAATAGTTCCTTTTTTTTTCATAAAGACTTGTCCTCTGTGCCTCTTACATATGGACAAAACTTACTTTCTTTTCCTTTTAGTGTTTCCTAAAGCACTTGAGATAAACCATGCCCCTGCTGTTTACTTCTTCCCTCCCGTAACTTGTACGAGGAACTTGCAGTTCAACATCACACCCCCTCACACACACACAACTATACTTCTTTTTCTGCTTTAAGATCCACAAGTCTTTTTCTAGGACTCATCAACAAAAATTAGCAAATTCTGTGGTCCTGTGTGAGGCAGCAGAAGAGACTAATACAGAGGTCTAGTAAGGGGAGTTGAGTGAACTCTGCTTCTTGGCAGCCTTGACTACTTCCACAGTGTGTCTGACAGATTGACCGTTGTGTAACCTGATTTTGAACATACTAAGTAAGCATTTGTCAGCCTCGAGTGCTGTATTTCAGTGCAGATTTCTTTTTGGAAAGGCTGCTTGCTGTGTAAACTCTGAATAATGGTTCATTTATAGAGAACTTACAAGAGGTGGAGGATTTCCAGTAATCACTGTGATGCTACATCAGACTGTAGCTGCATGTATGATTTAGCTGCAGAGAGAATGGTACAGCTTACCAGAATTGTTTTATTGCCTTCAAAGTAGTAGGAAGCATCATGTTTTTTCCTCTGTTTAAAAGGCTTTTCATGGCAGGAGGGGTATGGAGCTTTCTTTTGTCCATGACCCTTGCATGTAGTCCTCAGTCTTGTAGCTCTGTTTCCCAAAGTTGAGGTCATTGTGTTTATCTCTGCCTGGCTGGCATCCAAAGATGGATAACTTGCGTGCAGCCTCTGAGATGTGTGGCCTCTTGCCATCTTTGAATTACAGGTGAGCCTTTGGAGACCACCTCATAATCACCAGGCTTTGATCATGGCTCTCCTTTCGTTACTCCTTACTCATGCTCTCTTTTTTCCAAATCCTCCCCTGTATTGCAGTCTGTCCTTCTCGCCTCTTATATCCACATCCTTGCTTTTTGGTGCTGGTGGGCTGAGACAAAGGACATGTTCCAGTTGGAGCATCATCTGTCCCATTGGAAATCTCATGATGGCCAGTCAGGGTGCTCACATTGGGTGGTGAGGTACACATTCCTTTATGTGTCCAGGAGAGCAAATGACCACTACTTGCCTCTCAGGCATGGGCAGGGTAAGGAAGTTGCTAGATAGTGTGCCTCTGCTCAGTGTATGATTCTCTTATTACAGGAGGATACCTTTCAGCAATATGTGAAGCCAGAAATTAATCCCAAGCTTTCAAACTTCTGTATTGGTCTGACAGGAATCACACAGGTAATCTGCACTTTTGTTTGTTCAGGAAAAAATACTAGTAAGAGGCATAGTGTTGATATTTTCAGACAGATAATCTTTCATGATATTTTTTCTGTAAGGCTTATTTTCTTAATCCTTGCTTTCCCCCCTCTCCCAATTATCAGAGAATTTATTTCACGAAGTTGCTCTAAATTTAGGTGGTATAAGGGGCTGCAGAGAAATGCATTCACTTTGTGATCCATGTGTAAAAACTTTAATCTTTGGCAGAGGAAAGCACCATTTGAGTTGCATCAGTTTCCAATCTAAGGGTTTTTTTCAAAGGCTTTAGAGTCTTACAATGGCAGTGTCCTGTAATAAGGGACTTGAGAAGGAGCCTGGGAAACAAGCTCCAAGGTTTTAATCAAAGTTCAACAGATGTCTAACCTTGTTACCTTTATTGATGGCATTTGGAGGTTGGCCCTTTTGTTGTGCTTCTGTGGTGGCTTTTTTTTTTTCCAGTTTAGAAGAATCTGTCCATTTGTCTTGCTTATTTTAATGTGTAACTTGTTTCTAGAGATTTTTGTGACACCAAATTGTCAAGTGAGTGAGCTAGTGAATGCCTATATATCCATATAATTCTTAACTTTTGTGGGGAAAAATATTTTTTGTTGTTGTTGTTCTCTTAGGACATTGTTGATAAAGCTGACACATTTCCTCAAGTTCTGCAGAATGTGGTAGAGTGGATGAGACGAAGAGAACTGGGAACCAAGTACAGCTATTGCATGTTGACAGATGGGTAGGTCCTTATATAACCTTCAACACAATCTAAACCTGAAAAACTGCATTAGATCTTTGTGAGAGTGTCAGTAGAGGTGGATCATGACACTGCTGTTTTGCTGTTTTGTTATAATTTTAGCTTTGGAGAAAACCAGGGAAGCTGAACTAAACAATTTGAAACTAAGTTTATATCCATTAGATGGCACTGTTTCCTTCCTAGCTTTCTGCATGCAACTAAGTAATGTTGAGTAGGCTTTTTATCCTTTCTTGTTCTTGTAATTCTCTCTTTACATTTAGCTTTCATATAGTATGTAACACCTGAAAATAACAATTTGCGCCTTTAGTTCTATCTAAGCAGCTCCCATGCTCGCCTGAACCCAACTTTCAGTGATAGGTGGTGATTGTGTTCTTACTGTTGATACATCCTGCATGTTTTGACAGAAAGCAACAATGGATTATGCTGTTTATTGAACTAGGAGAAATGGCTAGCACAGAAAGCTCTCTTCTTGGGCTTGGAGAACTATGGTTCTGGTGGGTCCCACCTCTGACAAGCTTTTTGTGAAAGATTGACTTAGTACTGGACCTGCCACATGAGCTTGTCCTCTTACAAGGTCTGCATGGAAAGTCAAGTCTTGTAATGACTGCAAAGTGAACATACTTTGAGATCTACATATATCCAGGATTCAGCATTGCTTTTGTGATCTCAGCTTTGTTACACAGTGAAAGATTCTCTTTGTGCTGTGCCTTATACAGCACTGACCAGGAAGCATGGCTGCTTTCCTGTCTCTCTTGAAATGAGGAATTAAGCAGTACAGAGCTTTTAACATTAGCTGCGTTGAGATGGGTTGTGGATTTTCATATTGCTATGCCTGTGGTTTGTCCAGACTAAGTCTTCTGCTCTGATGGATTAAAAAGGCAGTCTTGTGCTGGTCTGTTACAGTGACTGTGTCAAACCAAAGGGAGATGAATCTCAAAACAAAACTGAAGTTCATGGAAAAAAAAAGTGAAAATGGTCTTAATATGACTTCCTAACTCTTCTGTCAAGTGAAACACAGATAAATATTCCAGTCTATTATATGAGTGGTTTCAAAAATAATGTATTGTAAACTATTATTGGATACATAACAAAACCTTCTTTAATCCAATTTAAATTTTTAAATGGGAAATTTTCTTTGTCCATGAGACTATTTTTTTCCTTGACAAGTCTGAAACTTGAGACAATGACCATAAATCACAGGTCTTTTGCGGTGCAGAACTTGTATCCTTGAAATCTGTGAACACTGAAGCTACTTAAAAGCTGCCACACAAGAACTGAGATGTACAGCTTAGTTCCGTGCCCATGTTAAGGAACTGTGGCAAATGCTGCTATTTGATTAATTTCTTACCTATGATTTTATCTTTGGAAGCGACTGTGAATTGAGAAAATGCTAAAGCAAAACTGATGCACAGCCGTTAGGTTACAGGGCCTAAAATGTTTTTGGAATTGCCTTCTTAGAGGAATCCACTCAGTGAAACGCTTCTGGGAAAATAAGTGCAGTGAAATCTCTCAGTCATATAGGTGAGATTGTGTATACGGTTTCAAGAGAGGGGGAAAAGGCTTTATTTTAGCTTGAAGATTGCAGACATGTTGGGAAGGCTTTCTTCAGAAAGGCAGGCTAGAAGTGCATAGGTTTATAGTTTCTTCATCTTTCCATAAAGGTCTGCTTCTCTTAAAACTGGTTCCAATAACCTATGTCAAGTAGAGAGATGCATGCATACCCAAAGTAATCAGGAGAATTGAAGGTGTCACTTGCTTCCCCAAGGGCTGTGTAAACATCTAGTTTATTGGCAGGTTTTGGAGTAGATGTGGTAGGTGAAGTTGGCGTGGTGTTTGTTGTTTTAACCATCCTGCATCTGAAACCATCCTACTGAAAATCTTGCTCATGTAATTTTGTTTTCCCTATGATTAACAAGTTCATATTAAAAACATTCTTTACCATCACTATAGCAAAAGAGCTTCTCAAGCTCTTTTTCTTCTACTGACCACTAGAAACACCTGTGCAGTATTTAGAATGCAGGGTGTCTGAATTCTATATTAGTAATGTTTTTCTCTTTTCTTTTTTGTCTCTTTAAGATCTTGGGACATGAGTAAATTTTTGAACATCCAGTGCCGTGTTAGTCGTATCAGATACCCTTCTTTTGCCAAAAAGTGGATCAATATTCGCAAATCGTACGGGAACTTCTATAAGGTTTGTACAGATTGTGTTTTTTCTTGCAGGAAGGAAAAAAAGATATTTGAAAGTCTGGAATGTCCTGCTGTGTGTGTGTCGTCTTCAATTGCGTAGTATAAAAGCACAGTATTTAAACTAGTACTTGCCTGGGGCCTGATTTTGAAATGTGTCTCACACCCAGATCTCACTTTACTAATTGAAGATCATATAATCTGCATTTGGTTTTTAATCTTCTTCTTAAGAATCAGGAGTTGCTCCATTAAGGGTTGTCTAAAAATGTCCTACTGGTGCTTTTAGATCAAGTGTGTCTTAAAGTAGTTCAGACTCTTTTTCAATTACATTTGCCTGTAATACACTAAAAACTAATTTGCACCACTGCCTTCCGATATCTCCACTTTTGACAGTGTAGTGGGGACAGAGAAAGATACTAGGGCATATCTGCAGTGGAATCAAATTGTCAAAAGTAGCATCAGATTCAGTACTGGACCTTACTGCTGCTTTTTTTCACTGTAAGATTGCCATAAAGTGTGTTACTGGAGGTTCCTAATCAGTCTGCACTAAACCACTTGTTTAATGTGATTTCAGCCTAGCTGACAAATGTCTCTTGAAGAGCTTTTTCATAAAAAATGTAAAGTTTTGGTTTTTTTTTTTAAATATACTAACATTTTTTGACGAGCAAATGCTTTACTCAGTGCTGGAAAATCCTACAGGGTTTCTCCATTTCTCACTCTGTTATTGTGTCTTCTTTGCATGGCTGTTTCTGCTGGAAATGCGCTAGAACACAGAACAGTCTTGTTAGTCATCTTTAACCTAGACATGCCTTCCTTTCCCTTCTCTACTGAGCAGTGAGTGCTTTTTCATCAAAGGCAATGAAGATTGTAACTTAGAAGGAGTTGGTTTCTTTTTACTTTTTTTAATTGTTAATAAATGCAAAGGTTGGTAGCATTTAGAGTCATTCAGTGCTTCTGTTCAGCCATGCTGAGCTCTTGTTGAATCTGTTAAGTATTAGATAAAATTAATGACAAGAGATGTCATAACTTCCCTGTGGAATATCCTGCAATCTGCAGTGTTTCCTCTGCCCAGTTTGTGGATGCTATTACTGGAATTGCATATTGTCAGGTTTTGGCATCTGTGTTGTTAGAGTTCTGCCTTGCTAATTCAGTAGTATGGTGTGATATCCTGGAACTTGTCATGTCTCACATCTCCCCCATCCCACCACCAACCACTCCAACCACCATGAAACTGAACTGAAGTTTTCTTTTGAAGTTTTCCCTTTTGGTTTTTTTTTTCCATTGACTTTTCCAAAGTGAGGTCCTAGGGGTGGTGTAGCACTTTTCAAGGCTAAGTCGGTTTAACTTGCTTGTACATTCACGTAACTGTTGGCCATCCATCTATATAAACATGGGCATCACTGTGGTGTTTGGAGACATCTGGAAGTTTGGTGTCAGTGAGAATCAGGAGACTGGTGCTTCTTTAATTGTTTGGCATTTAAAACAAACCTCCAAAGTGGTACTGCAGAAATAATCAGATTTTGGTGTTGATTCATTTTTTTTACACAGCTTGTTAACGCTAGCTAGGCCATGGCTTCCACTACTGCCAGCACTGCCACATCTTGAACCTGGTGTTAGTAACAGTTAGAGGCTTTTGAGATTATCCTGGGTCTAGGCAAACTCCTGTTGACTACGTCTCCTCTGTAACAATTAGAGTGTCTGTCTCCCCAAGATGCTTTGAATTTAAATTGTTAGTGGTCTGCCAGAAGGCAACGTGGAAGTTATATGTGACTTAAGCAGACTTAATCTGCATGTTTCTGTTGCACTGTGTTAGATAAAAAAAGACTTGATGCAGAACCTAGTCCTTGAATGTGGTTCATTTTCTCTATCAGGTTCCAAGGAGTCAGACCAAGCTGACAGTCATGCTGGAAAAGCTGGAGATGAATTATGATGGGAGACCTCACAGCGGGCTTGATGACTCAAAAAACATTGCAAGGATAGCTGTAAGGATGTTGCAGGATGGCTGTGAACTGCGGGTGAATGAGAGAATGCATGCTGGACAGCTTATGACAGTATCCTCCTCGGCCCCCTTAGAGGGAGCCCCTGCTCCACAAATGCCTCGATACAGAAACTAACAGTTCAGAGAATCTGCCTTAGGGTCTGCTCTGGGATACCCGCTGAAAGACTGTTAAATGGCCACCTCTACCAATCTGTCTGCAATGCAGAATCTGAAAGCACCTTAACTAAGCTTCTCTGTTGAAATAAAGATGAGCGTGGAAGCTCTTTGAAACCTGCATTACAGCATTATGTTTTTGTTTTTTAATCTTGATTTTTGTTGTTGTTGCTGTTTGCAGCTTTTCTAGCAGTAGGGTTGGTATGCAGAATCCAGGCAAAATGTTAAGCTTTTAAGATCAGGTAATTCAAACACACGCGAAGATCAACAAGGCCTGTGCACTGCTGTTCCACCCCAGGCTGGGGGTAATATCTGTTCACAATGCTGTGCTCTAATGATATCTAGCATCTGATTTATTCACTGTACACAAATAAGACATTGCTGGAAGAACTGAAATAGTGAGTAGTCTGGCTGGCCTTTCCTGATAAGGCACTCTTCTAAGGCTTCCTGCTGGTTTGAATATTTAAAAAATCTAGGTGAAATGGGAGCATGTTCATCAGTTCTAAAGCGTAGGAGAAATAATGTAGTGTTTAGGGGGTTTGTTGGCTTGGCTCTTTTGGTTTTGTGGGGGGGTTGTTGTTTGTTTTTTTTTTTTTTCTTTAAGAGGTGTGTTTATCTGCTTCTACATCAAATAGAAGAGCTGAGCATTGAATAAAAGTTCCATTAATGCAGTATGATAGTAATTCTTTTTAACCTGGATTTAAAAAGAGAAGCTTCTTCAGATTTTCTCTTTGAGGATTTTCTATTCCTGATACGTTCATAGCTCCACTTCATTTAATGCCATTTTATGGGTACTGTCAGCCATTCGTGCTTAGAAATGAGCGAAGTAAAGATAAGGTCAGAGCATGTGAGATTGTAAAAAGTTTTATGCTATGTGGTTGTTATGTAAAACAACACAAGAAGCTTCTAGTTAATAGTTAGACAGAGTCATATAATCAGCCGGGTTGGAAGAGACCTCCGAGATCATCCACTCCAACCTATCACCCAGCCCTATCCAATCAACTAGACCATGGCACCAAGTGCCTCATCCAGTCTTTTCTTGAATGCCTCCAGGGACGGTGACTCCACCACCTCTCAGGGCAGCCCATTCCAATGGCAAATCACTCTGTGAAGAACTTCCTCCTAACATCCAGCCTAGACCTCCCCCGGCACAACTTGAGACTGTGTCCCCTTGTTCTGTTGCTGGTTGTCTGGGAGAAGAGACCAACCTCCACCTGTCTACAACCTCGTTTCAGGCATTTGTAGACAGCAGTGAGGTGCTCAACTATTTTTGGTGTCTTCTCATACCTGTGCCACCATGAAGTTACACCTTTATCTCAAAACCTAACATGGGGAGGTTAATATGATATTATCAGTAAGGGCCATCTAATTATTAACACCTTCAGCTTTTATCCTAGGCCCCATAAAGGTGATAGTTAAAAGGTGAAAGTGATAATTTGCTTTACCTCCATGGGCTTTTACGAAGGGAACATTAACACACTCAGCTTTGTATTAGAGTGGCTTGTTCTGAAAATTGGAATGAGGTATTTTGGTTGCTTTTATTTAAAAAAAAAAAAAAAGTTAGTTTGGTATCCTTGTATTCTTTCAATTATTTGTACCATCTACATTCAGGGAAAAACAAACAAAAAAACACCAAAACAACCAAAGACTAACCAATTCTAATAAAGCTTTGTTGAGAACATTCACTGCTTCAATAATCAAACTTCTCCCAGCTCCCCTTTTCTCACTGCATCAGTGGAAATGTGAAAACTGTTTTAAATTCATGTGAGGAATTCATGTATAGGTCAGTTGTTAATGGCTTCCTATGTAGGAAGGAAGCAATTTCCATTCTGGAGTAGAGATTTGGGCACCCACAGCTGCTTTAAAATGTTTGGGTTTTTTTTTAAATGAAAGTAAGTACTTCTACTTGTAGAGTTCAGTTGAACTTCACAGATTCCTGCCCATATTTTGTAAAAATTGTTAACTATATATTTGCTTTTTACTATACCAGCTATAGTACCCTATTTTCTAAAGAACCAAGCCAAATTGCTCTTTCTGTCTCTGAGTCACTGAGGTGCAGGTTTCTATGATAAAAGTGAATCTAGCTCGGCAGGTCTCTGCTTGGGATGCTGGCAGTGTCATAGATTTTGTTGCTAGTCTTTTGTTTACAGATCTATATGCTTACAGTGCAGTGTTACAGATTATTTTACATGTTTCGTACAGGAAGAGTTGTAATTGTACATCATTTAAGTACAGAGTTGTTTTTGTTAAGTAAGTTCATGAAAATGTTTGAGGTAAGAGTTAAATATTGTTTTGGATTTTATCCATGAGTTGCAGAAATCAGTAGAATCTTTGCAGATACTGTTTAGTCTAACTTGGATTAATGTCAAACTGTAAACTGCAGCTCTTTACACAGAATGTTTGATTCTGTCCTTTTGAAATGAGAGAATGAAGTAAATTTTTGTTGTTGGTTTGCTTGAGTTGTAGATTAACTTAATGATACAAGTTGGTATTTATTAACATGTCAGCTACTGAATTCGCTCTATAAAACATGAGATGACAACACCCCTGGAGGTCTTGGTCTCGGCACGGCTCATGATTAATCTGACTTGGTTTCTTACATAGTTGTCAGTCTCCAATATGCAGAAAAAAACTCTCTGCAGACGTTAGCTCTCTGATATAGTAAAAAGGTTTGTCTCATTGGGTTGGTATTTGTTTTTTTTTATTTTTATTTCACATTTCAGGAGCTGTACTTCAGCAATTCTACTGCTCGGAGAGATGGCCTCTGTAACATACTAGTGAGCTTCAAACGAAGGAGTTGCAGGCAGATTTCAACATGAGCGCTTTGAAGTAGATTTCTTAATAAGTGTTTTTATAAATGCGAGCAGGATTCGCAGAATCTTGGGGTTGCATTAGAGAGGAAAAAAGGTTTCTCAGGCAGGTTCAAAAACAAACTTCTGTCTCGGTGAGGAAATGCCTGAGCAAATGTTGCCAACTCATGCAGAAGGGGAGGTCACAACAGTTTGTATCTTGTTCATCAACCTCCTACTGAGGTATAGCTACAGGGCCAAGCCTTAGCAAGTCAGTTGTCCATAGAAACTGCTCCTGTCTTTGCTTATCTTAGGTAATTGTCCTGGAGTGTCCTGTATACCCCAAAATTCCGCTCCCTCTGTGGTTTGAATGGGAGAGGAAAAAAGGCGCGAAAAGACCTGTGTCCCCCCCCAGCCCTGCAGGCGTGAAGCGGGGGAGCAAGGGACCCTTCCTGCACGAGGGGTGCCCCGTGCCGGGCCCGCGCTGGACTCGGCTGGGGATTGGCTGTGCTCTTCCCGCCTAGGCAGTGGTAACTCAGCTCTGCTTCCCGCTTTGGGGTTCCCGTCTTGGGGTGTTCCTGCCGTGGACTTCTCCCCCCTCCCCCCCGGATAGCTTCTGCACAAGGAGGCCCTGACGCTCCGAAAGACAAAGACAAGCTCCGAAGGACTGCGTCTGCCTTAAGCACCCCCTTTGTGAGCTTTATAGCTCTTAATGACCCTCGGAGACTTTGAAAGATCCGCAGGGACAAGCCTTTGGACCGACCTTCCATTCAAGCCAGAGTCATCCTTCTGTGAGTAGCTTTGGCTCAGCCTATCTTGATTGTGGATATTTTGATGCTGCTTGCAGATATACAGGAGGCTGTGCTTACTTTCCTGGCTAAATTATTACTGGTTGTGTTTTTCTGCTGTTTGAAGCAAATGGTAGTAATGATCTTGCATTGGTAAAGTACTTGCATGTGATTCTGCCTCTCTTTATATTCACTGTTTCATCAATCTTGATTTTTAAAGAGCAGATGTAGCCAAATGAACCTTTCTGAGACAGATGTCTCAATAAGAAGGAAGTGCTTCATCATGCCTGTGTTCAGCGCTGGGGTGGTGTGCAGGTCCTGGGCTGTGGGCTGGCCACAAAGCGTGACGGACCTCCCCAGACAGCTACATGCTCAGCAAAACACCATGCTTGGGCATGGCTTATATTTACTTATGGCTGCAGTCAGTGTGATTTGGAGGTTTCATTGCTGTGGCCCTTTATTTCATAATAATTCATAGTTTGAAAGTGCGTGATAAGGGATTTAGACAAATGTAGCAGCCAGCAGTATGAGACTCAATGCGCCTTCCACTCTCACTTGAAAACACATGAATATTCATGATGAACCTCTGTTCATACAGATATGGTGACAGATATATAAAAAGAAGGGAGAAGTGACCCTAGACAGAGTAGGCCACGTGTGTGGGAGGCTGGACAAGAGACCTCCTCCACCTCCTTTCCAAACAGCACTGCTCTGCTTGTTTGAAAACCACTCAAGAGGAAACAGAAGATGCAGATTTTTCTGGTAGTCTTAATCTACTGCTGGGATCATTTAGTTCACTGGTAATTTTCCATGCATTTTTGTCCGAAGACAGGGTCTTCAGACCAGTGTTACTCATCAGAGTACATGAGGACTGTTTCACATTACAAGGCTGATTAAGGGAGTGGAACATTTTCTTTGCAAAGAAAGGCTGAGGGAGCTGGGTCTCTTTAGTTTGGAGAGGAGGAGATTATGGGTGAGTTCTAAGAGGATGTAGTCAGGTTCTTCTTGGTGATGCCCAATGACAGGACAAGGGGAAATGAGTGGAAGTTGAGGCATAGGAAACATGGGGAAAAAATTCTTCATTGTGAGGGTGACAGAACACTGGAGCATGCTGCCCAGGAGGGTTGTGAAGTCTCCCTCTCTGGAGATATTCAAGATCTGCCTGAATGTGCTCTAGTGTGATCTGCTATAGGTAATCCTGCTGTGGCAGGGGATTAGACTAGATGATCTTTCATGGCCCCTTGTAGCCTTTAACATTCTGTGATTATTGATAGAAGGCTGTTATTTCCTATCAATACAGCGTCTTGTGATGTATAAATTTGGAAAGTTAAGCCATATTCTACTGAAAGTAGGTCACTGCACTTGGCAGGCTTCATTAAACAGGCAGACCTGTAGATAAGGGGCATTTACTTCAGGTGAGAAGCCTGGGTGGGGCGTGACTGAAAAATAAATGATGCATCATTATCCAGTGTTGGAGGGAGTTGCTGTGGTACCTGCAAAGCCTATGTTGGCACGCTGCGTATACCTGCCACCAGTTCCCTTCAACTCTTGCTGGTGTTTCACTTACTACTGTTAAGACTGCAGAGTTGCACAGATACATTTCTTTTCAGACCGTTTTCAAACACTTCAGATTTGCTTATTTTGTGGCTGACTTTTTGGAATTTGCTAGCTTGTTCCTAGTTCTTGCTTATTTGCTTACATGGAATAGTCCTTTCCTGACCCTGCTGGTACTGGTTTTCTGGCAAGCCATGTCTGGAAGCAGTTGTACTCTGTGCTATAATCTTGTCTGTGCTGCTAGCGTAACTGTTGTGGACATACCTTACAGAACCTTATCAGATCAGGGACTGCTGCCTTGTTAGGAGCTTATATAGTGTGGTGGCGTGGTTTCTGAATGCTACAGCCGTTTAACAGATGCTAACAGTAGGGAGGACTGTGTAAGTAGATGGAGAGTCTCCCTGATTCCTTCACAAGTCATGGCAAAAAAGCTCATGCCAAATTCTCAGGGATTAATGGTACTTTCATTCATGCATGCTATCACATGTGTGTCTCCTTTAGGGCTGCTGTCACCACTAGAGAATAAAATTCACGGCAGGGACAGGGTCACTTTAGGACTGAATGCCAGCGAAGTTGAATGTGTGATGGTTGGTTGTGTGATCGGTGCTTGTTTCTATACTCAAGCTGTGTTGGTAAGCATAGTGTCATATGGAGGAGGTAGAGTGGTTCTTTATTAGACTCAGTGAGGAAGCTGAATGTGTCAAACAGCATGGGGGTTTGATTTGTTTTTTTTTTTGTTTTGTTCAGAGTAAATCGTTCTTGTGATAGTTGTGCAGCTTTGAGTGTTGTGTAGATGCTTAACACCTCAAGAGTGTGGCACTGTGAAGCTCTGGAGGACCTTTATGTGCCTTGCTATCTGTTTCCGTGGGTCAGTCCCAGCAGAGGTGCTGCTTTTAGCGCAGAGAAGGATATTCTCAGACTGAGAAGGTGGTAGCCCTGTAGAGGATGTTAATTGTCTTATGAACGCTGTGGTTCAACATATTAGCAGGAAGTTGTCTTTCACAGTTTAGTCTAGGAGGTGGTGATGTTCTTCTAAGTGTTGGATCAAGGCTTCCAAAACGAATATCCTCGGACAGTACTCTTTCACTATGAAAACAGAGTCACTGTATCTGCCTATGGCTTAGCTCCCTTTCAGCCAGAAACCAGAAATGTCGCCTTCCTGTCCTCCAGCCGAGAAACCTGCCTACCTTGGTGGATACTGATTGATGTAGATATGGATTTTTTTCTGGTTGCTTAATGTTGTGATTTGGTAGACAGTGAATAAACTCCTTTGCGCTTGGCTGATTCTGTGTGAAGCATTTCTGCAGAGATTGCGGTAGATGTGTTGTACTGGATGTCCTGAACCAAGATAGACATGCTCAAAGCTGAACTTCTTTTCTGAGCCCAAAGACCCAATTCAGATCCCTTCTAGTAGGTGTAGTGGTGAACAAAATAATCAGAGGTAGCAGCATCATCTTTTGTGTCTGAGAGATGAAGAGCATAGACCTTGGCTGTGTGCCACTAGGTGTACAGTAAGCTTTTCTGACTATGTTCATACTGACTATGTTCATACTGTGTATATTGAATGTCTTCACAGCTTAACATCTGAGCTGGTGGCTACAGCCACCTGGTCATTGCTGTGAGGAGCCTTCCATCTGTTCCTCCTTTTCTGCCGTCTGCATCTTTTTGAAGGCACACAAAACCTCCTCAAGCAGGAGGTTTGAGGAGCTGAAGCTCAGCTGATTTCCTCTTGCTCTAGTGCCCGTTGTACATACAGTTGTCTCCCTTTTAGAATATAAATGTCTTGAAAGAGTTCAAAGTTGGGAAAAGTCCTCCCCCTCAGTCTTTGAGTTCTGTGGGACACATGTAGAATGGATTGAACTGTCTTAATGTAATTTAGGAGATCTCCATTTCTCTATCTGCACCATCTACCCTTCAAACTGGCAGACAACCACTGCTCTGCTCTGTTGTGGGTTTTTTTTGCGAGATTAAGTGTTTTTAACATACCTGAAAGTATGATTGACTGCTTTCTGTCTTCCTTTTGCTTTTCTATACAAGCTTTCCACTTTGTCCTGCACCAGCTGTGTATGTCTGGTCTAAGGCTTAGTTTTAGCTTTTTCCTTTTCACTTTCTTGTTTTCTTTTCCCTATGCTGTGGCCCTGACCATGGCATCCTACTATAGTTTAGCAGCTCTGCAGAGTTGAGAGTATGATCTCCCAAAGTATGTGTAGTCCTGTGCTGAGCATTGTGTTTGCATTGAGGGGAACAATTGTAAGTTTTAAACACTGACTGTGGTTTACAGCAAAGTCATTAGCCATGTTCTAAAGAGGAGAAATTCAGGCAGGTAATTAAATTGCTGTTCAGGTTTATGCAGAGCTAGAAAGGAAATCAGCTGCCTTGCCTCTTCAGCAGCTGTCTCCCCCCAGCCCTCTAATGTTTCTTTTCAGTAGACAGCATCTTAATGTAGGTTGCCACTAGAGAAAGAGGCTATGCAACTGCTGTCATGATTTTGGCTGAGCTTTTGGAGACAAGCCCTTGCCTGAGAGAATTCATACTCAAACTTCTGGTCTCCAAAGCCTCTGGCTCTGCATCTCATCTCTGGACACGCAGGATGTATCTTCTGTAAACGCTTCTTTGAGCAATGAGAGATTGAAGTCCGCCTGTGCTGGTCCTAGCACTGAGACTTGATAGAAATCTGAGTGCATGCAGTCATTTGGACTGACAGCATAAAGCCCTGGAGACTGTGCTTGTAATCACAGAGTTTAATGGGGAAATGGAGACCAACTAGGAGGTTGTTTTCTCAAGGAGACAGAAGGATGCCTGTTGATTAGAAATCAGTTCCCACTTGCTGGGTTTGCCATAGATTTATAGTTTTCACTCTAGTCCTGTTTCAAATTCATGTCTCAGAAGATCTTGTTGTAAACAGCACATAATTCACTCTCTTTTATGCTCCTTAAGAATTAGACCTCTAGGAGCTGCTAGGGGAAGGATTTAGTTACCTAAATGTAGCTGTCTGATGCCCTCTGGTATCAGAGCTGTCTGCACAAAGCTTTCAGATAGCATGTGGCACCTGCAGCAGTCCTCCTGTCTTCTGAATCAGCTGTTAGAGGCCAGACTGGAGACCTGAGAGATCTTCAGTAGCATTATTGCTCATACCTGTTATGTGAGCACTGGAATAGTGCCCCTGAAGCGAGTCCATAGCTCTGTTAGCTTAATAGAAAGAGAATAGTACCTGCAGAGGATGAATTGTCCCGTTGGTCTTTGCTGCCTCTTAATATGACATAACTGGAAGGTAGAAGCTGTGCTGCTGCTGTGCAGCATATAAACTATTACAGAGTGTTTGCTACAGAGATTGTGACTTCAGGCAGCCAGGAGTGGGAATGCACTTATGAGGCCAGGACATCAGCTCCCAAACACAAAAGGCTTTGGAAATACGGACATGTTTCTGTTTGGGCCACTCACTAGCCTTCCCAAAATGCATGGGAGGAAGATAGCTAGATCTGGATTTAGTTGTTTTCTTTCTGCACGATAGTGGCAGCTGCTACAAGATTGTTGAGGTTGGAATCAGTTTGTGCTATAGTGCATGTTTGGGTAGGAGTGCTGGAGAAGCTGACCTTTGCAGAAATCAGTTACTTGCCCAGGTCCCCAGTTGCAGATCGGGATGCTTTGGCTTTTAGGAAGTCTCCAACTGGTTCAAAGTTGGGAAAAGTCTCTGAAGCATTTGCTGAAGTAAGGGGAAGAGTGATGTTCAGTTTTGGTAGTGGTTTAGTGTGAGCATTTAAGGTGGAATGAAGAGATATCAGCTTTTCTTAGAGCAAAATGCTGCATTTGGGATGCCTTGTCTTTCAGGGTTAGGTGTCACTCCCTCTCAGGGCAACTTCTGCCTGCCAAACTGTCTCTGTGGTTGTCTGCACAAACCACAGAGTCTGAGTTTGTTTCTTTTTGCTTGTAGAATATGAAAAGGCACTTCTTGCATGAGCAGGATAGAGCTACTTTCTGTACCAACTGCATGAGAACAAGTAGAGCAAACTAGAGCACTAGGCAGTGAACCCAGCCATGCAAGACACTGAGACATAGCTCAGTATATGTGAAAGGGGCTGGCAAGACAACTGTCCTTCCCCTGCAGAAACAATGCTCCAGAAAAAGGGAAAGAAAATTTTACAGGTATTGTTTGACTTCACTTACCTTTTGTAAGATTGGAGCAGACTGTCTTTTTGGACTACCTTCAGCCTCGTCTTTCCTCTTCTCAGAAAGCAATTTTTCTGTGCTAAAGACTGTTCTGATCCTTTGGTAAGGGTAGAGCAAGCGGCCAAGGCTTCAAAGGGGTGTGCCTACAACACTAGTAACACAACACTAGCCTCTTCAAGTGTGGGATTGCTTCATTTTAATTATTTAGCCAGGAGAGTCGGAAATGGCTGCAAGAGTGTTGAAGGCAGGACGGGATAGAGTGCTGGTTGCATAGGGACAGCAGCAGCAGAAATGCATCAAATGATGGACTATCAGCACTGTCTCCAGTCTGGTTATGCAGACAGGTGGAAAAGAAACACTGGAGAAATAGGGTAATCTCCCTGAGAAAAACAAGAAAGAGTGGAAAATGGATGCAAACAAATACATGCATGAGCATCTGCAAAACAGATCGGCAAAACCTACCCCCACTCCTCAGACAGAATCTTCCTCCTCCCTGGCCTGTATCTCTCTTCTGCCTATGGGTAGGATGGGTACTGCAGGGAGCAGGAATACCACCGTCATCAAGGTGCAGCTCTTGGGCAGAGAGTTGCAGAGGTAAAAGTCTGGCAGACAGCACCTAGGCTGAAGTGCGTTTTGCACAAACTGTTCGTACACTGCTGTGTAACAAACATCTGTAAACAGAAGGTAGTTTGCCCACAGTCTAGTCACAGGGCCACGGTTTGCCAGATGAATAAATCAGCCAGTCCTGCTGCCCTTAAATGTAGGCAACAGCGCTGCAGTGCAAGGCTTTCTGAATCTGGCAGCTAACGCTGCTGTGGGCTTGTCTCCGTGTTTGGCCTGGGGCCTGCTCTATTTCGCAGGTGAGTTCGACCTCGTGTGACAGCATTGCTGCAACCTGGTCCCCTTTTACTTGGGAAATCAGGCACAAGTTCTTTCACCAGCTTTCCAATACCAAACATGTATACTCACCAATGTAACTCTAGAGGAGAACGAAAACAGACCTGGGGGTGGGGGTGTGGGTGTGAGGGCTTCAGGTTGCCATTTGAAACAACTTCCCAGAGTTAAGCCTGATAGTACTTTTTCTTCCCCATCACCATATCAAGATTTTTGGTGCTTAGATGACACCTGATTCTCAGACTCTGAATCCTTCCTCTCTTCACCTTCTCTGATGATGGTAGGACACCCTCTGTCCATAAAGCTATTGGTTTCAGTTCCAGTTTATCTTAAATATTAGCAGGCTCAATATGAAATCTTCAGTGAGTGCTGAGGGATACAGAAAATAAGATTGCCCAAGATGGAAAAGAGGCTTCGGAATAGATAATGTGCAAATGTAATTCTAGCATAAAGTTAGCACCCAGATATGTCTTGGTCAGTGACTAAGCCTTTCCATCAGGCCATATCCTCAGGGAATCGGTGTCTACAAGAACAGTCCCTCTCCCAGCTGCTGCCCTGACTTCGGCAGAAGTTGTTACCTTCGAGGTGTATCAGTCTCTCTTTCAGAAGAACCACATCTCTAAGCACAGTTCTAGGCGGTGCGCATCTGGCTTCAGTTTTTGGATGAGCCAAAAAATGTCGTTTGTGTTTTGGAGCTACATGTCTTTTGTCCCCAGGGCCCATTTCTTCAGTGTAGTTTGCACCCAGGTGGTGAGCACAGGGGAGATGATTTGTCTCCCCCTGCTTGGTGTGTGTAGTACTGAGTAAGAAGCATCATGTCCAGCTTAAGGACCTCCAGAAGTCAACAAGCTGGAGCAAGCTAGGGAGTGATTGTATGTAAACAGGCCAAAAAAATAGTAACTTGGCAAAAAACCACACTCCTCACCCAGTAAGGTGGGAACAGACCTTGGACAGGGTAGTTTTTGTTATAAATGGTGTACGTGTGATGGAGACATGCCTTTCTCCTGAGCCATGGCTGCAGGGGAGAGGCAGGGTGGGTGGAAATAGTGCTGGTCACACAGTCTACTCGAGGTACTTCTGAGCTCTTGACACATCAGGCAGGGAGGGTCTGAATGTACTCAGAGAAAGGGAGGACTGAGGAAAGGGTCAAGACAAGATGTGAAACTTAGCAGTTTTGCTTAGTGCCTATATCTGTCCCTTTATTAGGTGTACAAGGTGACACCAAGTACAGTTTCAGGGTCACCCAACAAGGAGTCAGAGGTGAGAAGGGGGCTTCCAAATCACGGCCAGTGCTAGCAGCCGGCTCTGCAGAAAAAGCAGGAGGACATGTGCTACCATAAGTGTTACCTGAGATGTTCAGATGAATTCTCATTTTTCACCTTTTCTGAGCCTTCTAGAATAGCACCAGAGTTTCCTTCAAATTGCAAGTGCTTTTTCTTTCTGGCCTTAGATTGCTTCCTAAGCTTGCCAGTGTTTGATACCACAGGCTCTTGATTTTTCTGTGGGCTACTGACACAGACAGTCCTTGCTTTATTCATATAAGGAAAGTCTTTTGAACTTGAGCAAAGAAAATCAAGAAAGTACTGAAGTAGTGTTTATCCTATGTTTTATTCCAGATTTCAGGTATTTGCAGTCCCCTGAGATGTACCAGCTTTGCAGAGGCATTGTGTTCTTGCTTGTTTGCTTTATAAGGGTCAGCTTAGGATAAATTTCCACACTGTGCATGTTCAAAATGTCAAACATCTGAAAATGTCCCTGGGGTGGTGAGGGTCTCATCTTGAGAAAGGTCATTGCATTTTGAGATGTGTTTTTTTCTGGCTCTGACTGGAGCAAAAACTTGGCCAGATGAGTTCAGACAGTCTTTTGTAGAGAGGCAAGTACAACTAGCAGTGGGAGATGAAAGTCACTGATATATCTGAGAGCAGTAACCTTCAGAAAATAGGTCTCGCTGGGTGCTTTGCACTACTGTAGGCATTTTCACAATGATTGTCCTTCCTTAAGCCAGTTGCAATACTTTCTTCTTTCACTGCTGAAAATACTGTTTAAGGATTGTGCATAACAGAAAATAGCTTCCAAGGAGAAAGCCTTGAGTTGCAGAATTGTTGAGAAATTCAGGGCCAGTCCCTTGTCTGCGTTTGTCTGGTACTAAGTCTTCTTTTCAGAATTTCTTTTCTTGGTGTTGCCACACAGGGCTGTAGGGCTCTAGATACTCTGAATGCTTTTGAGAGCCTTTTTCTGCTTTAGAAGCCTTTGCAGTTGCTGGTGAGCTGTTGGATCTTTTCTGGGTTCTGCTTAATGTGCTCTACTCTGAGCCAAGCATTTGATTCAAAGGTGATCTGTACTCTGCTTGTCTTCAAGAGCAGCACAGGAAAGGTCTCTGAGTGGGAAAACACAGTGAGGCTTGTATTCTGTCAGGAGCAAGTCGTTGATACAGGGGCTTAGATACACCATCAGCTGCATACATAGCTCCTTCTTGGGGATTCTTGTTTTCTGTGGTCCTTGTGCCTTATAGTGGACAGAGGCTTGTCCACAGCAGCCCAGCTGTGTCCCATACTGCTATGTTTGCATGTAGTGTTCACCACTGTTTGCCAGCATTCACCTACAGTCACTGTGGGGATCTGACACTAGGTCACATCATCTCAGATTTGGCACCAGGTCTTCCTCCCCTGCTCTCTCTTCCTGAGAATGGGCTGGAAACAGCTGTGATGGGCGGTCTGGTTGCCAAGTAACACGAAGTGATGTGAACACCTGAGATCTCAATACTTCCAGTCTGTTTTTTCTGCTCTCAGGAGGCAGCAGTGAAAGGAAATACGCAACCACCAGTGGTCCTCCACAAAGTCATGTAGAGTGTGAAGTCCTTAGAGGAGAATTCCTACTACTGGTATGTTCAGTCTTGACTTCTCCTTCAGAGGAGAAGTTACATGGTGTTTTCTGCTGCCACAGACTGAAAGCCTACTGCAGCAGTTCCTTCCTTCTTGCAGACTTTGTACCTTCCTAGGAGCAATAATTGACTAAGGCAGACCTCACTGGCAAGAAGACTACAGATAATTCCTTCAGCTGTCCTGTTCCTCAGCACCATGGGTTGAGAAACTACCCAGACTTGATGTCCCTGTGCTGCTGGAGGGAAAAAGGGGAGGAGAGCTAAGCCCATGCTGCATGCTTTTCTCTGCTGTTTGTTGATTGTGCAAGTACACGCTTGTGGGAGGCAGTACTTCTGCAGAAGCAGCCACCAGAGGGTTTTTTCCTCATGAATTTTGCAAATGCTGGCCTGCTTCCCATGTTTGCATACTTCTCTCTCTCCCTGCTAAAGTGCATGTAAACCAAACATATGGAGACCTAATTAAACACGGACTGCTGTCTTTTGCTTTTTTGCATGGCAGAGATGTTTTTTTGAAGGAAATGTCATCTGCTCATTTAAAAAGAAAAATATGTTAGACTTCAGCTAGCTTCGTACCAGTCTACTTAATGACTTTGGAGGCTGAATAATTAAAAAAACATTTGTCTCCTTTGGCAGACACTGGCTGAGAAAGCAACATATTTGAGTGAGGAGGGAGTAATTCTGCAGGCTTCTTTACCTCTTCTGAGGTCACTGACATTCTGCACTCCGGTTTTACAGTCTTTCAGTATACACAACTCTTGACAGCACTGTTTTGGATAGCAACGGTTCCTATGATTTTCACTGGGAGAGGCTGAACTCAGAAACATCCTATTTTTAAACAGGATTTAGAAATGCAGGGGCAAGGGGCCAGACAGTGACACAAGGTTCAATTCCCTATATGGAAGATGGTGAAGTTCTGGCTCCAGCACAGGTCTATCAGATGACTGATGGCAAAGTTTTCAGATGTAGAATTCTCCCCAACAGGCTTGAAATCTACTAGACATCACCAAAATGTCCACTATAGTCTTTATCTCTTGTAAATGCCTTTGCTTTACAGCATTCCTCTGTGGTCATGCTCAGGTCCATTGGTGTGGACTGGGAGCCTGTCACACAACTCTTGCTGCAAGAGCAAACCCAGAGAAGCAATGCAGGGCCTTAAAGCTTTGTAGGATTGATCTTTCCTGGTTGCACTGCTCCTCACCTACTCTTGGGCAGATATCCAGGCTTCCTCTTCTCTGTCTTCTGTTTGACCTTCATTCTGTCTGCATTCAGCCATTTATACAAAAGGTTGCTTGGAGCTGCACTGGTACTTTCTGCCTGATCCCTTGATCTACTACCTCTTTCATCCTGAAATCCTTTGAGATTCTCCAGGCTGACTCAAAGGGCACCTGATTGGACACCGCTTTTCATGGGACTTTTGCTATTTGTAGGAGCATTGGCTCTTCTGCACAAGGTCCAGTGCTGCATATCCTTCCACATCTTCACAGGCTTCTGTCTCAACCTTACAAACTCAGAGAAGAGATTTGATATGTCATTCTTGCCTCTTGGGAAACCTTTCCTCCCCTGCCTTTCCAGGCTTCTCCCATTTCCAGGTCTCAGCACTGATCAATGCCCGACTTGTTTTGGTCAGTCCTCACTGCGGAGTATCTGGGAATTGATGTTGGTTACCTCCATGCACAAGAGTGGTTTCAGTGCTTTAGCAGCATTGCAGATCTGACATTGCTGGAGGCAGGAGAAGGGCGGGATGCTGCATGCGTCCCATGTCTGCAATGGGCTCTGTGTTATCTCAGAGGAAGGCATAGCTGTCAGGTGTTTCTGTGAGCCGTGACACCGAGGCAGTAAGGACGGCTGTCTTCACTCCATCTCCTTCTGGGAAAAACCAAAGAAATGTGCCATTTACACCAAGGGGGAGGACAGGTGTTCTGTGAGTTCATAGCTGGCTCTGGCCAGAGGATTCACAGCAGAGGAACAGAAAATTGCAGCAGCTGGAGAAGACACCACTGCTCTCACCAGAAGAAAGGACTGGAGCCAACAAACAGCAATAACCTTGCCCTGGGTGAGGAGGAGCAGACTCAGAGCCCAGCAGAGAGCCTTCTGGACAGCAAGGCCTGCATCCCACTGGGATTTTACAGTCTCCAAGGCCAGGGTCCAGCTTTGAAGTTCAGTTTGGGATGCCAACACTATGAGTCAAGGAAGACTCACAGAGTCATTTTTCCCATGATAACCTTTCTTTTTTGTTAAAAACCTCCCTGAAGGGTAAATGTGAGGTTTGAGTTCAGTTCCCTGGGTTTCGGTGGGGAGAATAGAATAGAGTAGAATCAACCAGGTTGGAAGAGACCTCCAAGATCATCCCATCCAACCTATCACCCAGCCCTATTCAGTCAATTAGACCATGGCACTAAGTGCCTCATCCAGTCTTCTCTTGAACACCGTGCCATATGCAAGCCTTCAGGCCACGCTCACAGCAAATTTAAATGCCTTGATAGGGAGGGGGTTGCTTGTACCAGGAAAACTACAAAGTTTTCACTCTTTCCTCACCCTAAACCACAATGGAGGGTCAAAGTGAACGTGGTGGGTATTTGGGTTTAGGTTTCTCCAAATGTTTCATCATGCAGTTTTAAAGAAGGCCTTCTTAACCTAAACTACCATACAAGCAACTTTTAGAAAACTTTGTGTCCCTTTTGGAATGTTTCCCATGGGCCCTCTGACTGGATATTGCATATGTTTTACTAAATCCATTTCAGAGCAATGGGGTTTGTCTTGGCTAAGCCATATGATCATTTTGCAGTTTTACAACAGCTGATGTGACTGTGAGCTGCTGGCTGACTTCTGGTCAGGGTGTGACACGTTTTTCTTCTCTCTTCCTCAGGGGAATCTGTTAGGCAGAGGTGATTGCTGGGTGGATGAGAAATGTGCATCTTGCCTCACCTTGAGGCACCCTCATCTGTGGTCGTTGCTGTGTCTTAGGCAGAGGAGTGACCTTTCATTAGTTCCTTGCTCTTCTCTGCTGTGGAGTGCTATGGTGGAGTAGGACAGTTGTGGTGAGGCTGCTGTCTTTCCTCAGACCTGTGAGGACATGCAATGTAAATGTGAAAGGCCTCCCAATGTAATTTCCTTTAATCTTATTCTCGTATCATTCCCATTCAGTGGTGCAGGGGCATTGCCACCTTCCTTTCCGGCCTTAAAGCTCCTTCTCCAGTTCCTTTCCTCCTCCTTCAGCCAAGTGGCACACCCTCACACCAACCAAGAGCTGCTTTCCTGGTGGCTGTGTATTGGAAGTGGCAGGAGGGGAGAACAAAGCCACTGAGTAGGAACTTAGAGGGGTTTCTTCGTCAGATTTATCCATCCTCTCCCAGGCTGTCCTTCTTCTCTCTTTGCACAGCTTGCACAGCTGCCACTCCCTCCCAGAACGCTGGCCTCTTTCTACACCACCTCTCCTTAAGTGAGAGGTACTTGGCTGTGCCCTGAGGTGTCTGCCCTGTGCAGAGCACCTTGTCTGAGTGGGTGGCCAAGGATGGAGTCACTCCTACTCCTAAAGCTATCCCTGCTCTTGCTCCAATACCAGGGCTTGGTTCACATGTGGCTGGTGCCCTTACTGGACTCTGCCTCTTTGCTGGAAGCAAGCAGTGCTGGAAGATGTTCTGGAAGATGGTTCCCCTGTTGGCAGCAGGCTTCCCCTGGGGGCTGCCCCATGAGGTGTGAAAGGCTAGCCTCAACAGCCGTTCTTTGGGACAGCAGTCTCCAAGAAGTTCTCCAGGCTCTTTAGACAGATGTCTTTTGTCTTGAAGGCAGTCTGCCCACTGGCAGATATGGCTCGTTCTTGTTTAACTGTACCGTGCTCTGCTCATTAGCTACATGCTAAACACTTTTTCAAGTAGATGAAACTGGAGCAGCATCTTCCTCCTGTTCCTGATCACACTGAAACCATGGAAGAAGGATATTTTGGCAAATACTGTGAAATAACTTCACTTCCTGGTAACAGAGTGAAAGAGATCTACTTTCACTGCTGTAAAGCAGAAGCCATTTGTGGCCTGCAGAAGAGAAAATGCTTCTGAGAAGCAGCAGGCCGTTGTCTCTTCATGGTGCTGTTAGGAGACACTTGGACTTCACAGAGGAATGGTTTGTGCTGGGTATATTACCAGAGATCCACAAGGTGTTGGATAGCAAGCTGGAGTCCACAGAAGGAGGTCTGTGGTCTGTGCAAAAGAGAGGGCTGGCTGAAGGGGAGTGTGAGACTGCACATCTCAACAGCAACTGAGAGCGTGCACTTGCAAGAACTTCCCAGGATTTTGAGCATGAGTGAAATAACAACCCAGGTTGCCCTCAAGCACGGTAAGAAAAATTATTGAGGTGCTATAAATAAATGCAATAAAATCTGGAGAGAAAGCACCTGATCTGTAGTCCTGAGGACAGAAGGCCTTCTATATTAGTAAGCAGCTAGCTGCAGGGGACAGGCAGGCAGCTTGTGAGTCTAAGGCATTGTGTCCTCCAGGGCCAAGGTCCGCATGCAGGAGAGGGAATCCCAACTTGCTCTGTGGTGGATTTGCTGCCCACTATGGCCATACAGCCTCCTGCAGCACCTAGACAAAGCAGAAGGCTCTTTTAGTCTTGTCTCTATATCAGCTCTAGATATGGGAGCTCAGCAAAGTGAGAGATAAGAAGGATGATGCCTCTCTGTTTTGGCATCCTCTGCAGTGGTAAGCTATGGGCATAGGACTTGGCAAAGGTCATTCACAGAAGGGAGAAACACTCCCAGAGGTCCTGAGGTGTTTTCCAAGAACGTCACAAAGCAATCATCATATTCAGTGTAAAGGTTGTGTAGCTGCAGGTCTGCAGGAGTGAGAGTTACGTTTGCCTCCCCATGAAGGTACATTAAGTTGCACGTACCACATGATGGCCTCACTGTAAGGCCTCATGACATGTGGCCTACAGGTTATGTCTCACCTGCTATTAATAGCCCTGTCTTGATGTCTTTCCATGATACTCTTGCAAAGAATTTTTTTTCTCCTCCTTCTTCAAGCCAATTATCAGGTGAGAAGCCAGGCCCTTGAGCAGCATGGCTGTCACGTTTCTCACGTTAAGCAAGGCTTGCTGCTCAGCCTGCATGGGCAGTACGAGCATCGTAGATCTTGAATACTGTGTTCAGTTTTGGGTTCCCCAGTTGAAGAGGGACAGGTATCTGTTGGACAGGATCCAGCAGAGGGCTATGAGGATGATAAGGGGACTGGAGGGCATGGCTTATGAGGAGAGGCTGAGAGACTTGGGGCTTTTTAGTCTGGAGGAAAGCAGACTTAGAGGGGATTTGATAAATGTTTATAAGTGTCTGCAGGCTGGCCAGGAGAGGGGGGGACAGCTCTGCTCACTTGCTCCCTGTGATAGGACAAGGAGCAAAGGGTGTAAGTTGCAGCAAAAGAGGTTCTCCCTCAACACAAGGGGGAACTTCTTTACTGTAAGGGTCACAGAGCACTGGAATAGGCTTCCCAGAGAGGTTGTTGAGTGTCCTTCTCTGGAGCCTTTCAAGGCCTGTCCAGATGTGTTCCTATGTGATCTGTGTTAGATAGTATTGTCCTGCTCTGGCAGAGGGGTTGGACTCAATGATCTCCTTGGGTCCCTTCCAACCCCTAATATCCTATGATCCTGTGATCCTTGGGTACCACTTAGCATCTCAGGAGAAACCTGGGGCATGGCTTGACACCTGATAAAAGTGAGGATGACATGACAGTCTCCTCTATCAGCAGTGGGTTTACAGAGGGAAGTTGAGGTGGGGAGAGGAGATCAAGAGGGAAATGGAAGCTTCTGTATGGGAGATTGCCAGTGGAATGCTTGGCAAGGAGGAGACAGAAGCATGAGAGCATGGTCTGGGAGAAGAAGCGATGAGCTGAGTTTCTGTCTGGCCAGGAGAACAAACCTGTTGCTGTCATTGTGTCCTTTAAACAGTCAATTTCTTGTTGCGCCTGCGTGTTTTCAGTGCCAAACTATATCAAAAGAAAACAGAACCACCCTCTATCTCTCTCTTTGCCTCCCCTTCAGCTTGTTCCCCTTCCAAGAGACAGTGAGTAGTGACCTTCACCTCCTTGTTTGTTTTCTTTCATGGAAGGGATGGTAAGCCGCACATCATGCATGCTGCTTTAAAACTGTAAATAAGGCCAGGATGGAGAAGGATGATATAGTCTAGGTTAGATGAAGGAAATTGAACCTGCCCTTGAAAGTAGGTGATTTTTTTTTCCCCAGCCTTCCAGTGATAAGGTGTTGGGTGGAACTCTGTTAATAATCCACACTGTAGACATTACATAGTGATATCAGGTTACATCAGACAATCAGCTGCTGCCAGCTTTTTGTTGCTAACCTTACGGACTTTGGTTCCAGTGCAAACTCTGCATTGCCTTGTCAAATGCCTTGGGACAGAAATGGTTGTGGCTGTCTCTTCTTTGTGCCAGACCAATTTGCTGAAAACCCATGGTTGCCCTGGGAGAGACAGGTTCTCCTGCTTGTTAGAAATGTTCTTGTTCCACAGCTCAGGCACTTCTGTGCTAGAAATATTTGAAAGAGTTGCCAGGCTTGGTTTATTACAGGCTGCTCTAGGCAACTTGTAAGGCATACAGGGTAGGTGAGGATTTAAGTACCAAAAGGCTTTTGTGGATCACAAAAACACTTACATATAAACTAAAGTCGATGAGGTGACTCAGTTTGTGCTGCTTGGTTTAGAGAATTTTTTCCTGCACTACCTGCAGCTGGAGAACCTGATCTGAAAGTTTTGGCTGCTACTCAGAACCTGTGCTGGCCTCTGAAAGTCAAGCTTGCGATTTCTCTTTCACCTCTTGTTTATAATCAAGTTTCTCAGCTCCAGACATGCCATGTTCCAACAATAATGACCTTCTTGCTAGACAGTATGGTTTGCACTTGTAGAGCTGATAGAGGTAATTAGAAAATCACCCAGAATAAAACACTGCTCCCTTTGCTGGACTGGTTCTTCCTGGGTTCAGAGGAATGACAAGCAATAAACCCATATGAAAGCCACTAACCTCAATAATCTGTCTTAGATTTCACACAGGGAACAAATATAATACATAAGCAAATACAGTTTCACTATGTAATTTCTCAGGGCAGAGTTTTAAGTTTAAACTGTTTTAACTTTTAAACCAGCAGAAAAACAATTTAAGACTAGAGAAGGGGAGGCTAAGGAATAAAACCAATTTTGTTTCTAACAGTTCACATAGCTCTGAAGCAAAACCAGCAGGATAAAACTCATGCTGACACTGCAGAAAATAGCACCTTTAAGTTGCATTGGGTGGATCAGGGTTTGTATTGCTACCTGAAGGTATAGAGGTGGCACTCAGTTATTCTAGTTCAGGTTGTGCACTAATATATGGCCTGGCCTGCAAGTCTCTGATGAGAAGGCAGGAAGATGAAAAGTAGCTCATCTTGGTTTTTTTTTTCTGAGTGAATTTCTGTCCTCAAAGAGAGTGGGTCTCAAAAATATACTCCTTCAGCACATGGGTCACCCAAACTTCCCTGTGTGTGTTTGCCTCTGCTGTTGCCTCCTGGCTGCTGTAGGGGCAACACAGCAGAAGTTACAGGAATTGTCTGTGGATGTGGAAAAGAAAGATGAATGTGGTGCAGCCCAGAAGGCTCCTGCTCACTGCAAAGCCTTGCCTAGTGGCTGTCTTCAAGGCACCAGTATTTTGGAGGAGAAGCCAGAAGCAGGGAGATCCCTGGGGTCCCATTTGCTATCTGGAGTGTCAATATATGAACATCAGACCCTTGTGCTGTGCATTGTTCCCTTGGCTTTTTCTACCTTGTTTTCATGGAGTGGGTGCTGAGGCTGTTTTCCAGTACTTCAGGGAAGGGTGATAATTTACATGTAGGCCACTGTGCTCGCGTGCTTGCTTAGCACTGGCTTACTGCCTCTATCTCTTCTGGGAGTGATCTAGGCTGGCTGTGCAGAACATGCTAAAGAAAGTGATTCCAGGAAAGTTAGAGTCATCATTAGAGGAGGATACCCAAAAAACTGCACCTTGGCAAGCTAACTGAAGCAGGAAGGGCTGCTTGGCAGGTTCAGCATGCAGTGCTAAGGAGAGAACTACAGTCTGGCCAACTTTACAGCCCAAGGGACTGTCAAACAATGGAGCTTTTGCTAACTCTGTGGTGTGGGCCATGTGGCATCAAGTTGGGGACTGCTCTGTGAGCCACAGTGGAGAAAGCAAACCATCCCAAATCTGCTGAAAGGGAAAATGCCATCCTAACCATTAAGAAAAGAAATTGGAAGTGATTTTGAAGTAGCACAATGCCAGAGAAAGCCAGTCCTGAAAGGTCTCAGAGATCTAATTATAGCCTGCAATCAATGCTGCTCTTATCCATGCTGCTAATGAACTTACACAAGGCAAGCGGTTTTGCTGCTCCAGGGCTTCTTGCAATAGAAATAGCAGCTCAGTAATAACTAGCTGCCTTGCTTGATTAGGGCTCACTTTGCCTTCTCCCAGTTTCCCAGCCTTTGGTGCATGCCCTCCAGAGATGTGGGAGCTGCAGCCAAGGCTGTTCAGGATGCGATAACCAGGCCAAAGCATAGGGGAGGCTCCAGCACATGCGGTTCCATTACTGGTACACAGAGAGCTGGATGATGAGGGATTGGCTTCCCAGGAGGTGAAAAATACCATCTTTCAGGATGGGAAAGAATCCCAAAGCCTCAGAAACTGATTGCACAGTGGAAGAACTCTTTTAGGTGCCAAGTTATGTTTGACAGCTTACTCATGGCAAGAAAGAGCAATGATTGCTCTGCTTCTTCAGGGAATGAAACACAGAGAACAGGAGCCAGCACCTCTGTGCTACCAAATCAGCTGTTAAAACGGCAGCACTGTGCTGTTAAAGTGTTTCCTGGCATGGGCTATGCTTCTCCTTTGCATGCTCAATAGAAAATAGGACTTGCATCTACGGCTTCAGTCCAGACAACACCTGCCAAGTGGGAGGAGAGGCTGTTGCTGCCATGGAGGAGTCGTCTTCCTGCACAGATAGGGAAGGCCAGAGGCAGTTCTCTGTCATGTTTTTTTTTCTAGCATTCATTTTTTTCCAAACAAATGAGCTCTGTGTTGGCCTTGGAAGAATCACAGCCTTTCAGAAAAGTAGGCACTGGCTGCTGTGTGTAAATAATGACCAGAACTGGGAGAGTCTCTGGGACCAGAAGAGGAGGGATTGCTGTGCCAAAATCTGACCTGGAAACCAGTCTTGAGCACCCTCCAGCCTTGTCAAGAATATTCCTCTCAGAAGGCATCTCACAAAAGTATATCACAAAATCCATCTCGTTGGAAGAGACCTCAAAGATCATCCAGTCCAACCCTCGACCCAGCACTGAAGGGTCAAAACTAAACCATGTCCCTCAGCACCAAATCCACATGCTGCTTAAACACCCCCAGAGACGGTGACTCCACCACTGCCCTGGGCAAACCATTCCAATGTTTGATAATCCTTTATGTGAAGAAATATTTCATAAGATCCAGCCTGAACTTCCCCTGGTGCAGTTTGTAACCATTTCCTCTAGTCCTGTCACTTGCAACCAAGGAGAAGAGGCTGTCACCCTGCTCGCTCATCTCAGTTTTCACATAATTGGGGACATTTCTTCACTGCATCAGCTGGAGAAAGCTATTTGGATGATTGTTCATCCCCACAGTTCAGTAACTGCACCAGTTTGGAGTGGTCTAATTGCCTGGGGCTGTATTTACTAGGCCGTGGAGATACTCTGTACCAAGCTGTCAGTTCTCCGAGAACAGAATCGCTTTCTCTGATCAGCTGAAAAGTTCCATCTCTAGAGATCTTCCCAGGATTCAGATTTGCCAGCCTTTTTTCTCAGGGGATGTACTGCAGCTGAAAACTCCCTTGTTCACTGCTCACCCATTCCTCTTGTCGGGTCATCTGCACCTTCAAAAATCTGCTGGTTCATGTTTACGTGGGTTTGAGGCTCCTAGTTCTCAGTGCCTCCTTGGTGCAAGGTGCTGTAAGTTGCATCCACTCTTTTCCTGTAAGACCATATCTGAACTTCTTCCTTCTTCACATCTTTAAGGAAACAAATGCAGTCCATCACTGGAACTTGGAAAGGGAAATGTAGCCAAGCATGAACACAAGCAGCAGAGCTGAAAAAACAAAAGGCAGAGCTGAAAATACAGCTCCGAGCTAGCCTATGACCTCCTGTGTGTCAGAACAAAAGAGCCTTTGCTTCTGTTCTGCTGCAGCCAGAGCTGGGTGGAGCCTTATTTGGAGTAAGTTGTACAGAAGGGGCTGACAAGGCTCTCTGCGCGTAGCTGATGCTGAAAACATATTCTCTGCAGTCAGCAGACTGTCAGAAATGCAAATTCCCTGAAGGTGGAGCTGCAGGGTCCTGCCAGGTGGGTGCTTTTCCCAGACTCCAGCATTTTATTAATTAAAAAGCTGAGCTGAGGCTTCTTTCTCCCTTGCTCTTCCTACCCATGATGGGGAAAATGCTTGTCATCCCTGGGGCTTTGCTGTAAGGGCCTGGCTGACGGCAGAAAAGAAAAGATGACAGTGTTGTGCCAGAATGGTGTCCTGTCTTCATGCAGCAAAGGCACCACTGAAACTGAGAGGCCCAAGAAGATCAGTCAGGACTAACCTGATGCCCAGTCCCAGCACCATGAAAGGCACAGTTCAAGCTGACAGGTAGCTTGGTCATTTGTACGAATTTCCGTGCCTTCCGTGAGTGAACTCTGCATGCATAAGTGTGGATTCTGGTGTCCTCAGCAAGGTGAGGAAGTGGGTATGGACTGTTGCCTTAGAGGCCACTTCTATGCACCACAACCATATGGGCCAGCAGGTGTTGAAATAACTGGGATCCTATACCCCGTCCTAAGAGATTACTTCAGAAAGAGGAGAGGCAAGGGGCAGAGATGGCTGAAATAGCCAGTGTCCTGCTTCCCCATTCAGTCACCTTAGGGCCAGGGGTGGACTTTTCTCAGCACAGCTGAGTTGCTTCTTGTTGCCAGTGCACCAGAGGAAGGTAGTCAGTATAAGCACCTGATCCCCTTGCTCAGGGAGTAAGTGCATTGTACAAGCATTGCTGTAGCTGAAACAAGGCCTTCTTTGCTTGGTAGCACATACTGCTCTGATTGTAGAGGAAGATAAATCTGTTTTCCTTCTCAGCTTCTCCAAAATTACCCTGAATTGCCAGCTGCAGCCATCTCACATGGTGCTCACCCCTAAAGACAATTTTGGGTTCTGAGGGTCCTAAGCAGCCTGGGACTGCTATGGGTTTCCCAGATCTCAGAGTGGGCACCACCAAGTCATGTGTGCAATGCCTGTATTTGTTGAGTTAGGTGGTTAGACACTAAAAGCCAGTAAAAAAATCTTCCTGGCCTGAACTGTTACTAAGCACTCAGCTTTAGACTAAAACACCTATTAGCAGAAATAACACTCACAAGACAGCTTGCCTGAACAAAAGCCATGTTTCCTTGCAGTAACACCAAGACTAAAAAAAAACACAAAAATGACTAAAACACAGTCATCCTGCTATTAACCCCCAGTGAGTGCATCCCTGCTGGCTTTATGGCTCACTGTTTACCGGCATTGGGCTGTTATTGCAGGGCATTTAGAAACACAGAAAGATTTGTGTGTGGATTCATTCGTTGTCTAAGAAATCTTGTTGACTACCAACTTAAAAGTTAGTGCATGTCTGCTATAATTGTTTGCATGGCTGTAAAGCACTCAAGTGATAATTGTTCTGGTCTCTGAGGTGAAGTTCTTCTGCAGAAGCCGCTGCAGAGTTGTGGAGGGTTCAACAGATGTATTTATTTTCCATTTGCCTCTTACTGTGAGCCAGTCTGCTTGCAGACACCTTCTTCTTGCAGAAAGTATCGTAGAATCATAGAATCAACCAGGTTGGAAGAGACCTCCAAGATCATCCAGTCCAACCTAGCACCCAGCCCTGTCCAATTAACTAGACCATGGCACTAAGTGCCTCATCCAGTCTTGTTTTGAACACGTCTGGGGATGGCAACTCCACCACTTCCTTGGGCAGCCCATTCCAGTGGCAAATCTCTCTCTCTGTGAAGAACTTCCTCCTAACATCCAGCCTATACCTCCCCTGGCACAAGTTGAGACTGTGTCCCCTTGTTCTGTTGCTGATTGCCTGGGAGAAGAGACCAACCCCCACCTGGCTACAGCCTCCCTTCAGGTAGTTGTAGACAGCAAGTAAAGCCATCTGTGGCAGTCCTCAGCCCAAAATGAAGACCTATTCCAACATCTCCTATTCCAGTGATCAAGTGTACTGTTGAGTGAGAAGTGGATGGTACCATTCATGGTCTTTCTCATCACATTACTCTGAACTCCAGCTTGTAACACCATCAAGGACACAATCAGCTGAACTCACAGATGGAGCAATGCTCTGCATTTCTGATGGCCACCCAGATGCCAATAAATCACAGCAAGTAGGGAAATACAGGAAACACACGTGACAGGTGTCCAGAGGGACACTGTCAATGGTTGTACAACCCTGAATAGGGCTGGAGAGGGCTATTGCATTTCTTTGTATAAAAGTGCCTGTCTCCCTAGTGCTGCAGTGTTACCACACAAACACTGAGGAACTACAGTGCTGCTGAAAATGCTCCAGTTTTGTTCTGGCAGGGACCATAAAGACGGAGAGCAGGCACAGGAGATTGTGAGTTCCCTAGCTGAATATTGTGTGCAGGGAAATGGTATGGTTTTCTTAGACTAACCTTCAGGAGTATTGTTGGAAGGTATGTTGTAGGTCAGTTTAGGTCTTCAGCTCTTGGAAGCAGGGTTTCCCAGCAATTATACTGGGAATATGGGTCTACCCTTCATTGCAGGATGCCTTGGGAATGACAGGTACCTTGCTGTATACAAACAGTAACTGCCCCCTTGCCCCAAACTACATATGGGTTAGGACTTGCCAGCCTGGGGAAATAATTTTGATTCGTGGCCACTTACCTTGTCCCCTCACATCCATACGTCCTGAATCTGGCCAGGAGGTAAAGCAGAGTGTTTTGGCACGACTACAGCATTGGCCAGAGCTCCTTTGATTCCTGAGGACTGTGCCACTTTCCCAAGACAGCAGTGCAGCCCTGGGACAGGGTGTAGAGATGTGGTGGCATCTCCATCATCAAAGTCATCAGCATCCACATAATTGTGGGCTCAAGTAATGTCAGCTAGCTGTGAGAGAGGTCCTGCTTGGAGCAGGGGACCTAGGGATCTCTAGAGGTCTCTTCCCTCTTGAACCCAGTCAGGAGTCATTACATAAAAAGATGTCACCATGGTCTCAAGAAGACTCTGACACTAGAAACAACTGGAAGCTATAGAAGCATTTGTGGAGATCTCCTGAGCATTTCAGTATCTTCTTTTGCTCTTTTGAGCATACACTTCTGAGGTTATGAAGTTTGAGCCTTTCCTAACCCAAGACTACATAGCAGTACCAGAGCAGAGAGATCTGTGACTAATGTACTGGCTGGAAGGGCTTGTCTGTACCCTGTTCCAGGAGCCAAAGCACTTAATTTGGTGACTGCTCTGACTTATCTGTACCAAAGAAACATGCCAGCTGCAATTATTTTTTTCAGCAAAGACACCCTTATTCTGTTTTCAAGCCTTGTGTAAATGTCAATAACAAGTTGTTAAAGACTGCTAACTGCCTGGCACAGTACCCCTCCAAGGGGGAAATTAAGGACAGGCTGAGCAGCTTCTCTGGCTACACCATGGCACAAGCTTGCTGATTTGAAGCTTAACTCCACCAAAAAGAGACAAGGATATAAATGTGGTTTATTGCAGTAGTTTAGAGCCAGCTGAACTGCCCAGCAGGAGCAAGTCTATGGAAATACTGGGGGAGTTTGGGAACATTGTAACCCAGCCCCATGCTTCTGGCTTTATGGCAAAGCTCTGTGCTATCTCTGGAGTGCAGGGTGCTCTTGGTGCTGCTGAGAGCTGTGTCCTTTGAACAGCCTTCTCCCACAGCACACAAGTGCCCTTCCTGCCCTCAGACCACACACAAACTTGAAGAAGACATTGTGAAACCGAGCTGGCCCTTAAGTTTGGTGATGCTTACACCGGTAGTGGTGGAAATGGCGTCACGGTGCAGAAGAGAGATGAGAAGAGGGCAATGCCCTGCTGCAGAGCACATAGGGGACACTCCAGTGCAACAGGAAGCCCCACGGTACATGTCTAAAAGGAGGCATCATTTATGTCTTGCCTTGTGGACAAGAGACATATCCCCAAACACCCAGTCTCTTAGTGAAGATCATTTGCTGATAGTTTGTGGAAGGGAAACCAAAGAAGAAATATTGACTGCCTTGGGAAATTATACAATCAGTCTTAGGCCTCTCTTACACTACTGCTCCAGCATGCTCTAAAGGAGGTTGCTACACTGATAGCGGCCCAGCAGCGCCTGTAGGACAGCATCCGTGAACCAATAGGAGATTGCACTTGGCAAAGGGAGTTAGATATGGATGAGAGGGACAGTTCTGCATAGGAGAGGGGAGCAAGTGTTCATGGACCACAGACTTCAGAAACCTTAACCTCCAAATCCCTCATCTGAGATCATCGTGACCTCCCAGCTTAGTTATCTCTGCCAATGTGTGGCACCAAAAGTCATCAGGATATAGAGGTTTGAGAACATCAGAGCTAAGCGTGGGAGAGGAGAAAGGAATGATGTGCTCCATTAAATCTGTCTTTATTAAACATCAACTGCATAGTCACACCTGCCACTAGATTTTATAAATACAGTGCCCTATAGCAAGGAACACCTTAGGAGAGAAACCCAAGAGCTCTCTTGGCCCTTCTAATTCTTACACATTTCCTGGGCTGCCCCAGATGTCACCATTCCTAGCTTGAACTTCCTTATCTCTTCCACAGAAACCATCGTCATATGGGGTTTCTGGCCACAAAACTGTTACAGGAAACTGCTGACTGCAGTTCTCTTACTTGTGAGCTTGGGTCAGTGTTCAGATGTGAAGGCAGCCCTGGCCAGGCCACTTAAATCACCTGAGGATTTGCTGGAACAGAGAAGGGGCACAAATAGCTTCTAAGCTTGTGTGTTTTTGTTTGGGTTTTGTTTCCTCTGCAATCAGAAAAACAAACAGGTGACCTTATAAAGAGATCATAGTATCATAGTAGCATCAGGGTTGGAAGAGACCTCACAGATCATCAAGTCCTGTTGTGTATTTGATTAAAGTAACAGTAGTAATATATAAAGCATTTTTAATAGCTCTTGGCAGGACTTGGTTAGATGTGGAGGTGACAAAGAATTTGGGGAGAGAAGGCAGTGGCAAGTAGTTGCCAAGAAAGCAAAGCCCTTGGTCTCCTGTTACTTCTCATGACATAACTGCTGTCACCCAGGGGGTTACTCTCAGGGCTTGTTTTTTTACCCACCTGCACGTGAAAAATGACACAACATTTCTCCCTCAGCCTGTTCCCAGAACCCGGGTACTGCTGCTGCAGAGCAGCTTTCAGCTCACTTTAGGCAGACCTGCCACTCCCTGGAAGAATCCCATCATAAATACAATGCCAGAAGAGCCTCTGGGCATAAAGAGCAGTGGATGACAGCCAGCACAGGCTTCCCTGAGCCACAGGGGAAAACATCATCTTAGATTAGCAAAAGACACCATACAGTACACTTTTCCCAGGTACATGCAGATCCAAGATTACTGTCAAAGGGGGCAGTTTCATGGCTTGGAAGAGCTTGCATCCCACCATTTCAAGATGCTTGGTTTTGTGATGCAAAGACTGAGCAAAGTAATCTAAGAAACAACTTTACCCAGCTGGTGCTGAAGGAAGCAAATCACTCTGGAAGAACAATCTTATGAAAGACTCAGAAATAATCAGTCAGAAGGTGCTTGGGTTTATTTCTGTATAGAAAATAAGTCTCACTTTCTGCAGGGCTTTGTAGTAAGGTGGGAAGTACTGCTTGCACAGGCCCTACCACAACTTCCTGCTTTTTCTCTCCTTCCCCCAGCTTTCCTTCTTAACTTCCAAGCAGCAAAAGCCACTCAACTCAGTAGCTGGTTGTTTGAAGTGCAACACCAAGAGCTGGTCTTTGTGGTCAAAGCTGTGTCAAATCCCAAAACTAGCCCTGACTTTTTCAGAACTGTTTCATTTCTGCAAAGAGACACCTTTTTTTGGCAGTGCTTTGTATCAGTGATAACAGGAAAAACTACTTTGAGGTGAAGAATCACTGCCTTGATTCTGGTACTAGAAGAGAGCAACACCTGTCCCAACACCCACCACATCCCAGTACCCATGCAGAGATCCCAGATCAAACCAAATCCAGAGAAGGACTGAGACTTACATATGTACATAAGTGCAGAAAAAGCAGAAGAATCTATTCCTGACACTGCAAGCAGGGGAAGAGTGGGGAGTAGGTCAGGAACACAGCAGTTAGTGGTGAAATTTAGAATGGACACAAGGGCCTGGCTCCTCTTCTCCTTCCCGTGGATGTGGAGGCTCTATAAGCACTTGTATTGCAGGAAGGCAGCAGGAACAGGCAACACCTTCCTGCTCCAGGCAGGACTTCACTGCAGACTCCTCCCTGGTAATGGCTGCTTGCAGGAAACTAGGACCAGGTCCAGGACGTTTCACCAGCCTTCTGGGTGTTTAAATAAGAAGCGGGCAAGATACACAGCCAACATTGTTCCACCTTTATTTTCACAATCAGATAAAAAGAGAACCATAGTTTTTTAAAAGAGTCATTACATGGCAATTATAAAGTGCATTTTCCACTTGAATGTTGTGTACAAAAATATCTTTTTAAAAACAAACATGCAGAACACCCCACAAGGCACTTCCAGGCACAGAGTGAGGAGAGCAACCCCTCGCTTCAATGTTCACATTGGCAATGGAAAAAAGGGGAAAGGGGAAAGGCCACAAGTATTTTTAAACCACTATTGGTCAGTCAGTTCCCAGCCTAGCTTTTACTTATGGCATTGCTCTTCTTGCTCATCAACTGTATGCCTCCCTAAGCATACACCATCCACAGCCTGAAAATGAACAGGCCCTTAAGGAGAGACCATGAACCACAGCATCCCAGACACATGCCTTGTTTCAGCCCACAAATAGCTCTCCATAGGCATTACAGCATGCCAGGAGAACATGACTTTTCTACAGTCAGTGTCTTAACAGCATTAACACCACACACTATAAAAAGTGTAACTCAGACTTGCTTTAAGTTTAAAAAACCCAGTTCAAGCCTAGCTAGACAACAGTCCCTTCAAAAGAGACAAGATGCAGGCTTAAAGGGTTGACTTGGGAAGCTGCTGCAACAGAGAAACCATTCCAAATGGCCTCTGGGCCAGCAAGCAGCTTTACCATCTGGTTTAAGTGATCAGTGATGACAAACATTGGTGTTGGGTTTTGAAAAAGCAGCAGTTGAAGGCTAGCTATGCTTCCCACAAGCTCTTCTTGTCCCTTTTGGCATCCAATGGTGGTCACAATATCCCTTCTATGTTAGGGTTAAACAGCTTGTAATTATTTTATACAGTAGCCTCCAGAGTTAAAAGCTAGATTAAAAAAGTTACCTAGTCTAGCCCATTGCTTCTTTCCAGCCAAACCATAGTCTATTATAGGCACCCAAAAACAGTATAAAGCTTTTGCATTAGAAAAAGTAAGATTCCCTTGATCTCTATTTCTACGAACTATTAAGTACTCTTGTCTTTAAGATGAAGGATAAAGTTACTCTGCTCGACCAGCATGCAAGGAGCTTTGTGAGGCTGTTTGGCACTGCACAAGCTGGCTACCTTAGTGCACACCTGGAAGACAGTCCATTTCTGAAGACACAGGTGGCTCACATCAGTGATTGATTTCACATTCAGGGGTGATGTCAGAAAAATCCCACCTCTCACTCCTCACAGCTAGTTCCTTGCACAGGTGGAACAAGTCACCTTTTATGAGCAGAGATGTGAAGTTTGGGCACTTACAGACTGAAATGGCAGCTACTGCTACAACAGCAGGAGCAGCTCAACACACTGATGTTCCTCCAATATAACCACAACATTCTCAAACAATCAATGGCATGCCATTAGCTGCCAAGCAGTCCATGGCACAGAGTAACAAACCATTAGATCTTTCTAAAAGAAACACCATTTCTGAAGTCTGCTTATCCCAAAGCATTGCTGGGATTGCACATACTGCCCCTTCAAGGCACTTCTACCACACTAGATACAGAACAGTCACCTTCTTATAACAGGACACAACACAGAGGATCCATTTGCTCCTGTAGCACCTGAGCATGACCTCCTAGACAGAACTTGGGCCCTCAGCTGGATAAAACCCCGTGTTGCAGCCCACAGGAGGAAGAACTGCATTCTCAGAGCCCAGCATGGCCAACACTTGATTTTGGATTTGGGGAAACAGCATCAATCATTTGTAGCTAAAGAAAGGTTTTGAAGACAGCAGTCAAACCTGTCAACCCACAGCTGTGTTACAAGCACCACACAGCTACAACTATCTCTATTTTTGGTAACACCAAGGGTATAGTGAGTTTTTCAAGATCAGCTGATAAAACAACTGGTGACTAAGCATATCAGATCCTCTCCCACAGACACATATGTCTCCTAATATGGAAGGCTGTAGGGCCACATGTCCTGTCACCACAGTTGCATTTTCATTTACAAAACACCCTTTCAGCTTCCAGTAGGAAAGACCTCACAGTACAAAGACACATGCTAGAAGACTCCATCCCCCACAAGCCAACCATTCCATTTCCCAACAGGCATGGGCCAGCTTTGCAAGGAGACTCCTGCAGCTGAAATACAGCCCACTAGAAATCTAATGTTAGAACACATTTTGAAAAAACTTAACACCAGACAAGCAATACAAAGCAGCCACCACTACATAGCTTGGACAGACATGAACACTGCAGTGTTTCCCTGGAGACTAGCAGCTGTGTAGAAGAGGAAGGAGTAGCAGCACTGAGACAGTAGCTCCTGGTCCTTTGAGCATGTAGAAGGCCAATTATCTGAGTTGGGCCAGACCCACTGTGCCAGAGATGTTTCTCTGACTATAAGCCCGCTGCCAGCAGATGGCCGCACATCTGGTTTTGCTGGGAGGCTTACGCAGAGCTATACAGAGCCATACTTCTTCCACCATTCTGTACATCTCATTCAGACCTGCTCCCAGGCCTGTGGACACACCAACAACAGTTAGTCAATCAGGACTTTGTCCTTGGGTCAGTAGTAAGGCCCTAGCTTTTCATAGCCTGAATAGCTGGGCCACTCAGCAAAGAGGCCATAGGAACACCGAGGACTCCCAAACTGGTCAAAGGCACTGCCAAAGTCAGGGCCCTGTGGAGGACAGACAGCTTCCTGGGCAGACTTCAGTTCTGATCGTATGATTCTGTAATTTGTGCCTCTGTTGCTGTCCCAGTACACCTTCCCACTGCACTCAAATGAGATGGCAAACTCAACTTTCTCGTGGGATTGAATCCCCTCAGGCAAGCTGATGTCAAAGGAAAATGTGTCCCGATCCAACCCTCCATATGTATCCTTGACGTATTGGCATGGGTAATCTACAAAGCTTTTCCAGGTGTCAAACGTCATCCTGACCTTCACGGTCTTTTCAAAGGCAAGGTTCTTCACCTTCACTGTTCCCACAATGGATCGATCCTTTAGCATGCAGTTTTCAAGACAGACACAGTCTACCTGGAGACGGTTTCTGAACTCCAGATAGTCCACAGAGGGCTGAATGAAATCCAGGACAAAGCTGTCCCTCTCCACTGTTGTCAGGCCCACAAGGTTGTCTATCAGCTCTGTAATGTTTAATGGAATATCAAGTGGATCGTCGAATTCTGAGAACACCTTCACCATTGTCAGAGCAAGGCCTCTGCTATCTGCAAATGACACTCTCTTCTTCACCTTGTTGTGTGTGAAGGAGTTTGCTGCCTCTTCTGGTCCACTCACCTCCGTCTTGCTACTTAGCTGGATGCAGGGTCGCAATGGCTTGCTTGGCTTTGGAACAATTTTGCAGGCACGCTTCTCTCTTCGCAAGGGTGAAGAGCATAGGTATAGCTGCATCGCTACATCCACAGCCATTGTTTGTTTGTGAGGAAAATAGTCTAATACTCTGGAACATGAGAAGGATCAGTTGATGTTAGAAAAGCATTTTAATGACTTTTTCAGACAACTGCTACATCACTTAGTCCCAGCCATCCCAAGGAAACCTGCTTTCACCAACCCCACAAATCCCTCAGACTTAAAGGCAGGTACTTACATTGTGTGATCTACAGACACAGTAATAAACATGCTACAGCAGAAGCAGCAGGACCAGAGCCTGCTGTGCCCTTTAAAATCCCCTTCCCATTGCTACAGGGACCATTTGAAGACATATACAGGCACTTCCCTAATAGGCTAGCAACAGCAGGCTCCATAGTGTTCTTGACCCAAAACAAAGCCCATGGCTCAGTCCTGTTAACATCCACAAAACCAAGATTATCAAGTTCCACTGCTGTTTAAAGGCATATTCTTGCTGTGCTCTCCTCTCTCCAGGAGGTACTCTAAAGCATCAGATGCTTTTCTAAGAACAGATAGCCAAGTTTTTCAAAAGCCACTGTATGAAACTGACCTCACCTTTCAAATCCCCAAATATCTGGTATTGTCAGAGGCTAAAAAGCACTCTTTTGGCTGAGCTACACACTTTGCTCACTGCTGTCTCTAAGAACTGCTCCATCTGAAATATACGCAGAAGTTATTGTAAAGACTGCAACAGCTAAATAGAGCAGCAAGGTAGAGACTTGCCTGACTTTACTCTGCACCTACAGAGAAGCTTCTTTCTTCCCTTTATTGCACTTGAAAACAGATACCAGCTCAGATGGTCCAGCAGGCTTTCCCTCTCTGAGTTTGCACCTCAAACATCCTCAAGCCTTGTGCTGCTGCACCACAGCCTCTCCTCCTCCAGTACCCAGCCCATTCTTCCAGGGATGCAGCACTGTCCCATTCTGTGCACCTAGAGTGTGGGAGCTCTTACTCAGCACCTTGCCAGATGCAGCCCTGGAGTTCCTTCAGCAGACAGAGACCTCCTAGAACACTGTACCACTCCTGCTGTTACTCTGATGTTAGGTTTAGATGCTTTGGGCAAAATCCATCTGGCCCCTGGCTCCAAATGAACCACTGGACAGATTTATTGCAACTTAAGTCAACTCTCCTGCAGCTGACCTCAAACATAGTATTCCCTTAATAAAAATCCCCTGTCTGGCTACAGACCAGGCTCCAAAGCTGCTCCCACCATGCAGAGCAGGGCAAAACAGTAGTGGTAGAAAAGGCCGCTAGCAACTTGACATGGCAGAGCTCCAGCTGACATAGCCACACATAGCCAGCTCTAGTACTTGATTCTGCCCCCGTGCCAAGAAAAAGTGAGAGCTGCACTCTGCAGTTCAGTGCTTTAACTACCCACCCTGCAACAACAACAGATCAGCTCTGAGCAGGCTTTCACTGCATCCATTCAAAGGCATCTGTTTATTCAGAATATGTGTGCCAAGGCTGACTTCCCAGCACACCCACCAGCTAACTCCTGCGCTGCTGCCTTCAGCCCTTCAGCTCAAGGGCAGCAGTACAAGACAGACAGCAGATCCACCTGTCTGCTAACAGCATTCTGCTTTTCTACACCTGATTTTGCCAAGTTTTTATTCGCACACTTTAGATAGGTCATTTCCTTCTCTAGTTTAACATGGCATCCCTGCTTCTCTTACTTAGGCTGTTTTCATCTGCATTGCATCTTTTGCCAGGGCAATGTATTCAGCTGAATACTCAGGTTTCCTAGTAAGCCTTGGTTCTTTTTTTTCAAGAATAAAGCAATGTGAAATACCTGCCCTGATCTGCATTACTTGGACCCTTTAAGTTAAGAACTACAGGAAGAGTTTTTCATACCTTCTATCAGACTGAGCTGTGTTCTTTTACAAATATTTTTCAGCTCGTCTGATACCTCAAACGTCTCTTCACTCAAGAGCCTGCTGATGCCTTACTATTAGCCACAGAGGGAGGTTTCCCTTTCTGGGTTTGTGCTGGTTGTTTCGAACTTCGGATGCTTTGAAGGTGGGAGCAGGGAAATAGTTTTGAGAGCTCAGAATACAAAGGGAGCTGTAAGAAATAAGTGGTGCAAGGCTGACAGCCCTGCGAAGGTACAGAGACTGATGCCTCTGGGCATCTTCCCGCAGCTTTACCCTCTCCAGTCACTGTTCACCCTTCCTTCACTTCTAGGAAGGAGAGGCAAGTCAGAGGAAAAGACGTCTATTCACGCCTACGTTACTAAAACCCCTTTATCTGCTTTCCGTTCTGCTTCCAGCCCGCTTTTGAACAGGTAACCTTCTCGCAGAGAACTGCATGTGCACCAGCAGCCAAAACAGCTGTTTTCAGACGTGACACGCTGCTGGGTGAAGCAGCACTCGGCCTTTCTACCTCTTATGTCCGGTTCGGAAAAGGCCAGGCCGGGCCCTTCCGCGGGCACAGCTCAGCTTGCATAGGTATCTCCCTGAACTCTGAGTTACACGTTAACCCTGCGGTAGCCCGGCCCTTCTGCAAGTGAAAGCAGCACCGCAAAACCAACCCCACCGGAGCTCCAGAGCACTCTCAGTGAGCCCGGCAGCGGGATGTTCCGCCACCTCAGGGCTACCGCTCCCAGCTTACCCAAAGAAGCCCAGCATGATGGGTTCCGCCTCCCACCCTCGGTAGCAGCACGGCGGCGAGAAGGGGACCTGAGGGGGCTGCGGGGCCACACCGAAAGACACGGTGGGCACTCAGAAAGACAAAGGGCAGTAGGATCAGAGGAGAAGGGACACGAGAGCCATAAGGCCATACCTGGTGCACTGCATAAGGCCGATCCCAGCACCACCAAGCGCACCGCAGCCGCCGGGACGGCCCCGGACCCGGCGCCTTAAGGCCGCCCGCCCGCACCTCCCGGTCCGCACTGCAGCCAATGAGCGCGCTCCCGGCGCGGCGGCGGGCCAATAGGCAGCCGGGCGGCCGGCACGCGACGGGTCGGGGTTTGCGGTAGGAGGGGCTGCGGGCCGGGGCGGGTCAGCCGTCGGCTCCTGAGAGGCCGGGGCTGCGGGGCAGAGGGGTTCTGCTAAGGCAGCCCCCTTCCCCCCGCTTAGGGCTAGCTTGTTTTGGCTCTGTGTCAGGCCTTCGATGCTCTTAGTCCCGCTCTGTTCTGCTGACAGCCCCGTGCCGGCCCTGCTTGTCCAGAGGGGCAGAGTGGAGCTTTGTGAACTTGGCAGTGCCAGCTTAACAGTTGGACTCGATGATCTTAGGTCGTGACCTTAACTAAACTACTTGACCTTAACTTAAACTACTCTGTGATTCATTCTATGAATCTGTGAACATCCACGAAGCAGGAGATGAGGGCTAAAACTACAGGATATGTGTTGGGAACTCACGAAAAACTTTCTGGGGCACTGGCTTCTTGTCTGAGATGGCCCAGGGTGTTTGGGTGCCCAGGAACGGGTGGAGAGGAGGGTTACTCACACATCCCTGCCTTTTCATCACAGCTCCAGGCTGTGGGGCTGTGCTGGCACTGGGTAGAAATCTTCAGAGGATATTCCAGCATCCTCTTTCCAGACAATATTTATGGTGTGGAGTGGAAAAAATTACTTTGTCTTGGAGGTGACTTACAAGAGGGAAAAACACCTGTGGGGCCCAGCTGTCCTCCTACCGCCAGTTCCTGTCTCTGCTCTCTCGGGGCTGCTCCTCAGTCTGCTTCAGTGCAAGCCCAGTTTCCTCAACGCTGTGAAAAGTGTTCGTGGAGCTGGCTGCCATGGCAGGGAAGCAGCTTTGGAGACAAATGCAACCTCCATGGGCAAGCAGTGGAAGCTGCAAAGCCTGCTGCCAAGTGGGGATGCTGCATCTACCTTCTGCCTTTGATAACAGTGGGGTTAATAACATTTGCCTCTTCTTGTGCCATATCTGGCCTCTAACTTATGCAAGTAATGCTGCTTTCTCATGTCTCCCGTACAGAGCATAAAAGCAGGATTGAAGTGTCAACATATGTTTTCAATTACCTTGTGGAAACACACAGAGCTATTGTTAAAGCCAGAGACTTCCTGCTGGAAGCTGCCATTTCATAACCATACCACTCTGCAAGCCAAAATGGTTTTGTTGAAGGACAAAACCCTCACATTATTTTCAGTTTTATAAACCTTTTTTTTTTTTTTTTATAAAGACAATTACAGATTTGAAGTTGGGGAATGAGCTCTGAAAGACGTATCTGCTGCAGGAGTCTGTCAGACTTACAGCAGCATTTCATGTGCTGAGGGTACGGTGGGATTTCAGCATGTGCTATTTGGTGACAGGGTTTGCAAAGAGAATGAGGGGAGCCATTGCCACAAAGCAACGGACAGAGCCCTGATAGGGCAGCCATGGCAAATTGGCTTTCTCTACTGCTGCCTCCTCCAGGCAGTGCCACCACAGCAGCCTGGCTCAACATCACTGAGCTTGGGACAGCAGACTGGAAGTGGTGAATTTAATGGGATGAGCATGAAACCCACGAAGCCCCAATATTACTTACACTTGTCTGTTTACTCTGATGCGGGTTTCTCCTGCACATTTCTGGCTGCTCATCACCACAGTGGTGCCAAGATGTTGGTTAGCCTCTGAGCTGTGTGGGTTTTGGCCAGCCATCCCCCAGTGCCAGGGAGAGAATTCATGTGAGGTGGCTTAGGGTGCATTTCTGCCCTGCAACACAATCCATGTTTGCCCTGAGTGGGGCAGGGTGTTTCACAACTGCTGCCTGGTATTTGCTCCCAAAGCAAAGGTAGGTAGAAGTTGGGGCAGGGTGTTGGGGCAGGTTGTGGACATAAGCTGTTATCTTTGAGGAGCTAAGATAGTGGCTATATTTAGTTATGTGCTAGGCCCTTGCACAGTGGTCTTTGTGATTTCCTCACAGCTTTCCACCCCTCCCACCTTGCTGAGCAATGAGGAAGAGCTTGCTCTCTGGCATGGCAAGGAAAATCTTGGAGTGTTTCTTCCTGGGATAATGTTGTAGAAGCAGTCCCATCTATGACAGACAGCTCTGAAAGGAAGGTCCCACTCTCCCATTAGGTCTCATTTGAGGTTCTTTCCTGGTTTGGATGGAGGATTTACTCTAGGACTTCTGGGGTGCAGCCCTGCTGGCTTGATGAGGGAAAGGAATCAGAGCTTCTCTGTCCCTCCTGTGGGACAGCCTTTCTTCCTGTGCCACAGTCCTTCAAGTCTCACCTCTACCACCAGACTTGAGTAGGTCTTTGAAGAACCTTCCTTGTCTTACCACTTCCTCTGGTGTCTTGTTAGAGGCAAAGATGGACGAAACATCTTCTCCCTGTTGGGAAGCAGCAGGATACTGTGACAGCTTGAGCTCCCAGCAGCTGGCTGCTGGGCAGCCCCAGCTGGGCCAAGGGTGTTGTGCAATATGTCCACACTCCAGCAGGCTGTGGGGCCAAGGCTCAAGGGTGCATGTTGTAAACCAGTGGAGCAGCTGATGTAACAGCACTGCTCAGGGAGCCACGCCAAGGCTGCTGCCATGGAGTAGCCCATCCCACATCACATGATCCATTCCATATCAGCAGTTCTCTCCTTCTATGGTTTTCTTCCTGCCACTCCAGCTGCCACCCCCCGTCCCTGACAGTGTGCACGTGAACCCCAGTCTCCTACACCTCCACACCTGACGGCAACCCCAGCCTGACCAGGAGCTCCTGAAACCATGGTTGTGGAGAGGTCTCCATCCCTGGCTTCTAAAAATCCTTGCGGCAGCAGCAAAGGTGCCACATGTCCTGTGCTTGCTGCAGCAGCCCATGGAGGCAAATGAGGCCTGCCATGGTGATGCACCTGATGCTGCTGCAAAGTTGGTGCTTACCAGCAATTTCGAAATCATCATTGCTGAGAAAATGCTGCTGCCTTTAATCCAGGCTGCAATGTTTGCACCAAGCAGAGGTTTTTTAAGTCCACCAGCCTGTGACAAGGCTGTGAGGGTAACTCTGAAGTAATTTTAATCGAATGTTGCTTCATATCAAAATGCAAAGGCAGAAGCTAATTTTGGAGTATTATTTGTTATTGAGGAAGAAAGGCTGACTGAAACAGAAGATGCTATTTTGGGCAGTACTGAGGCACGGTGGGAGAGGCAGCCAGGCCAGTGTAGTACCCTAAAAATTATGGCAGTTGGCAGCATGACATACCATCCTCCAGAAAGGATGTATCTATGGCTGATCTGAGTGTCTATCTAGCTGTCAGTCCTCCTTTATCCTTTCTAGACATACTAGTGGGTTTCAGTCACACTTGACAGGGGAGTGGGAAGCTCACAGACCTCTTTTAAAGTTTTTGAGAGTCAACAGCTGGTGGGGAGAGACCCAGTGAGTGTCTTCACACAGCAAAAGTAGAGTGGGGCTTGGCTGGGGAGGTCTTCTGGCCAGTACAGTGTCTGCTCCAGCTGTCCAGCCACCACTGGCAGCCCCTGTCATGAGGCTGTTCATGGAGTGGTGGAAAAAGCTGTGATCATGGAAGTGAGAGGGACAACATGATGGAAATCTGTAGGAAACTTGGCTTCTCTCTCTCCATAGTTCACCACAAACTTGGTCTTAGCTGCAACTGAGGTCTGATGTATGCTGCTTGGGACTTTCTCCTGGTCACAGGCCTCTTCAACTCCTGTAGGGTCACAGCAAACACAGCTCCATCAAAGGAAAGGCATGAGAAATCCTGCTGGACTTGTTTTATTTCCATAGATCTCAAACTCCTGTGGCCATCCTATGTAATTAAGCAAAGAGCATTCAATGTCCACTTATTGTGGCCTTCCAGTATCTGAAGGGGGCCTACGAAAAAAGCTAGGGGGGGGACTTTTTAGGATATCAGGTAGTGACAGGACTAGGGGGAATGGAGCAAAGCTGGAGATGGGGAGATTCAGACTGGATGTGAGGAAGAAGTTCTTCACCAAGGAGGTGGTTGAGGCCCCATCCCTGGAGGTGTTTAAGTCTGGATGAGGCTCTGATCTAGGGTAGGGTGTCCCTGCCCATGGCAGGGGGCTTGGAACTAGATTATCCTTGTGGTCACTTCCAACCCTGACTGATTCTATGATTCTATGATTCTAATGTGCTCTAGTACCAAGGGAAATCCTGCTCTCAGTAAAGGCTCTTGACTGTGCCTTGGGGAGCTGTGATCCAAGGCAGAGGCCACATTGCTTCTCCTGGCTCTTCAGAAATGAGGAGTAATTTCAATACACTGGCTGCAGGCCTGAGGCAGGGTATTTACCTTGGCATCATTACCTTTGGATCTCATATGCACTCACAGTCAAGCACCCCAAGATATGTGTACTCTGCCCTGCTGATGACCACGGCACCTTCCCTTCCAGCCCAGCATGCGCAGAGAAGATAGCGTGGAGCCAGGTGCAAAGCCTGTTGTGGTACTGTGTGTTGTAGAAAAAGACTAGACCATGTAAAACTATTGGTTCTTAATAACAAAAATGCCCAGCAAGAGAAACCATGAAAATCCTTGCCAAAAAAAAAAATGAGGTTATAGGGGAGGGAATAAATGCAAATAAGTTACTTAAGAAGCTACAGCTTCCAGTGAACAAAGAACTTAAAGGGCAGTGCAGAGAGACAAAGTGACAGCACAGCAAACAAAGGATGGGCACAAACAACAAAGAGATAAGACCTTGGCCAGGCATACGACATTCTTGTCAAAAGTGCTAGGGTTGAGACACTATATAGAAGGTACTAGGTTAAAGCAACCTCTTCCCAAAGACTGGGACCCAAGAGTGGATGGGCCCCTCCAAGAAGAGATTAGTATCTCCTGCTTTCTCAACATCTATGATCTCTTCAGAGAATTGCTTTAAGACTTTGCTTCATGCAAAATTTCATTCCCATCAGTGAAGTCTTGGAAAAATTATAGCAAAAGCAAGGATGTTGGTTGTCTGGCCCAAGACCAAACACTGTTTTCTGAAGCTGATTGCTGTAACCTTATCATCTGAGACTCACAGAGTGCTTTGGATGACATCAGCAGCATGGCTCAGAGACAGGAACGTGCTGTCACATCCCAGAGAAGGGCTCTATATCTAGGCTGGTTGCCCCACAGAGCGGTGACTCTCCTCAAATGCTGTCACTTGTCTTAGCTGTCTTTGATTGCATGATGTGCAAATGACTTTGAGTTGTCTTTCAAATTCCCTTTCTTCAAGATCATTGCTGATTGAATCCTCCCTAGGTATCCTTACAAGGCCTAATACAGGTCAGGTTGTTGCTGCTGCAAGCTGGGTTTGAGCTATTTGACAATTTGGGGACAACCTTTGTAGTCCTTAGTCCCACAGACACTAGATTTGTGTTTGTGATGGGCTTTGCTCAGGTAAGGGCAACTCCCTCGGGCTCAGCTCAGGCTTAGGTCCTCCAAAAGGTAGGTAGAGTTAGCCCAATCAAATCAACTAAACAGGTACCATGTGATTAACAGATTAACCCAAACTGCTTGTGGCCTCCCCAACAGCCAAGGCTGGATCCAGCCTATGCAGTGGCACACCTGGGGCTTTGCACCATTCTTGCACAAGGAGCCATGTGCCGCACGTGCAGGACAGAGCTGCCCTGGCACCCAATCTGCCTCCAAGCTTTTTTAAGCCTCCACTTAAACATGAGCTAAGGCACCTATAAATAGCAATCAGTGGCCCCTGGTTAACCCAGAGGCTTTGATCACGGAGCTGGCTCCATGTATCAGTCCTTGACTGCTCTTGGCCTTAGCTCTCCATCAGCTGGAGGCCCAGTTCATTAGTACTCCTTTCTGCCCTGTACTGTGGGTAATGGGAGGGGGGCATATGTTTCATTAGACACCTGTAAATATGAAAGTATATATTTGTCTATTATATGGCAATAAATATGCTTATACATAGCTACAGTGTACAATTTGTAATAGAAAAATATAAAACATGACTTGCAAATGAAGACTTACATGCAGAGCAGACCATATATGTGCAAGCAGGCATCCTGTGCACTGAGTGGACTTCTGTTTTGCAGTCTGCTCTCCCTTATGGGTGTGCTATCACATCATGATTGAATGTCATGGTTGTGATATGTCACAGGCATTGTGCTGCGCTCCAGCTTTAATTGCCCTTTCTGTGTCATTCTGAAGTCTGAGACTCTTAAATCTTCATCAAGGCCGTGTTCCACACCACCAGGCACTGTTAAGGCTGTACATGGAGCACTATCCCCCATCTGGGTCTCTGGTGTGAGAGAAATCATGACAAGCCACAGCCCAGTGGCTGCCACAGAGCTAGTGAGAGTATGAAGCATCTGGCATATAAGGAGAGATTGAGGGAGCTGAATTTCAGCTCAGAGGAGAGATGGCCGACAGGACTGCAGATGCACCTTCCACTGTCTGAGAGGTACACATGGAATGAAGCTTGCTGGCACAGTACCTTGTGGATGCTAAAATCTGATGTGACTCCAGGAAGTGAGCAGGCACATTCACAGAAGAAAAGATGCCGCTGTTGCACACAAGGATGTTCCACCTTTTCAGGAAATCCTTGTTCTGCAAATTGAGCTGGCTGGAAAAGTAATCTGCAGAGGAATCTCTACAGACCTGTCCAGCTCTTCTCTTCCTCAGGCATCTGCCATAGCTCCATGCTAGACAGGGTACGGGGGGGATGGACCACATCACAGCTTAAGGACTCACAAAAATGCCTGCGCAGTGCCACAGATATGTCAGAATTTCTCCCTGGAAATCTTCACAGAAAGCAAAATCCTATGGGCAGAGGGGCAGTTGCAAATCAAAGAGCAGGGCTGCCAACTCCTACTCCCTACCCAAGAGCTTCAGTGTAGAAATGCTCTAGGATTTGCAAATAACTTGAAATCACCTGCAGGGGTGGATAGTGGTGGCCATCCTGAGTTGGCACTTCTCTACCCATAGCTTCAGCTGGAGAGCCCAGGCAGTACTGGTAATTCCAACCACTCTCTACTAGGAGAGTTGGGACTTGCAGCAAGGACACTGGTGAGCATCACTGGTGTAAAATTCAACCTTATCTGTCCTGTGCAAGTGAAATGAGTCTCTGCTTGACAATAAACAGGGCAATGAAAAGTAGCAGCCTGAGAGAGTGTGATTTCTGTGATCTTTTGAGCCAAATAGTTGTGCTGGGGGAAGTATAGGCTGGATGTTAGGAGGAAGTTCTTCACAGAGAGAGTGATTTGCCATTGGAATGGGCTGCCCAGGGAGGTGGTGGAGTCACCGTCCCTGGGGGTGTTCAGGAAAAGACTGGATGAGGCACTTAGTGCCATGGTCTAGTTGACTGGATAGGGCTGGGTGATAGGTTGGACTGGATGATCTTGGAGGTCTCTTCCAACCTGGTTGATTCTATTCTATTCTATTCTATTCTATTCTATTCTATTCTATTCTATTCGATTCGATTCGATTCTATTCGATTCGATTTGATTCGATTCTAAAAGCTCCCTTTCACATCAATGCTGGCACACAGCATCTGTGCATCTGGCTCAGCCCATGGGCAGGGAAGGGCCCAGATGTGTCCTAGTGGCATTTGAGCTCAAGGGCTCACAAGCCTAGAAAAAGCCTGATAAGAGTCAGGAATTCAAGTGGTCCTGAAATAGTGATAAGAGCAGCTGGGGAATGCCTCATATGGACACATGGGCTGGGGAAATGGGGTTTGGTATGCAAGGAGGTGACACCTGCCCCACACACTCAGTGTCACATTTCACTCACTAGGAGACTTGCATGGAGTGAGTGACACATACTGCATCTCGAAGGCACTGTGGAAACCATCCCTTGCCTGCCCTACACAGAGCTGCAAGAGGAGGGGAGGGTCATTCTCGGAGTACTCACCAGAGCTTAAGCTGGCCCTCATGGAACCCATGGGTGATAAGGAGTGGCCCTGCCTGCTGAACTACACATGCCAAACTGCGTTGCTTGGTCCAGCTGCTTGCCAGTTGTGTCTGTTATTGATTCCTTGAGTGACAGTCAGCCTTTTGAACTGTGCAACATATGCCCTGTGCTACAAATGAAAAAGCATAGCTGTCAGAATGTCATCCAAGAAGTCATCAAACTTGGCCACCAAGGCAGGACCCAAGGAGCTGCACAGCTTTGCCTGGCCTCCCTCTGGGATGTCCCAGAACCTGTGGTGGGGCACAGCTCTCCCTCCTATGCTTCCAGGTCTCAGCCTTTTCCTCTATGTGTGGGGATTTGGACTCATACCAGCCATAGCATTCTCATAATGGTTTGCTACTGTGCTGGCCTTGTTTAGGGAACATCACATTGTCCTCTTGTCCATGGGCAATGTCCTGGAGCCTGGTCTGAAGTTCAGCAAGGGCAAGTGTAGAGTCCTGCACCTGAGAAGGAATAACTCCATGCATTAGTACAGGTTGACATGTTGGAAAGCAGCTCTGCAGAGGAGCACCTGGGAGTGCTGGTGGAAAGCAAGCTCTCCACGAGCCAGGAATACGCCCATGTAGTCAAGAAGGTCGATGGTATTCTGGTCTGTATTCAGAGTGTGTCCAGCAGGCTGAGGGAGGTTCTCCTGCTCCTCTGCTCTTCCCTGGTGAGGCCATACGTGGCATATTGTATCCAGTTCTGGGCTCTCCAGCTCAAGAGGGACAGGGAACTACTGGAGAGAGTCCAGCTAAGGGACATGAAGATGGCTAGGGGACAGAAGCATCTCTCTTATGAGGAGAAGCTGAGAGATCTAGGGATTTTTAGCCTGGAAAAAAGAAGACTGAGAGAGTATCTTATAAATGCACACAAGTATCTAAAGCATAAATATCGTGAGGATGGGTCTGGCCTCTTCTCAGTGTTGGCCAGTGATAGGACAAGGGGCAATGGATGTAAACTAGAACACAGAAGCTTCCACTTAAACTTAAGGACAAACTTCTTTACTTTGAGCATGACAGAGCACTGGAACAGGCTGCCTGGAGAATTTGTGGAGTTGCCTTCTCTGGAGACTTTCAAAACCCACTTGGACATGTTCCTGTGAAACCTGATCTAGGTGAACCTGTGTTGAACTAGATAAACTCTAGATGTCCCTTCCAGCTGCTACCATTCTGTGATCTGAGCCAAAGACAGTGTAGACAGCAAGTCAGGTTTCACCTCCAGAAACTGGAACAGTGACTGGGGCTCCTTCCTGGTTGCCTTCCCTGTAACAGATGGATTTTGCTCTTACTGGATTGTGACCCAGTTTCCATTTCAGCAACCAGGTCCTGCAGTCCGAAGGTCAACCAAAAGAAGCCTCTAATATTTCCTGAGCTCTTTTACTGGGTCATCTGAGATATCTTGATCTATGGCCTCCAGCAGGAGGTAAAGCATACTCCTTTCTGGCTTAAGCTAGAGACTGCAAGATACAGACATGGGCTGGCATCCAGGAAGTGCATGCTAGATAAACCCAGTGCCAAAGTGATAGCCAGCTACTGTGTGGCCATGTGACTGCTAGAGACTACTTTTTAACCTGTAAGTAAACTGTGTCCTAACCTTGCTCTCCATTTCATCTTGTGAAAAAGGAGACTCAAGCCCTCTCCATATTTTTTTAGTAATATAATGCCTTTCAATCTCAGCCTGTATGCAGTTTGGAGGAAAACATGAGCCAGTGCTCATACTGAGTAGTTGCAGCCAACAAAGATGTATGCTCCATAATGCTGCTGTTGTGAAGTCCTCTATGTGGATGTCAGCTGCCCTTTGGGGTGCACAGAGTTAATGTCTGATTAGTTGATTCTTAACTGCAGACATGGAACAAACATGGAGAGCAAATGCCTTCCAGAAGATGCCTCCAGCAAGCATCACTGTGGTCTCCCTGTCATCCCTCTAGAGACTTCAAGGTTTCCCTTTCCCTGGCTGTCTTGACTCCCTGGGAGGTCGTTGCTGATCTGCCTCAAGCACAGGTAGCTGCATCTTAAGCAAGTGCCTCTGTACAGTCCTTTCTTCAGGGTCTCTGTCAGCACATAGTGTTGTCTAACTCAGACTTCACCTCTGGGCAGACCTGCAGGATGACAGTCAAAACACGTATTTCCCTTCTTGCAAATTCAAGAGGAACATGGGACTCCAAGCTCTGCAGAGGTGGTTGAAAGGCTGGCAGAGTCCATTGTTTCATATTCAGTGGAGATGCAATGTAAACATGCCAGAAATCCTCTGGCAGCAATCCTCTCCTCAAACTCAGGCAGAGTTATTGGGAAAACAGCTGCAGACAGTTGCCTAGCTTCCACCTCCTCTTCCGTTCTGCTCCTGGTCTGCTGTGTTTCTGTTCTCTCTATCTTGTTTTACCCTGTAGTGGTGGTCAAAGGCAATGTGAAACAGGGGCTGAATGTAGCAGTAGAAAGCTTTGCTATCCCCACTGAAGTGAAGGAAACTGAGCGCGGCCAGGGAGTAGGTGCCAAAAGCCAGAAATGAAGCATCAAGGAATTTCAGATTGGATCACCTTAATTCTGCCCAGTGCCGAGATGATGGGAATAGTCCTTCTTCTCCACCTGATGGCAGGACTGTGATGGTGAAAAAGGGGTTCTGAGGAAAGGTCTTGAAACTCCCCAGTGGTAGGTGGCACATAGTACAGGACCCAGTGGGATCATTCTCTTCCTTGCTTGGAGCATCCCCTGACCTCATTATACATATAGGAAGCAGGAGGACAGCTGTGGGGTCTCAGGTGGCTGCCAGTCACGTGGAGGTGTTTTGCTGTGATTGCTGCCATCTTCAAGGCTAAAGACCTGGATGTGTTCTGAGAAGAGCAGCTGCTCAGGTTGGTGAGATTTGTATGTGTCCATGTGCATCCCCAGAGCACAAAGTCAGTGTAGCCACCTGCCAGCCCTTGAGTTGCAGCTGGACCAAGGAGCCACCAGGCTCCTGTGTCGCTGTCAAGTAACTAGTGGGAATCAGACTGCTCTCTGTGCAGAAGTCTTCTCCCAGCATCCTGCTGGGATGCAGCCAAACCTTTGCAGGTGCTCAACCACCTCTTAGGTAGCCTTGTAACAAAATGCTTGTGCCCTGACAGGCTGGCATGGCTCAGCAGTGGCTCTATAACACCAGCCATCTCCAGAGGGGCTAAATCCCTCATCTGCACTGCGATGAGCATCTTACTTTGCCCCTTCCTCTGCAGGTAGGCAAGGCCCTTGAGGAAACATCTGGTGGCTAGTTTTGTTGGTAGCCCTGCAAAGCTGAAAGCTGCCAAAATCTCACTCCTGCTCTTTTTTTACCTTTCACTGCCAGGCTGGGGCTGTTTAAATAAGCCACAGGTAGTTATCATGCCCCCATAATGTGTTATGCTCTGCCCTGGGGCTGCCTGGGCTTGGGTCTGTCACCTGCACTGGCAGGCTCAGACAAACTGTGCTACTCAGCATGTAACCCCGGGGTTATCTCTGAAAAAACCAAACAGCCTGGCAGGTTATATGCATCTGTGGCTAATGGGGGAGGAAGTTTCACAGCCCTTAAGCTTGTTGCAGTTACTTTTTATTTCCTGTAGCCTTTATCATCTCCCCAAAGATCCTGGGACAGACTTAATTGGAGATGGAGGCTGTGATGGTGGATGCTAGGTTAAATATGCATGTTTTCTTCATGGATACAGCAATCTGCATCCTGGCATACATCAGATGTGTGGGTGGCTCACATGTGGTGAAGACTTTGGGCTGCTCTGTGCTTATGCTCCACACCACACTGACTGCTCAGGACAGCTTCTCCCTGCAACAGTCTGTGATCCATTGCCAATCACACTCAGGGTCTCCTGCATGACAGCTTCCCATGCACCCTCTCCATCTCCTTCTCAGCCAGCTTAGGCAGTGCTGTCTGTTTATGTCATTTTCATCTGCCCCTTGGTGCTTCCCAAAATCCCACAGGGCCATGGCGAGCAAGTTTGGATGCATCAATGCAGCTCCACTCCTAGGAAGTCAAAGCCCAATAGCCATGATCTGAAGGCTCATCCCAAAGCTCACACACATTTGGTTCCCAGAAAAAAAAAAAAAGTAGCTGAGCTGTGCATTTGAGCTAGGTGTTGCAATCTGTGGCTACCCAGAGCTCTAGTTTGCAGTTGACATGATGCTACAGCCAGCCCCAGGGTTTTCCAAAGGGATTGGCAGCATCTACTCACTGCAGAAAACAGGTGCACTGAAGGTCACAAGCCTGCTGGGCTCTGTGAAGCCTTTCCTTCATGGTGGCAAGAGCCACCTGAGGGTGCTTAAGGAGAAAAGCAAATGGTCTCATGTGGGGTAGAGCCAGCAGTCCACATTGCCTTGTTTCTTTGTGTCTTTAGCTGGTGGCACAGCAGGTTTGAGAGAAGGTCCTGCCAGGAGGTCTCTCCCTCTACTGGGCTTGACTTTTCTGGAGACTGGGGTGTATTTAGAACCATTATACTTGCGTGACATGTTGACCTATGGCTTGCTGCAGACCTGTGGATTTAGAAGATTTTCAGAACAAGACTCATGTACTGAATGGCCAGTATCAAACAATCCCTGCTTCTGGCAAATCATGTTGAACCAGAGTGAGCTGGGAGGAGTGAAAGAGGGTGCCAGCCTGAAAGAAGAAAATGAGTACAGCATTTTATGTCCTGGGACTTAGTGGCACAATCCCTCCAAGAAATGACAAAATGCTCTGTGCTGACACTCTCACAGTACTCTGAAGGTAAAATGCAGAAACCACCTGCCTCCCAAGAGGTGGCTGTGCTCCACAGGGTGGAAGTCAGCACTTCCCTGTGCATTTGGGCATCCTGGGAGACCGCCAGTCTTTGAGAAAGACCCTGCATATCTTAAAAGCCAGGACCATGGTAGCTTCTGGGCATCCCACTTGAACAGCCAGACCAAATTAGAGATTTAAAAATCTTCCCTTGGGTTTTCCAGGGAGAGCTGGTGAGGCGTCTCACCAAAAGCCACCTGAGACAAATGAAATTACAGTGAGCAGTAGTGAGCCTGTGGGCAAATCTTTTGCATTTATTCATTAAAGTTGATTAAAATTCTGGCACTAAAATGAAAGAAAGACTACATATTGGAAATGAAAACCCTGCCCTGAGATGGGAGACTAGCCTGCAAAGTAGTCTTGGCAAGCCCATATGAATACTTCTTATATGAAAATTGGGACAGTGTCAGAGCCATGGCTACAGGACTGTCTTCTCTGCTTCTTTCCTGGTGAGTTTTCCACAGCAGCACTGTCCCAGATGCTGAGCTCCAAAGATGATGTGCTAACTGCAGGGCCTGCCGAAGGTTTGGGATTGTTTTAAATAATGTAGGCTGCTTGGCTAGCTGAACCATCCTCTCTCTGCTAACGCACTTGCTATGTATGGCAAACATGCTCTATTTTTGGCTTCAACCACATTTTCCATGTCATCAATGCAAAAAAATAAAGTGGGCACAGTATGTCATACAGGCAAGGACACACTCCAAACCCCCCCTACCTCCACAAAACACACACAAAAATCCCTCACTGGTTTCACATTACAGGAAACAGGCCTGCCAGTTCTACCAGCAACAAAGATAATGCTACCTTAACGTGGTTGCTGCGAGCGCTAGAAACTTGATACAGCAAGCTCCGCTACACGAAGGCGATTGTTTCTATTTTAATGAGGACTGGTATTGCTGGGATTAAGCAAGATGCTCTGAACAGCCACAGCTCCTTGGATGCCTGCTTTTGGGCAGTACGGTGACAGCAGTGTTTTGCTTGAGGCTAAAAACCCAGCCAGTGTAAAGCAGTGTGTGGTGTAGTTTGATCTAGTAGAGAGCTAAGCTGTCATGAATCATGAAATAAAGCCAAAATGCTCAGCCTGCATAAGACTTTTGCAGTTAGTACGATTTAAGCAGTATTATTCCAGGGAGCAACACCAAACATGCATATGTCTCTTGCTCCCATCAAATCTTACCAGAATGCTCCTTCCCTTTGCTCGAGCACTCAGATTTTTCTGCTTGTTCCAGACTCAAGACAGACAGACACTCCACAGGAAAGACAAGATACAACATGTACCAAAGCCCATCCAATACACAGCCATAGTTGACTGGGCTGATGCCCATCGTGCTCTAGCTGCCCACTTCCCTGATATCTGGTAGGTAAGAGGAACTGGTGCTGGTGATAAGCTTTGGCAGCAAAAGCTGCATGGTGACACACAACTGCAAGAGACTGACCCCATCCTACTACTTCTCATCTCTTAATCTTATGGTCAAGAGATCTAGCAGGAGAGGAGAAGGTGACAAAAGTCCCCAAGCAAACCATGTGCTTCGGAAGTAACCAGACTTGCACCAAGTCCAGTCAGTATGATCACAACTGTTGGATCTCCTTGGCTAATATCCCCAAGGTGATCGCCAGACAGCCTGACGTTAGAGCATGCCACTTCTGGAATCCCACACCAAAAGGTAGTGTCTGTACTCTTGCAGTAAGAGCAGATAGCAAGGCACATTTCCCATGAAGCTAATATTGTTACCACCCTTGCCATGCAAGAAGCCATGAATGGCCTCCATGTGTGAATGTACTCTAAAGCAGTTTGGGTCTCCAGCACTTGTCTTTCTCTCTGCTGGAGTGCACTGTGCCATCTACTCCAGTAAGTGCAAGTACTGGTGCTGAAGAGCAGCATCCCACCAGGCAACAGGTCATGGGCTAATCTGATCTTGTAATCTCTGTGTGTGCTCTGTGTACCTCAACCAAGACTGAGGTAACTTGGTTGTTTAGCACAATGTGCTCTTCTCTGCCAATGAAGAGCTTATGGAGGAGTAGAATTAGCCTGGGAATATGTGGCAACTTGCTGTAGTAGAGGCAGAAATGCAGGCAATACTTCTGTACATGAAATCCTACATCTGAGATCTGTGCTATGTTTGTGCTCAAACCCAAAACAATGGTGCAAGGAGAGACATCACTCTTCTGGCTGAAGAATGCCACATGGCATCACAGCAGAGTTCACCATCAGTAGGAAGCTATACATGGATGTGCCAACAGTGGGGATGCCCTGTTTCACAGGCACCACACTGTGCGGTGGCTCACTGCAGCTCTCTGGATACCAAGGAATGGATCACCCCTTAACATGTCTGAGGCAGACCTTGGGAATGGCTAGGAAAGAGACAAAATGAACATACCAAATGCAGCAGCATATCTGAAGCCAGGGTGTGCTCATGCCTCAGATGCTCTGTGTGACTATGGTCTCACAAGTGCCACAGGAGAGCACCAAGGATTTTTAAAGGTCCGAGATAGATTCTACATCAGGAAGAGGGGAGGATTATTTAGCCTTGAAAGGACAGATAAGGTACAGCTGTGAGTGGGCAAGGAGGAACCATCTTTCACCAGGTGAAGCTCTTGGATGTCCTGCTACAAGGAAGCAAGTAGAGCTGGTTTCTTCCCACAGTGCAGAGCTGAGAGAAGGAAGTTCTTTGCTGTGGGATAGTGAGGTTTGCAAGAGTTCAAAACGGGATACCTTGAAGAAAAAGCCATCAAGGGCTATTAGATGGAGACACCTTGTCTGGCTTGAGAAACGCTGATCAGTGGAACCAGGGTGAGCATTTCTTTTCCTTTGTGGCTTTTTTTTCCCCTCAATTTTGTTGAAAGCTGCTTGGGGAACAAGAAAGGGAGGTGATGTGTGGAGTGCAGGCTGTCCCAGGGTTAAAATGCTTTATTGCTTACTGGCAAGAAGTAAGATCTCCTATGATAGCTTGAGTGGAGGGCAGATTGACTTGTTTTATAGCCTCCTTTGTCTCCTGGCAGCTCTCAGTTCTGCTTGGAGTCATTAAAGAAGTGACCCTGGCTGTGCTGGCAGAGGATAGTTTGCTGTCTTTTCGGGCATGAGTGCCTTAGCTGTGTGCTTCACATTGCAGTGGGCTGCACTCTGGAGTGATCAAAGTGGGTGAGGTTTCAATGCATTGTGGGACACAAGAGGAGATGGAAAAAGTCAGACACTGCCCATAAAAGGCTTATAAGAAATCCATAATGACAAGTGTAATCTGTAGTCATTATAAGGAGCAATGAGTCCTGCTTCTTATCTACCCACAGCATTGCTTAATCTGTGCAGGCATCTCACCCACCCATTCAAAGGACACTGAACCATGCATAGGTGGTTTGTCCATGTTTCCATATTCTTGGCTATAACCTGCAGCAACACTTCATATTGCTTTAAATATTGTGTCCTGGTTAAAATGACTTCATGGACCTGCCTGGCAGGAGACACGTCAGTGTCCAGTATCAAAGGTCTGGAAACAATTCTTTGACATCCATACAGAAGTGTGTGAATCTACATATGTGTCTGTCTCTGCACATGTATGTGTGGCTGTGGCTGCTGTGAAGAGTGTGTGTTGCCTAGCAGAGGCCCTTACTGTCCTGCTAGTACAGCTATCCCCCAGAGAGACCTGAATGCCTGCAACCTTGGTGAAGTGTTTCTGCCCTGTTGGTCTGGGCTGGTGGTGCTTTTCCTTCCTGCTCCCAGGGTGGAAGGATCAGAGCCCCAGGGCCAGGTCAGAGCTGCCAGGGCTCTGGCAGAGAGACTTTGGCGCCATCATCCTGTCCTGGGCTGAATCTAGGCTTGGCCTCCTAGCAGAGTCTGTATCAGCTTGTGCCACCTCCTCAGCAAGGGTGCAGGGAAGCTTTGAGCAGGGTTTGGTGGCAGCCTATGAGGCTGGATGGTGGTGCTGTAAGGTCGGGCGTGAGCTGTGGCATCTGCAAGTGGAGGTCTCCGTTCGTTTCTCCGTCCTCCCCAGGTCTCGGAGATAACTTGCAGGGCCTTCCTGCAGCCTTCTGCTGCTCTCCAGCGGCGGCGTGCAGAGGCATCACAGGCAGACCCTGAGGCATGAAGCCCTGGTGTGAGAAGGTGCGGGGGCTGTGGCATGGTTGTGGGAAAGTCCTGATTGCCTTCCCCGCCTTCCCCAGGCCTCACAGATAATTCTTATCGGGTTGAGGAAGAGCAGGATGACAAGGATGTGAGGGAGAAGCCTAGAGTCTTTTAAGAGGAAGTGAACTTCTTTAGACACTTTTGGCCAGTAAACAGCACCCTCCAGTTTTATTTTCCAGAATCAGTGAAAGAGGTCTAAACAGTCTCAGTTTTCTTAACCTGACAATTCACTTGCTTCTTAAAAAGATTATCCTCTTCTGTTCTGAAACAAACAGCATGAGGGAAAGAGCATCAGGTTTTCAACAACTTCTGAAAAAAATAGTCCTCCTGATGGCTGGAGTAGCATTCCCTTTAAAAAATTAACCCTTTTAATTAATAGGAAAAAAAAATATGGTAAAGGATGCTGTTACTTTCAGTTTCTTGACAGACTGCACCACAGCAGGTGCTAATACTTCCTTGTTCTCCTCTGCAGTGCCTTAGGTTTGTAAACATTTTTTTTTTCTCAAGGCTGTTTGGCCTTTTGGAACGTGGGAAGATTTGCCTGCAGGTCTTGGTATGGGAAGCTGGAGGTACCACTTGCAAGATCACTCTGTAGCTCATTAAAATATCTCTTCAGGCAGATACTGCTGCTGCTGCAGCTTGTTCTGAGGCTGGTGCTGGGCACAAGGATATAGGTTGGAGGGACATGTAAGCAAAAGAAGAACAATGCCACTAAGACAGCAAGGTAGAAAAATTGACAGATAAAGGACAATGTCTTCAGTCATTTCTTATCCCTCTGACAGAGCATCTGTCACTCATTCTGCAAGGCTGGATTGCATGGTATGCCAGGGAGTCTTCCAGCACTGGAGCACCACTCTGGAAATCTCAGAGGAGTGTTGCAGTCATTGTGGCCAAAGATTTCAGTTGCTGTAGGCTGGACCCTAAAGTAGAAGTTGTAGTTCTGGGGCACAAAGTATTCAGCCTGTTTGTTCAGGATTGAAAAATGGATTTTTGTTATCTGGAAAAAAGCTTCAGTTTTAGAAACTGAAATAAAAATAACTTTATTAAAATAGTATGCAGTGCTCTAAATTTTTATTCTCAATAACTTAAGCATTGATTAAGATGTTCTCTTTGGAAGAAATGGGTGTTTCATGAAGTCCAGCTTTTCTGATGGAATAAATTGTAGACAACAGATTGCAGGCAGTTTGATTTTGAGCACAAATGCAGGGTCAAATAGAAGTGTACTTTCTTTTGGGGAACAAGACTTCAATAGCTTAATAACTGATGTGACACAGGATGTCCCACTGAATTGTGGTTTGTTGTTTGTATGGTTTGGGGTGCTTGTTTGTTTGTTTGTTTTAGGAGGTTTTGGTTTTGGCTTGGTTTGTTTGTTTTTTTTTTGTTCCCCCACAAGAATGGCACCTCTTAACATCTCAACTTTAGGAAAAGAGTGCCTAAAAATTACTAGAAGGGAACAGTGTAAAATGTCTTACACTAATAACGAGAAGAGGATCTGACCAATCACATAGAACAAAGGATACATGTGATTTTGTGAGAACAATATGAAATTGATTAATGTGAAACTGGATATTTGGGGGGAAATGTTATTTGCTGTACTAGGAATAGTTAAAAGGTGAAAATATTACTTTGCACTTACTAGGACATGGTGCTGGACTGTTTTCAAGCCCCTCAACTTTTGGAGGCAGAGAAGGGAGATTCTAAATGTCAGTGAGGAAAAGCAGACTTCCCAGCTGATGGAATTATAAAGAAAAAACTAAAAATATCAAACAAATCTCTCTGTAAGTTGGGGCAAAAGAACCCAGTACCTTGTGGAGCAAAAGCCACTGTAACCGTGTGTATGAACACAATCATGCACTGTGGGCCGTTGTCTGTACATAGAATCATAGAATGGTTTAGGTTGGAAGGGACCTCCAAGGACCATCCAGCTCCAACCTCCTGCCATAGGCAGGGACACCTCCCACTAGAGCAGGTTGCTCAAGGCCTCATCCAGCCTGGCCTTGCATACACCTGCACACTCTAATATATACACACATATATTTAAACTACTTAGACTTAATAATAATAATAGTGTTTAAATGTCCTGTGTTTTAAGACACCGGTGACATCAGGTGTCCTCTCCATCACCGCAGCCTCAGCTCCCCAAGCTAATGCTTGACTGCACTGGAAACTTCTACTGTACCCAGTAACTTCTGGACCCTCTTCCACAGTCTCTTTGCTGCTACCTTCCCCTCCTGGCCAGCTGCTGTGAGGAGTTACACCCTGGGAGGAGCCTTATATCAGGAGGTGGGCAAAGGCCATGCTGGAATTAAATCAAACACAAGGACAGGTGGGCAAGAATAAACCAGGAGTGATACAACCCCCAGCCCAGAGAACTGTTAGGGACTTGTACATTCGCCTGGCAAGTTTGCTGTGTGGTCCCTTTCCATCCTGAGGAAATGAAATAGAAAGCAGAAAAAGGGACCATGCATGTCGGACACCTCAGGAAGGCAGGAGGGTGTCTGCTAGGTCTTGCCAAAGTACTGTCTTCCTTCTTCCCAACACAGAGGTACTACTCTTGGCAGAGTTTCTTTGTCCTTGCACAGTGGTAGAGGGTAGGAGGGCTTTTTCTGCATGTCTTAGGGGTGCCTGGTTACTGCTCTGTTGTGTTTGTACTTTGCACTCCCTCCCCTGACTACCTTGTTTCATGTCCCTGTCCCAGGCATTATCCCTGAGACCTGCACACTCCTATTCCTGGGAAAGTGGCCAAGGAAACCAGTTTTCCAGAGCCTCTGTGATGCTGCCCTAGAGAGGATGGCTGAGTGAACCTATCCTGTGGGCTACAGCACTGCTAGGGGTGTATATTAGACCTGCGCTGTAAAATTGTTGGCTCGGGGGACATACCTAGCGCTCATGAGGCACCACATCCTGAGACAAATAGTCTTTCTGGCCATGTCATGGGCCTAGGGCATCTCCCTTGTGCCAGTGTTCTGGCCACCTGACATCTCACAGACAGGCAATGGTGCCTGTGAGTGTGTACCCCCAGCAGTAACTGATGGGATTCAGCGTGGTTGATCTGGAGAGGTCAGAGAGGACGTAGCACCCACGGGCAAGGGACACACTTGAAGCACAGACAGGTCTTGGGGATGGACAAAACACATGCAGCTGAGCGGCATGCCAGAAACTGTGGAGATGCGGCGTGCCAGCAGCTTCCCCAGGTGTGCAGCGAAGGAACCCAGCAGTTCCGTGGGACTATGTCTTTGGCTTGCACTCCGCCACTCCGCTTTGCTTGCGGGAGGGAGCGCCGTTCGCAGCCAGCGGCAGGTGTCTTATCCTCTTGCTGGGCTGTTTCCCTCCCCCAGCAGCAGCTTCTGCGCCCCTTGCCGCGCTCCAGAGGCTTCTTTACAGCTCTCAAGGTCGCGGACCGCCGGCGGGGGGCCCCGAGCCCGTGTTGTCGGAGGGTGCCCTCTAGTTCAAGGCTGCCGCCGTTTTCCCAAGCCCGGCGCAGGTGCTGCGGACGCGATTCACACGGCCAGCTCTAACAACAACCCTTTGCCGATAAGGGCAGCCCCGGCACACTGAAGCCCACAGGCGTGGGGTTCCTTCCGCGCCTCCCGGGTCCTGCGGGGGCAGCGGGCCCGAGCGCGCGCAACCAAGGACCTCAGCCATGCCGCCCGGGGCCCTGGCCAGAGGCTGCCCGGCGCAACCCACGAGGTAGCGGGGCGGGCCGGGGTCCCCGGTGGTGGCGGGCGGTGCCCGCGGTGCCCAATAGCTGGACGCGCCCGGGCATAAAGGCGGTCGCGGCGGTGTCGCGCTCCCCTCCGCCGGCCGGGCCCCCCGGAGCCGCCGCCGCCACCGCCGCCGCCATGGGCAGCCCCCCCCCACCGCCGCTCCGCCTGCTTCTTGTCTTCCTCAGCATCCTCTTGCCGCTACTGCTGTCGCTGTCGCTGCTGGCCGGGATCGCCGCCGGCGCCGGGACCCGCCGCGCCCGTGAGCTGGGGAAGAGGGGAGGGAGGTCCCTGCCTCGTCGCGAGGGGCTGCGGTGGGCGCTCGCCTTCAGGGCGACGTGGTACCTTCCGCGATGAGCCGCCGGGGGGCGGATCGCTGCATCTAATGTCTCCATTCTCCCCAGCCCCGGTGATGTGGAGGTCCCTGCCCCCTGTGGCATCATTCCCACCTTGACAGCATGGGTGGTCCCTGCTCCCTGAAGCTCCCAGCCTCGCTGCCTAGAAGGCATGGGAGCCTCTGCCTTCCCTTAGTGGGGGGCGGACGATGAGAGGCTGCGGTTCTTGCTCCAGCCCTGCAGAACGTCCTGGGGTGCACCTGGCTGGAGTTAGTTCGTCCTGCTTTGGGCTTTGCTGAGACCACCAAGCGGGGAGTTGCGTGGGTGCATGCAGTGAGTACTTGGCTCCCCGGCTGACCTGAGCCCGGGTCCTTGTCTCCCACAGCACTTGCCGGCTACACCTGTGCAGCCTCCCGCCAGGCCACCTGTGGTGCCGGATGCATCCCTGTTCCCTGGCTCTGCGATGGCGAGCAGCAATGTCCTGATGGGACTGATGAGCAGTGTGGTGAGCGAGGGGAAGCTGGCACCTATCCTCTGTCATGAGGTGGCCTGAGGGCCTGCCCTCTGTGGGCTTCAGGTGATGCTGGTGCTCTGGGAGGGGATGAGGCAGAACAGACCAGAGGCACTTCACTCCTTGCTGGCTGGGGGATGTCTGCAGCATGGGGATGTATCATGGATCCCATGCTGAGTGAGGCAGGCCTGCACCTGTCAGAGAGGTCTACTGGGGGGTACTGTGGTCCAGCCCCTTGGCAAAGCCCTTTGGACATTGCCAGCACCTGCCCCGTGCCAGCCCAGAGGGGGCCTTTGTGGTTGTGCTCCAGTAGTAGGTCCCAGTGACCATGTGCTGTCCCTGCAGATGTTGCCTGTGGTGGGGACCCCCATGCTTGGCAGTGCGATGATGGCCGGTGTATTTCTAGCAGCTGGCGTTGCGATGGTGCCGCTGACTGTCTGGATGGCTCTGATGAGCAGGACTGTGGTAAGTAGTCTCTGCCAGGGGAGATTGCTTGGGGTAACCTGGAGGCACAGGGCAGAATGTCAATGCTACTCTATTCCTTCAGTGTGTGGGGCTAAGAAAGTGCAGTGTCCCGGCACTCATCACTGCATCCCGCACTGGGAGCTCTGTGATCGGCACCAGGACTGTGAGGATGGCTGGGACGAGGAGGGGTGTCCCCAGCAGCCCTGTCTGCCTGGGCAGTGGCAGTGCAGGAACAGGGTGTGCATCATGGCTGAGTGGAAGTGCAATGGGATTGATGACTGTGGTGACTCCTCAGATGAAGACGTCTGTGGTAAGTGAGTGTACTGGTTACTCCTCAGTCCAGACCATGTGTGAAGTAGGAAGTATTTTCCCTTCCTGGGCACCAGGTACCCTTGGGATGGTGGCAAAAATCTCAGGAACCTGTTGATATTTTGTGGGGCCCCTCTGTGAGTCTAGGACCTATGACTTCTCCTGTGCCCACTTGGCATTGTCCTGTCCTTTTGACATGAGCTCTGTGTGTCATAGCTCCCTGCCCTCCTGGCATGGTGCGGTGTGATGAGGGAAAGTGTATCCTGGAGTCTCTGATGTGCAATGATGAAGATGACTGCCTGGATGGCACCGATGAGCCCAGCACGTGTGGTGAGTTGCATGTGGTTGCTGGCCACTACCTGTGCAGCTGGAGCCGAGAGGAGCCACAGAGCTGTCCTACTTCATGTCACCTCTCTGCTGTGTCCCCACAGGTCGGAGCTGTTTCGTTCGCAATGGGGGCTGTGTGGAGACGTGCACTGACACACACTGGGGAGTGCAGTGCTCTTGCGGGGCTGGCTGGGTGCTGCAGGCAGATGGGCAGAGCTGTGCTGGTAAGGAGAGGTCAGAGTGTGTGCACTTTAGGTGCTTGTGTCCTCAGCTGCTGAGGTCTCTCTGGAGGCAGCACTCGTGAGGAAATGCCTGTCTCAGCCCAACTCCTGCCTGTCTGTGTCACAGCTGGCCCTGCAAAAGCTGTGTCTTTCCAGCAGCACCCAGTGCACTGTGAGCTAAGGGCCTGTTGAGATATCTAGACAGCAGATCCCCAGTATCTAAGGAGCCTGTCTGTGGTCGCTGAGGAGCCATGGCAGTGCTGTCTGGAGGAAGCTAGACAGCCATGCAATAGGCTTCTGACTGCTTCTGTCCCCACAGATGTGGACGAGTGCTCCCTGGAGTATAGCCCCTGCAGCCAGCTGTGCAGCAACACCCCAGGTGCTTTTAGCTGTGCTTGCCTTAAGGGTTATACTCTGTGGCATGGCACCACCTGTGAAGTGGCAGGTAGGGTGAGCTGAGGAGCCTGGGCCATCTGAGGGGCTGGGCAGTGCTTCCATGTAGCTGCATCCCCACCGACTGGGTGACATCCCCCTTGCCCTGGCAGACAATGCAACACAGCTCCTGGTGGCCGTGGGGCAGGATCTGGCCCTTCTGGATGTATGGACTCAAGCCTACTGGCCACTGCTCTCCACCGACACTGAACTCCGTGCCTTGGTGTATGACCTGCTCCGAGAAACTTACTACTGGCTGACAGAAGACGGCGAGCTCCGCGCTCACATCCCAGGAAAGGGCACTCAGCCTCTCTATGCAGGTGGGGAGGAGCCTGGCCTTTCCTGTAGAGGAATGAGCAGCCTGGGTGTTGCCTTCTGGCCTGGAATAGGGGTGGTGTGCCTTAAACTGGTGTGTTTCTGCAGATGCTGGGGAGGTGAACAGCATCTCGATGGACTGGTTCACAGGACAGCTGTACTGGGCCAGCAGCCACCCTGCAGCCATCTGCACAGGGCTGGGTGATGGCCGGGGCTATGTGACAGTGCTGGGGAAGGATGTGGCACCGGAGCAGCTGACAGTACATCCATCTGCAAGGTGAGGAGCAAGTGAACCAGTGTGGGCACTGGGCTCCTGGGTTAGCAGTGTTGGTGCTGTGTCATGCCTGCTGTGGTGCTGTGTCAGCACTGGTGTTACACTGTGAAGTGAGTGTTTAGTGCCTGTTTCTAGGTCCCTCTACTGGGTTAATCGTGGGCAGAGGGGCCGAACAGTCATTGCTGCAGCTGGCATGGATGGCTCAAACCGGCGGGAGCTCACAGTGGTGTCCATGGAAGAGCCTGTGGGACTGAGCCTGGACCATGCAGCTGGCAGGCTGTACTGGATTAGCGAGTACAAGGAGGTAGGGATGTGCTCCCAGGCGCTGGGAGGCAATAAGGTGGGAATGGGGAGAGTGGCCCTGATTCCCTTGTGGCTATGACATGGGAGGGAGAAGGGAGTGGTGCCCAGGTTTGGCATGTATCCCTGGGCTGTGAGGGGTAAAGATGCCACTACGAATCCCATGGCTGCAGGACAGTGCCAGGGTGTGGGGATACCACATATTCACTGGGCCTTGCCTTTTCCCCAGTCCATTGAGACGTTGCAGGTGGATGGCAGTGGACGCCACTCCTTTCCTGCTGTCTTGAGGAGCAATAAGGAGCCGCTGGGCCTGGCTGTGTTTGAGAGCCGATTCTTCTGGACAGACGGCACAGAGCTGGTGTCAGCCACCCATGCCTCTCCTCAGGAGCATGCAGTGTTGCTCCGTGCTCCTGTCTCAGCTTTCACTGTCCTACATGCGCTGCAACAGCCTCCCCGTGAGTACCCTGACAGTTACTCCTACCAGTGTGGGGCTGGCAGTACCCCTACCACTTCCCTGGGTGCTAAGGGAGGCTGTGCTGGTTCCTGAAGCTCGCTGGGTCCTACTCAATGGCTCCTATGGTCCTGTGGCAATAGTTTATGGCATTGTGACAGAGGGGACATGAACCTGTAGGAAAGCTGCTGAGCTCTATGGGTTTGAGTGGAGCTGAGTCCTCCTACCTCATGTGACTCTGCCTGGGACAGCCAGTCTATATCCTGCCGCAGGCCAGTGGGAGGTTTTGGAAGAATTGGGAGATGCATGGGGAGTCATGACTTCTTGAGCTCTTAATACCCCCTTGCTCCCAGGGGACACTGCTGCGTGTGCTCCAGGCTTGTGCAGTCACCTTTGCCTCCTGTCCCCTGTACACCCTCGGGGCTACAAGTGTGCATGTCCAGAGGGCTTCTTCCTCCTGCCCTCAGGAAAATGCGCAGGTGAGCAGGATCTGCGAGGCAGGCTTGGCTGTCTGAGGTGGGATGCATCCCTATGGGAGTTAGAGGTGGGCTGTAGGGGGCTGTGGCTTTGGTGAGATAAGGTTCCCAGCACACACCAGTGCTGTTACATTTCTGCCTTGGTGATCCCATCCAGTGTTCCTGGGACTATGCTCACACTGTGCTTGTACTCCACAGAGTTGTCCATCATGTATGCATCGGGGAAGACCATCTCCCTGGTGCAGGTAGGCCCTGGAGCACACAGCAAACAGGTGCAGGAGTGGCAGGAGTCTCTCCACCTGCAAGATGTAGACTGGCAGAGGTCAGTGCTCTATGGGACAGATGATCGTGGGACTCTGCTGCGTGTAGTGGGATATCCTGGCAGGAGAGAGGTCATTGTGACTGTGCGGCCAGGTAAGAGTCTGTGGGGTGATGGAGGGCATGCTCCCTTTCCTGGTGCTGTGTGAGTCCTGAAGATCTCCTGGGTGGACAACGCAGTACTATGATGTTGCTCTCACTGGGGCTGTGCCAAGGCACTGGGCAGCAGTGCCCTGGCTTTAAAGGCAGAGGGAATCCAGCTGGAGGAGCAGGGTCATGACACAGCCCCATAACTGCTTGCCTGCTTGTCCTTGCTAAGTCTGTTCTGCCCGTGTGGACATCCAGTCGGGGAACCTGTACTGGCTCGCATGTAACCGAAGGGACATCGGGGTGATCCAGACATCTGACATGTCCTCACGTATCCTGCACCGTGCTCATACCAGCATCCAACACCTCTTCTTGGACTGGCAGCGGGGCTCTCTGTACTGGCTAGCCCGTGGGCAGCCCCTGCAACAGCTAAGCCTGGCTGGGGGTGCTCCGTGGGATGTCTGGAATGAGACATGGCCTGGAGAGCTGCCTGCAGCCATGGATAGCAGAGCCTTCAGCCTGCTCTGGAGCTCTGCCCTGGGTAAGCCCTGGTGATCTCTGGATCAGGGAACAGAGGTGGTTGCTACAGGCAGAAATGACCAGCCATGCCCTGCATGTGACGTCCCCACCTGGGCAATGGGGATGTTCACGGGACAAACTCTGTCCCATGGCTGATGTCCCTGCCATAACTGTGGGTTGTGAGGAACAGGGTGGGCTATGAGGGGCACCTGTGGGCCCCAGTGACCTACCATTCCACTGTCTTGCAGGCCTGCGGGCACTGAGTCTGACCAAGCGGCAAGCTGTCACCCTTACATCCAGCTGGTCCCATGGACTCATAGCTGCCTTTGAGCCATACATGGTGTCTGCAAATGGGACAGCTCTGCTGCTGTGGGACCGGAGAACGCTGGGCCTTGTGCTGTCTGTGCCAGCAGCAGACGTGCGAGGAGTGGTGGCCTTCGTGAGCTCAGACTCACAGGCTGGTAAGAGTGGCCCTGGCTCTGTGCCTGGTCTGCACCTGATGGGGCTGGGTGGTGGCCTGTGCTACTTTAAGCTGGAGCAAGATGCCTGGCTGCTGTTGGCCACATGGGTTGCTCTTAGCAGCGTCCAGAGTGTGCAGAGGGCACAGGCCCAAATCAAGGCTCGTGTTCCTATGCTATTCCTCTGCCAGTGACACCAAGCAAGGGATCTGCCTGGCCACTCTCTCCACCTGTGGCTACCACTACAGGAACAACCACAAGGAGCACTGCTGTTGGGCCCACCAGCTCTACCACCTCCACTAAAAGACCTAAGCCAAGCAAGACCACCACTGTGCTCACCACTACTTCACTGACCAGCAAGGCTACCACACCAACCATCACCAGCCAGTCCACATCAACCAAAACCACCACTATGCCAACCACTGCACGGACCACACCAACCAAAACCACCACTGTGCAGCCAGCTACTACCAGCACCACAAGTACTCAGTCCTTGCCAGCTAAGACCACTGCCCCATGGCCAAATACTACCACCCAGCGCCTAACCAGCCCTGCATGGGTAGTGCCACCTACTCCGCCCCTCTCATCCAGTCCTGCACATAATTTGACCCCAGTCCCTCATCTGTCCTGTCCTCGAACGCATGTGCCCTGCCGTGATGGTACTGAGTGTGTGGCCCAGGAATACGTATGTGATGGGGAGAAGGACTGTGCAGATGGCTCTGATGAGGATGGGTGTGCCCAGCTGTGCAACATCCAAGGTAGGAACTGTTTTTCATCTCTTACACAGCTGGATCACCTTGTGCTGGGGTTTCTGGCTGCATCCTGGTCTGGTTGGTGGGATGTGGTCTGGGCTTTGATGCTTGTGATGTGGCATACTGGTTTCTTCTGAGCTTGGCACTGGGCTGGAAGTGCTGTCAGAAAGGGACAGGGCTGGCCTTGTGGTGACCTAGATGTGGCTGAGCTGAAATTGCCTCATTTGCCTTCCTTGGGACCTGAGCTGCTGGAGATGCACTGAATAGAAGGGAGCAAGACCTTCACTGTAATGTGGTGCCATTCTAGGTCCCTGTGGGGCTAGGACGGTCACCCTAGCTGCCTACTGCAGGCTTAGCAAAGCCCCTTGTCTCCCCAGGTGCCTTCCGCTGTGCAAGTGGAGCCATGTGCATCAGGGCTGAGGAGCACTGTGATGGGGTGTCACAGTGCCCTGATGCTTCAGATGAGACGGGATGCTGGAGCCCCACGCAGGAGTGTGCCCTGCGCTGCGATGCTGCCACCCACTGTGTCCCTGAGAGCTGGCTGTGTGACGGCCATGCTGACTGCCTGGACCAAGCTGATGAGCAGGGCTGTGGTAAGACCCTTGGGTTGGGTGGGACAGGGGCTTCTAGGGTTTGCCTGCCTCACAGGTGGGTGCACCAGGTTTCCTGTGTGCAGGAGGAGGCCACTGAGCAGAACAACTTGCTGAGCAGCGGGAGGGGCGGTACCCTGCTCAGTGCCACGCTTGTGCTGGCAGGATGGGTACAAGAGTGAGGATAGTACCCCTGCTCAGCTCTGGCCCTGCCTGCAGTGCCAAGGGAGTGCAGCCCAGACGAGTTCTCCTGCCAGAGCGGGCAGTGCGTGGCTCTGGCCCTGCGCTGTGATGGTGACCGGGACTGCCGGGACGGCTCAGATGAGGAGGGCTGTGCCGTGCCCCGGCCGCTGCTCTGCCGCACGGGGGAGGTGGCATGTACCCACAGCGGGGAGTGTGTGCCCGAGGCCTGGCGCTGCGATGGTGCTGCTGACTGCAGGGACAGTACAGATGAGCAGGTGGGTAGGATGGTGGGTACGCAGCCTGTCCCTGCTTGCTTTTGAGAGGGCCAGTGGCCCTATTCACCCTCTGCTCTTCCAGGGCTGTCCCCAGGAGAAAGATCTTTGTGGGGACCGGCAGTGGGGCTGCTCCAGTGACCACAGATGCATCCCTGATGTCTGGCGCTGCGATGGAGAGAGTGACTGCATGGATGGCAGTGACGAGGCTGGCTGTGAGTAACACCTGCTTTTATGCCCTTTCTGTCTTGCCCAGGCACGGTTGGTGGGTGGCCAGCACAGACAGAGGTGGGGTGTGATTGTGCCAAGGTGAAAGACACTTCGTGCAACGTTTGCCTACTCCCAGCATCTGTGGTGGCTAAAGTCCCTGGATCACTGTTGTCCCTGTAAGTGTGGTGGCCTTAGGATTGGGGTGGCCTGAAGCCAGGCTACAGGCACAGCTTTGTATGTGGCTGCAGTGGGCCCTGGGCATCCTGTGGAACCACTGAATCTGTCACAGCTGAGCAAACGGACTTGGAGGATGAGGCTCAGCGCTGCATTTCCTATGTTTCTGCAGGCCAGGCTGCTCCCTGCCAGAGTTATGAGTACCCATGCAAACTGGGGACTTGTCTGAATGTGTCCCTGGTGTGTGATGGTCAGCAGAACTGTGCAGATGCCTCAGATGAGGGGGGAAACTGCTCTGTGCCCTGCCAGCGGTCCTGCACTCATCTCTGTTACCCCTCACCTCAAGGCCCTGTGAGTAGCAGCAGCCCTGGTCCAGAGGCTTACCCTGCCTTGCTGCCCTGGCCTGCCTGCAGAAGGGAACATCATGTGTCCCCAGAGGGGAACCCTGATGGCCTCTTTCCCCACAGCGGTGCTGGTGTGACCGGGGCTATCAGCTGGCCAAGGATGGTCTGTCTTGCGTAGACATAGATGAGTGCACAGAGTGGGGTGAGGGAGCCTGCAGCCAGACATGTCACAATGCCCCAGGGTCCTACAGCTGTGGCTGCCTTCCTGGCTACCTGCTCGAGCCTGACAACCAAGCCTGTAAACTCACTGGTAAGCCCTTGGGATGGTCAAGCAGCACTGCGTGTCTCTGGCACCTGGCACTCTAGGATATACCAGGAGCCAATGGGTACTTGTTCCCATGTGCCTGCTCCCCATGTAGTCCTGCAAACAGCCCTGTCCCCACTGCCTCATAGCCTCTCAAGCTCCGCTGAGCTGTAAGGTGCTGTCAGTCTGTGGGCAGTCAGAAAATCCATCTGCACTAGCTGTACAGTAGGGCTGAGGCTCATCAATCTCCAGTGTCTCTGAGTTCTGGGGCCATGGGGCCACCAGTATTGAGCAAGATCTGGATGGTTCTGTGTTGCCCCAGGACCAGAGCCCATGTTGCTGGTGGCTGTGCAGTCAGAGGTGTTGTCCTACGGCTTGCGGAGTGGACGAGAAGAGGTGCTGCTGGCCACTGACAAGGACCGCATTGTCTTCTCACTTGACTATGACCTGGTGGAGAGGAAAGTTTTCTGGATGGACCTGGCCACAGAAAGCATCCGCTGGCAGGACCTTGACTCGGGCAAGAAAGGCACACTGGTAAAAGGTGTGCAGTGACAGTGGGTTTAGCTGGGGCAGCCTCTCCATGGCTCTGCAGTCTCCAGATTGCAGTTGGGTGCCAGGCTGTGTCACCTTTTATGAAGAGGTGCTGGCAAAAGTAGGGTTGGGAGGAGCTGGAGCTCCTGGGATGGAGGTGACTTGGACTTAGAGCATTGTGCCAGAGGACAACGCAGCTGTCACCCCACGGGTGCTGACTTGGTACATTGCAGGTGTGAGATCAGACTGTATAGCAGTGGACTGGCTTGGGAGGAACCTGTACTGGACAGATGGGGCAGCAGGGCAGGTGCTGGCCACTCGCTTGGGAGCTGCCTGGCGAGGGATACCAGAGTACACTGTAGTGATGGATGAAGACCTGGACCAGCCCCACTCCCTGGTGCTCCAGCCTCTGGCAGGGTAAGGCTAGAACAAGAGGACATGGGGACCTCTTTTCCATCCCTTCCCTGCCCTATTTTCTTCCATGGAAACAAGTGACAGACTGGGAAAATGGGATGGTCTTGTCTGGGTGCTGTTAGGGCTGCGTCACTGGAGAAGAAGGAGCCCAGGCACTCGCCTCTGCCCTGAGTGGATCTCTTACGGGATGGGAAGCTCTGCACTGCTCCTTTTGTCTGCCCTGGTACAGGGATGATGCTGTGGCAGCTTCGTAGTTCAACACCTTTCTTCCCACCAGGCTGCTGTACTGGTCAGAAGTAGGGAGCCACCCACGGTTGATGGAGGCCACTATGGATGGCAGTCGACGGCATGTGCTGCTGGCTCAAGGTCTGGGCTGGCCCACAGCACTGGCCCTTGACCTCACCACCAGGAGGATCTTCTGGCTGGATGAAAAGCTGGGTAGCGTTGGTTCTGCACATCTGGATGGTACCAATTTGAAGGTACGTGGTGTGACTCTGGTGATGGGGTCCTGATGAGGGCCAGGATGGGCACTGACACCTTCTCTGCCAGGTTCTGCAACTGAGTTGGGTCCAGAGCCCCTTCGCAGCTGCTGTATGTGAGGGGCGTCTCTACTGGTCGGACAGGAAGACGTGGTCTGTGCAGCAAGTGGACAAGACCAGTGGCAAGAACAGGACTGTGCTGTTTAAGCGACATGGGCAGCCCCATGGCCTCCAGGTATGAATGTGGGGGATCCCTGAACCCTGCTGTGAGAGCTGTGCTGGGGTTCTTACCCTGCATAGCCTTGCTGTCTTCTGAGTGCAGAGCCACTGGGAGCTGTACCCACACCTTGGTGGTCCTTGGACAGCAGGTTCTGTGGTCAAGGGTGTCTGATCCTTTTGGAGCATGTCTGCCTTACCATCCTAACCCCAGCTGGGGCATGTTTGGGCCTCAGGAGCATGGCAGGGTGTCAACTGTGCTCAGCTGGGTGCTGGTGGGGGTGTAAGGCTAAGCCTAACCTTCCCACAGGTGATGCACCCAGCCCTGCGCCCTGTAGTTCCCAACCCTTGTGCTGTGCGTGGCTGCTCCCACCTGTGCCTGCTGAGCGCCAGACATGCTGGGCAGTGCCGGTGTCCTACCGGGCTAACGCTGGCTGATGATGAGACCACTTGCCTGCCCCTCCGTGATTCAGCCTTTGCCCTCTTGGTGTCCCCAGCCTCTGTGGTGCAGGTACTGTTCTCTATAGCTAGCTCTGGGGTCTGCTGTCCTCACTGCTGTCAGCAGAGCAGAGTTCCCATCCTACTGCTGCCTTCTTCCTCCAGGTCTACCTGAAGGACTTGCCCATAACATCTGTATCTCCAGGCCTTCCTCCACACCGGGCCCTGCCCTTGGCCAAGGTGGGCCACCTGACAGCCATTGACTATGCAGTGAAAGACAAGAGCCTGTACTTTGCAGAGCTGGGGAATGACTCCATCAGGCTGCTGCGCCTGAAGGACCGGGGCAGGCTATCCTGGAAAAAGGTGGTGGCTGTGGAGGGTCCAGTGACATCCCTGGCCCTGGACTGGCTGAGTGGGAACCTGTACTGGATTAGAGCGCAGCCATCAAGCATCCATGTGGCAGCTCCCGGGGGGCGGTGGACCCTGGAGCTGCTCAACAAGGGGCTGAAGGGCGCTGCCTGGCTGACACTGTGCCCTCGTGCCTCCACTATGTGCTTTGTCACAGTGTCCAGCAGCCACGAGTCTGGCAGCACAGTGGAGTGCGCAGCCATGGATGGGACTGGCCACAGAGCAGTCTGGAAGAGAGCTCGGGCTCCCACTGGCCTTGCCTTTGGGGGCGCTGGCACCCGGCTGTACTGGGCAGACCGTGGTGAGCGTGAGATGAGGTGCTGCTGGGAGACATGGTGGTGCAGGCATTTGGTCCACAGCCTGGCACAGTTTTGAGGGGCAGCACAGAGCCCTCTGTGCCCCTGCATCTGAAATGCCTTCATCTGTGCCCTGCAGGGAGAGGCACCATCAGCAGCATTGAACTGGATGGATCCCACTTCAGGGTGGTGCGGGAGGGGCTGCATGGCCTCTCGCTCTTTGCCATCGGTGAAGGCTTTCTGCTCTGGAGTACAACCTCAACCAATGGTGAGCCTGTTTGTTGTGCTGTGTCCACTCTCTCCTGCTGTATTAAGACACGAAGGTCTCTGCCAATCCCTGTAGGGTATGGGCTGCCCCTTCTGGGGTGAAGAGCAGGCTGGGGGATGCCACCTCCTGTCCCAGGCACCCTTGGGGAAGGAGGTGGAGCAATGCTGATCCCATGTGTTTCCAGGCTCCAGCAAGGTCTGGTACAGCCGGCTGGAGCGAGGTGACAGCTTGTGGTTCCCTATGGAGCAGGAGTTAGTAGCCATGAGAATTTACAGTCAGTTCTCACAGGAAGGTGGGTCTGAGGGTGCCCCGGCCTGGGGACATGTACAGGGTGGAGCTGTGCCCTGTGGTGACCATACTAACCCATGTTGCTTTGGCAGGCACCAATGGCTGTGCAAAGAACAATGGGGGCTGTGCTCAACTCTGTCTGCCCAACCCTGCTGGGCGACTGTGCCGCTGCTCCTCTGGCTACCACCTGGTGCATGGGGCGGTGTGTACACTGGCAGTGCCCTGTGCAGCCCCCCTGCAAGCCTGTCCTGACCTCCAGAACTGCATCTCTGCAGAGCAGCTCTGTGATGGGCATCCTGACTGCACTGATGGCTCCGATGAGTCTGACTGTGAGTGCTTGTGTGCAGCTGGACGTGCAGAGGCCCTGGCTGGACACAGGGGGCTCTGGCCCAGTTTCATCCAGTCTGGGAAGGGGGATCTGACTTGGGTCTCTACTTACCTATACCCACCTCTCCAGGCTCCTCTGTGGAGGTCGGAACGCAGCTCCCAGTGGTGGCACCATCAGGAATGTCTCATGTGGGGGAACAGAAACCAGCCTCACCCACTGTTGCACCCATGCCTTGGCAGCCCAGCCCCAGCCTGTCTGCAGCCCCTGGCTTCCAGGAGCACCGAGAGCCTGTCCTGGTAACTCCCAGCACCGAGGAGGTGCTGGGAGCTGTGCCGTGCAGCAGTGAGATGTGTAACCTGCGTGGGGACTGTGCCATAGAGGCTGGGCAAGTGACATGCCACTGTGCCCTGGGCTATCGTGGCGACTACTGCGAAGAGGCAGAGGTGCAGCCCATAGCAGGACCTATCACCCTGGGGGTGGCTGTGCTCCTGCTGCTCACTGCTGCTGCTGTGGGAGCCCTGGCCTACATGCGGAGGCGAGACAAGCGAAAAAGGTGAGCTGTGGGGCTGGGCCATGTACAACTGGAGATGGAGAGGGACAGTCTCCTTCTTCACAGACAGTGTGGTGTCCTAGGGCACTCCTGGGCTATGTGGAAACTCCAATCACGCTGGCAAGCTGGTAACCCGGAGCTGTGGCAGGACTTTCGGATCTGCCCCATCTCTGTGAGATGGCCATGTCATCCTTGGTGTACTGTTTTTTCTTCCTAGGACTTCAAGCACTGCTTCCACCCGGGTGCTGACCTTGTACCACCGTGAAAGTGACCCCGAGGAAGAAGATGAGGAAGATGATGAAGAGCTTCCCCCCAAAAGTGATACCTTCGTGAATGAAGCTTATGATGGGAAAGAGGTGAGCAGCATCTGGAACAGGCCCTGGTAGGGACCTCTCTGACATCCTGGGGTGCTTTAAGGCCCTCCCCATATGCCCTAGGCAAGGTGTCCACTCTTGAGGCAAGCTTTGACCTCCTCCTGGAGGAAAGGGACAAGACCTGGGGGTGTCTAGAGTCTGGATGGCACAGAGTCTGCTCTGCTCAGTCTGTGCCTGAAACTCCTGTTTCAAGGTGTGGGATTGGCTCGTGGGGGCTGAGATTCATCCCTGATGCAACTGTTTGTTATCTCTGCAGGAGCTGCCAGCCCCACTGAGAAAGGGACCATCTCACTCCGACATTGGATTTTCATAAAGGAATGTTGTGCAGCATCTCTGGTACCATTGTGGTCTGTGTGTGCACTCGTGAGGGGAGGCTGATTTGCTCTTCCTAGATCTTCAAGTTCTAAGGAACTTGGAGTCCAGAGCAAAATGCTTTGGGAAGTGTTTCAGGAAGCCTATAGCTCCAGCACACTCTCTGCAGCCATTGCTGCAGGGTGCATCCTGTACCAGTCTGTAACCACACTTAAACCATCTTCATCCACTTTCCTCTACAGCAAGGCGTAGCTTGCTGACCAGGGTGCTTTGGACTCACCTGCAATAGGAATCTGGCTCAACGGCTCTACAAGGAAGCTGCCTCAGCTCCTACTCTTGTTATGCAGGGCACTGAGCATGGTTTTATAGTGCAGTTCTGACCTCCTGAGTGTCCCTTACAAACCAGTGAGACCAGTTTTACCACCTCACACCAATTTAATGAGGAAAAGGCAAATGTATGTTATTTTTTTCCCTAGTGATTTCTGTGTATTTTGGTTTTGTTTTCCCTGAAATTGCTGTGCTCAAGGAAGGAAAAACCTCTTCCAGAGCTGATTTTGACCACGGGGGAAAGTCCATGAGGAAGGTGCTATAAAAGCTACCTCTCCACTTTCACAGACCTTTCCTCTCTGCTTCAGGCAAAGCACAGGGGGGCTGGGTTAGCCATGACCACTGCTCCCAACCCAGCCTGTGTGGCAGAGAGCCCATAGCCATCCTACAGCAGATACCTGATCTTCCTCATTTCTTTTGCTATTTGTATGGCCTCAACTTGAGCAGAGACATGGGAGGTGTTCCCCTCCCCTATTCTGAGCCCTGAAGGCTGCGTGAGGCTAACCTGTACTTTGCTCATGTGGGACCATCAGAGCTGCCATTGCCCAAGCTGCTGCAGGGTGCAGGAGGATGAGCTAAAAGCTGCATGGAGCTAGGGCTGGTCTTCAACCCAGCATGGCTTTGGCACAGTTGTGGAACCCAGAGTGCGGCAGGCTTTTGAGGAGGTTGCAGAGATTCAAGCCAGATCCTCCATCTTGTTTTCAGTCTGCTTTGAGGTTCTCCAAGAGGTGTCCCAAGGATGAGCAGGAGCCAGTGGGGCTCTCAGTGCCAGGCTGGCAGGCTCACTGGTTGCCACTGTTGTCTCTGTGCTGGGGCTACAAGTCAGAGTCACAAGGTAGGGTGCTCTTCCAGTGCCGTTCATATCGCTCATCCTCCAGCACATCCCAGGGATTGTTGTAAGCCCCAATGGTGGAGGATGGCCCAGTCTCTGGCATAGGGGTGGGGGTTAGTTTAGGGGTCCTGTGCTCCTTGCAGTAGTGATGGAAGCTGAGGGTGAGTGCCAGCCCCCCCAGGATCTCCAGGCAGCTTCCCAAGTAGCTCAGCACCACACTGTAGCCTACAACCAGTGTGCTGTCAGATGGTGCAGGTAGTGCCCACAGCTCATGGGTATACCAGGAAGGAGGTATGAGGCTCAGCAGCCCTGAGAGGAGCAGCACAAGTCCTGCCACACCAGCCAGTATGTGCCGTGGCTCTTTCCGCCAGCAGCGAACCCCCAGGGCAGCCACCACCAAGCCTACGAGAGTGAGTACCAGTGAGGTGGGCATCAGCCCCTGGGCTGCCCGCACAGGCACCTTCTCAAAGTAGCCCAGCTCATCGGCCTGCCCGCAGAGGCGGTCATGGCTGCTCTGCCGCTCACTGCACATGTACCAGATACCCTGTTCCCAGATAAGGTCAATAGGCTGGTTAGGTATGAGGCTCACCTGCCTCCAGTTGGGTGCCAGTGTGCCTGTGAGTGTCAGCAGAAGCCCGCAGGGGCAGAGTACCATTCCCACGATCATCGCTGTTGGCGTCCGCATGCCAAGGAGGTGGGTGAAGCAGCCTTCCGTGTGCTCCTGGTCGCCCGAGGCGGAGAGGTCCGGGGGGAAATCTGGCAGACCGGGGTTTCACTGCTGCTGCCCGTCACCCTGACAGAGGGGTGGCACCAGTGCACCAGGGCTGTTCGGTGCAGGCAGGGGTTTTCCGTGGTAGGGCAACAGTCCCAGAGCGTCTCGAACGGTGGGCAGCCCACAGAGCTATGTCCAAAGCTGCGGGGAGGTGCCGGGGCAGGAGGAAGTGCAAGCAGGGAGGAGCCCGGCTCAGGCTGGAGCCTGGCACCTGGCCCCTAGTAGATCAGGCAGTGGGCTGGGTGCCGGGGCACGCAGCCCTTTCCCGGCATGGGTGCGGGAACAGCCCTCCCAGGGCTGCAAACGGCCCTGGGACGTGGCAGCGTCAGCCTGGGGCGTGGCAGCGCTCGGTCCCGACTCCTTCCGGCTGAGGAGCCTGTTATGGCTCGCTTAATTGTACCGACTGCCAACTTAATTTGCTATCAAAAGAATTAAATTATGAAAATCATTAACTAAGATTAAATACTAGCAGGTAGTAAGGACCCCGTGGTCCTTCTCGGGCACAGAGACTCCCAGCCCCTAGCTTTCATCTTCTTGCACTTCATCCCGGCAAGCATCTCCCTGTCCTTCAGGGACTACTCCTCAGCTTGACCCTGCTCTCTCCTTCCCAAGCTGCGCTCAGAGGCCACCCACAGGCACAGCAGTCTGGCTCTCGGCGCAGAAAGTTCCTGAGAGGTCCAGATATGGGGAGTTACCACATCTAAGAACCCTTATGTGGGCTTTCGAGCCCCAGAAAGCACTGCTTTGGAGCCTCTCCGAATTTCCCTGAATTTCTGCCAGTCACACTGAGTCCAGAAGAGGGCAGCATTCTCTGGATTAACTTTGGACAAGCATCCCCGGCTGGCTCGGAGGGCTGGCCGCAGGTGTGCTCCGCAGCATCTCTGCGTTGCTGGTTTCCTGGCCTTGGCCACCTGGAGGCCACCTGGAGGCCACCTGGAGGCTGAGTCTGTGCTGGCCCAGCTGCTCTCCGGCTCCCTTCCCCATTCCTCCATCCTTACAGCCGTTCCCTGAGTGCCCCAAAGCTCTTCTCTGGGCACGCAAGATCATTTCAGGGATAGATTGCAGAGCTGTTGCTCATTGAATCTCAGCCTAGCTGGGAAGGCAGAGGTGGGTTGGATTCAGCCAGAAGCTCCTGTGCTCAGCTGCATCTGCAGGGCAGCAATGCTGACAACCAGCCGTGAGTAGCTCCAGACCAGGGCACTTGGCTTTGTCCTACACAACAAGCAGTTTGCACTCTTCATCTGAGAAACTAAGCTCAAGATTGCTGGTTCTTTTTCTGTCCCTTTAACTTTTAAACTTTTATCCCAGTCCAGGCATTGACTCCACGCCAAGCCACCTATTACTGCCCTTGGAGGTGTGCATCCAACTGATACACCAAAAGCTGCCTGCCTGATGTGTTGCTCGAGGGTGACTTCTGCCATGGTGCCTCCTCCACTGATAGGAGCAGGTGCGTAAAGAGCCTGAAATCTTTCAGTCTTGACTTTTGCAGGAAGCTGTGTTGTTGTTTGTTATTTTTTTTTCCATTTGGACACGAGGTAGAGGTTGGCTATGAGAAGGTGTAGTCCTCCTAGGGGAAAGGGAGGCAGAGGGACAGGGCTGATAGCAAGATGAGTGGCATGGTGAGCTTGAGTGCCAGGGATGAGGGCCTGTTAGTGACATTTGGCTCCTCTTGAGCTCAAGAGGCTTTTGTTAAGATGACAAAACACAGCTCGATGGCAATGCTAGCAGATAAAGCAGTGGTTCCCTTTGGACCAGCCAGGCTGAGCTCTGCCTGGCTGCCAAGAGCTTTGCTCCCCATCCCAGATGTGTGGATAAGGTCTGTGCCAGCCCTGCTGGAAAAGGAGAAATTCTGCTTTTTGACAGATTTGCCTATGTTTTTCTTAGGCCAAGAAAGCTAGAGGCCTTCTGCTCACAATGCAAAAGGTGCTACAGGTATTTCTTTCTTGGGCTTTGTAGTGTCTGTTCTAGAGTGCCTCTCTCTGCAGCACTATCCTTCTCCTCGCACTTGCACCCTCAGTGATGCTCTGTTCCTCTTGCCCTCAGTCCCACAGGCTGGGGTTTGGGACGTGACCACTACTTAGATCTGCAGCACCAAGTAGAAGGTGAGTGCTGAAAGCATCACAGTTAAGGTCAGGTTTAACAACCCGGGTCTTTCCAGCTCATTAATGCCCAGGAGGATGCATTTTGCCTTTGGGCTGGTGCCCAGGCTCCTGATTGTGGGGCAACAATAAGCAAATTAGGTGATGTGGCACTGATATTGGATGACCTGCCCTGAGTAAGCTGGGGAAGGAAGTGGGATTAATAGAGCTGTTTCCCGATGCCACAGAGTTAGAGATTGTTCATTCCTTCTCTTTTGCTTTCTAATGAGGTGATATGAAAAGCAATTCAAAGCACAGCCTGCCCCTTTTCAAGCTCTAGGGAAGCATTTAAAGCCATCTGGTCTCAGAGATAAAATAGTCTGGCTGAAACTGCCTTCCTTCCCATATTTCCCTAGCTGCTGGGTGGAGAGGGCCATCCTACTTGGTGTTTCCTACTTCTTTGAGACTGTGACTTAGTTTTTCCTACCTTGGCAAAGTGATCTGTACAAGAACATGACAGAAACTATAACCAAGCCTGACTGAGTTGGCTTGCACTTTTTTATTTTTAAACAACTCCTTTCCCACTTTGTAAATTGGAGGAGCAGCAGAAGACCTTGAGCTAATTTGAACTGGAAAAGATCCAAGGCAGGATGGGCAGAGCTTATGATGGATTCCAAGGAGGGGAAATCCATGATGGACTATTGAGTCGAGTTGCTGCTTCCAGTCTCAGATACCCTGCATTATTAAAGGCTAGCTATGCATTCAGGGCAATATCGTTGTGTTCAGCCTGTTCCATGGCTTCCTAGATGTCTGCTTCCAGCCACTGGTGGTGATGGGACCCCACAATGGACAAGTACTAGTGTCTCTTAGATGACAATGACTCAATGTAGCATCAGTGTGGATAGGACTAGTGACATTTGGCTTACGCAATTATCACACCAACAGAGCACAGTTTGGTGTAATAGTTGGGCCTTGCCTGACACCAGAATAGGCTGCAGCCAGGGAACACATGCACACATCAGTTTCCAAAGCTTCTCCTGTGATTCCAAGTCTCATTCAGGTTCCCAAGCCCAGATGAACTTTCAAAAGGGGCTCTGGAGAGCACATGATCTTCCTTGCAAGGAGACAGCTCTATCCCTACTTTGCTTGCTGAGTTCATGACATTGAGACCAGAGAAGGGGGCACATGTTTGCAAGAAGGTTACTCTGACCCCCTTCTCTTCACCACTGTAGGGCTTGTCCTCCACAGCAGCAGGATATATCAGCATCCTGTTTGCCATGCAAGGGAGAAGCTGGGGCCAGGGCTGTTTAGCAGGACCCTGCAGCTGGTAATTCCTGTTTACATCCCACTGATCCTGGGGATTTGCCTATGTCACACACAGCAAGATCCCACCCATACTACCTCACTGCCCACATGTCATGTAAGTTATATTGTGCCTGACCACTTCTTGGGTTCAAAATGGCCTCAACCCATGCTGCACACCAAGCCATGTGGCAGTCCGGTCTGTGGACATGGCAAATGGCAGCAGGTGTGCTGTGCCTCTCTGGGCTGCCTTATGTCTGACAGGTGCCCAGCAGGCACAATGCTTGACCTGGGCTCTATATCCTTTGTCTTTGCTCTCACTTTAGGAGAATTGAAGAGCCTGGCAGACCCTGGAGTCCTGCCTGCTGTAGGAGATGCAGACTGGCTGGGAATGGCACCTGGAGGCACTTGGGATTTGCAATTTCCTCTGTTCTAACCACTTAGACAGATCCATTAGCCACATGTGTGTGTTTCTCAGTTGAAGCGCTGAATCCCTGCAGGCTGGAAGCAAAGCAAGATGGCTCAGACAGCCCGTGTTGATTTTTTTAGCATTAGACCTGCTTGTCTAAGTCTCTTCTCAGTCTCCATCCCACAGGGAAGTCTCATTAGGCTGATGTCCAGATGGAAGGACTTGGTTCTGACTGTTCCATTTTGCTACTTTTCCTTCTAGAAACTGTAGTGAGGGAGCTTCTAAGAGTGCAAAATGAGAGTTCCCCATTGACAACTGCTCTCTTTAAAGCCATGGCCTAGGCAGCGTGAGTGCAACCAGGACACACTCTGCATTGTTCAAGCAGCTGCAGTTGCAATAGATGTCTCTCAGACCAGTTCCCAGCTTCCTCTCTGGACACACACACTGCAGTCTTTGTGACTGACAGGAAACCATGGACAAGCCTCCAGGCAATACAGGGTCTGTGGTCCTCCTTGCTAGCTGAATATGGAACAGACAATTGTATCCTTCCGAGAATGCAGGCAGTGGTGGTTGGCACCTAGCATGCAGCTCCGTGCACCAGCTCAACAGCCTTCAGGGCATGATTTCTGCAAGCAGTTGTCACTGTCCAAACTGGTCATGGTGATGAAAACAGCCCTGAGGACACACTTCAGAGGGTTATTGGAGACCAGGGGATGTATTAGGTGTGCTAGGTCTTGTAAGCCCCATGATGGTGGGTCCGACTCCCCATTATACACAAGTCTGTAGTCCATAGGAGCATTGGCTGTTGCCCCTGCTCAAAACTCAGCTCAAGGAGCTGCACAGACCTGTGCAATTTGGGGACAGCACCCTGGAATGCCTGTAGGGAGCAGTAAACCCATCAGTGAGTGGTGAGCTTGCTCCTGCTGTTTCTGCAGCCCACCTGTGACGTTGTGAACACTCTTCAGACTAGATCCTGGGAATGAAAGCCTTATTTGATGTCCGCAAGGCATTCACTCACCCATTAAACTTCCTCACTTCCGAACTGCTGCACTTGGACTTGCCATATTGCCCAACACAGCTTCTGAGTCTTTGCTTTCAGAAAATTATATGCATAATTCAGAGATAATTTCAGAGAATTATATGCAAAGATTTTTTGCAGCTGTAGCTATTTTTATCTGACTCCATCCTGAAATAGTTGAGAGTGATTTGGACACAAAGATTTTGTGCTGGGTTTTGGAGATGCAACCCTTTTCAGACAGGGAGAAGAGAGAGCAGTTAAAACTGTATCTGGCTATATAAATTGCATGCTGTCCAGTTCTGGGCCACAGAGCTTGGGGAGCTAAAGCACAATCTGGATGCCCATGGGTGCAGAGCATGTTGCAACTGGCAAGGCAAAAGCAGTGCTTCGTGGTGGCTTTCATCTAGTAACTGTAAATGTGACTCATCTGCATGTACTTTGATCTCTAGTTGAGCTGAGAGGTTTGAAACCAAAGTGCAGATGGCTTATAGCTTGCCATCATGTAATGCCTAGCAGTCCTGTCAGCTCTGTGGGTGAAACCACTAGATGTATGGCAAGACCATAGGAGAACAGACCTGCTTAAACCTTTCCTCTTGAGAAAACCCTAGGCAGGAGACCACCGTGTCCCATGCCTGATCTGAGGACTGAGAAACAGTGCTAGTTTATGAGAATTTTATTCTGATAGTGGACAGGGTGGGATAAAACCTTTGTCTTGATGACAGGAAATCCCCCTCCACTATATTTGTGAACTACATGAGCATTTTGCATGGAAGGATAGCCATACCTTGCTCCTGTGTCACTTGCTGATGAACACTGCCAATTTTTGCTCCACAGGAGAGTTCGGCCTCTTGAAGGAAAGCATGGGATCCTTCCAGGTTAGTCAGAGAAATCTCACAAATTAAAGGAAGTTGTTTTTTTTTCCTTCTTGGCAAGGCATCAGATCCATGCAGTACAGCCTGCCTTCAATGTGCCTAATACCATCAACACATAGTTTTGAGTCAGTTAGTACCTCAGCAGATGATTTTGGCATGGACAGGTCAGTGAAATCACCAGCCACAGGGAATGCAGGATTTGTCTTGGGTACCCTGTGCCTTCTCTTTTATTCCAGAGTAAAAACCCTATCCCTCTAGACCTGTGCCCTGTAATTCTGCCACCATCTGCTTTCCTCCTAGCCTTCTGGGATTGCAGGGGTTGCCTGTTGCCTTTCCCCAGGGGACAAAGTGCTGTGCGCTGCCTGGACCTGTAATTTGTTCAAATACACATACTTGGCCAAAAAGCCACAAACCTATGGGCTAGGGCAGAGAGAGAGTGTGTGAGATCACAGTTCCTCCTGTCCTTTCATAATGAAAGGTCACTGGGTGAGCAGCATCACTGGTAGCCATATCTGGAGGACTTTTTTGCTGATGACTTTCAAAAGCTGATACTAAATCATTAGCGTGACAAAGTTCTCTCTGAAATATTACAGAAGTCTCTCTTTTCCTAAAATGCCAGGCTGCTTCAAAGCTCTGAGGGCTTGCTGGACCTTCAGAAGGGTTTCCAGTGCTTGGCAGGGTTTGCTATTCAGATGAGATACAGGTTTGCCTCCTGGCTGGCCCTGCAATGTACTGGTTGTCCTCACTCAGAGATTGGAGGGCTTAATACCAGTGACAGTGAAAAGCTGTCATATAGGTGGATGGGATTTTGGGCACCAGAAAACTATGGAGGGCTGTAAGATGGTAGTCTTGCCTGAGAGACAGGTTGGCCTGGTGATTCTTGCTCTGAGAGACCGGAAAGGAGGTCTGCTGGTGGTATTTATCTGAGCTCCTCTCAGGTAGGTTTTCCTCATAGATTTGACTGTGGTAGACTGGTGTTTGTGGCTGGCTGCAGGGCTACACTTCTCAGGCCTTGTCCTGTCAGGCTGTCCCTCATTGGCCACAGCAATCTTCAGGAATCAGCATCCTCTTAAAGGAAGCATAAGCTATGGGCCATACAGAAACTTGGTACCCAACACTATTGCCAGCCTGGTGGAGTTTTTTAAAGGCTAAGCTGTAATGAGAGAGGCTGGCCTTGGTTAGCTTCCTGTCCTCATTACCCTTGCCTCTGCCAGTCATTTAGACAGGAAGGAGAGAGCAGGTACACAGCAGTCACAGGCACAGTAAAGCTAGGGTGCCTCTATCCCCTAAGTATGGATCCCTCTGTAGCACTGATTTGGTCTTTGACACTTATTCAGTACTAGGAATACAGTTGCAGATGTCCTTAAAGTGTGTTCCATGTCCTCCTCTCCACCACTGGAGGAGAAAGGCTTGCTTTCAGCATGCTCCTGGATTGTGGCCTATGCCATCATCATTTCCTTGGGTTTTATTGATCTGAATTCAAAGCATTTCACACCTGTCTTGGTTGAATTTCATCTGAGTGAGGTCAAATCCTGCTTTTACCAGCTCTTTAAGGTCATCTAATGAATCTACTTTCTGGCATACTCTGGTCTAATTTTCTTTAGCCTTATCCACAATATTTCTAAGACAGTATAGCAAGGCTTCTAGCCTACAGTTTGGAGGAGTTGAATAATACCAAGGACAGAACCATTTTCAAGTTGTTTCTTTCTGGATGTGTCCTTTTAGTATGATTGTAAGCTGTGGATAGCTCTTGTCAAGCTGTGGATAGCTCTTGTCACTGAATCAAGGTGCTATTTTTGTACCAATTTGACATCCGTTTTTCATCTAGATGGTATCTCCCTTTCTGACAAGAAGTCTGAATGGGATAGCACAAAGACCTCTACAGAGGTCAAAATGATCACATCTGCTACTTTCCTATTACCTGCCAGATCTCTGAGAGAGAAAATTTAAATAGTTTGGTATAAAGGAGTTCTTAAGAAATCCCAGTTATCCACTTCTCAGCCCCTGTATTAGCTCCTTGGTGTCTCTGAAGTAATCCTTTGTGCAGGTCAATTTCCCAAGCACTGAATTATGGATCTATAACTTGGTTTCAAGCCTTTTAAACAGGATGCTATGCTCATTCCGTGCTGTTTCCTTGGTTCTACTCCAGCCTTCTAGCAGTTCTTGGAGAGCGTGGCTGGGAACTGGAGACAACTCCTCCTCTGATAATGACTGTTGATGTAGCTCATGTACATTTCACCTAGCTAAAAGTTCATGAACCCCTTCTTTCGCAATTCTGGCCCACTTCCCGACCCCTTTTCTGTTCATCATCATGGCTAAATGCCGGGGCAAGAGTTTGGCTGTAGGTGCCTGAAAGAGAGGCTGCATAGTCTCAGCTAGTTATCTTTTTATCTTGGTGGTTTATGGAGTTACTCACCTCTAGATTCAACTTAATGTGAAAGCAAAATACAAGGGAGGCAGTAAAGTCATCAGTTTCTTCCATTTAAACACAAATGAAAGACAGTAAAGGTCTCATCTGCCCCTTGGTCCTTCCTCTTCACCCTCTTGTGAGTTGCTCCTTACATCCATCATCAGCTTTTCAGCATATAAGCCTGTATTCTCATTGGTAAGAAATCATTGGAAGGCAAATACTGGGCACAGAGATAGCCAATTTGGTCTAAGGCCATCTGCAAACATTTTAGCTTTGCTAATTCTCAGATCTTTCCTCTGCTCTTCTCTTTTCCTCTCTCCTCCTCCCCTTTATAACAAGATGCTTGCCAGGAATTTCTCCTGTGTCACTGGAATTTCAGTTTGGACATCAGCAACAAAATCTTCTTGAAAAGGAGAGCCAGATCCAGGACAAGTCCTCAGAATGGTGGTGGCTTGCCACCCTTGGGACTTTCTGAGTGTTGCTTAGACAGACTTGTTTGGCCTACATCAGCATTGGCAACAGTCTTGCTTGAAGGGCCAAAGAAGTGCTTGCATCCTTTACTATGGCCAGGGCTGCTCTGGGCGCCCTGGATGTTGGTGCCTGTTTTGTTGTATTTGCTGCTACAATAGTAATTAGGATAAGGTATAATTACAAAGTTTGCCCTGGGACATATATAAAGCCACTGAGCTGCATTGCAAAGTCCTCTGCATTTCCTTCTCCTTTTTGTTCTGTGACAAATGCCTGACCTTTGTTTTAAAGTGAGAAGTTTAGTGATGATGTGGGTATGAGCTGGCACTGAGTTCCTTGCTCCTTCTTTCATATTCCAGACCTTGCCATTCATCTGGCCTCTCCAAAGCAACCTAGAAGTCACATACTCTTAGCAAACAATTTTTTTTGTAGCTTAGGTGCCTGGCAGAGAATCCAAGGCCATAGAATCTGGATATGTGTCCTGGAGGCTAGGAGGAGACAGAAGAAAAGAAAAGGTGATCTTATCTTTTGGAGACACCCAGGATCATCCAAGCAGCACCAGTGAGAACTTATATCTTGTTGACTGACACAGAGGACTTATTGGACATGTGTTTGGGAGGGTGGGCAGATGGCTCAGTCTGGCTCTTCTAACCTTTTGCACCAGCACTTGCCTTTGGAGAGTGGAGCAAGAGGCTTGCTCCCAAGGCACTCCCCAAATCTGGCAACAAAGGAGCCCCAGTAATCCCGAGAAGTTCATTGCAGACCTTGGAAAATAGTGGCAGTTTACAGCTTGGTCCCTCAGGAAGCTTGTGCATGTCTTTGCTAACTGCCCTCAATCCTCTGATTCACCCAGACCTACCTTCATTTTGCATACCAGCAATGCCTCAGGATCTGGGCAGTTATCAGAAGGCAATGAGTCACCTGAAACAGCTGCTAGCTCATTTTGTAGGAGCATACCTTGCTCACAGCAGAAATTCCAGTTCTCAGCTGCTCTGAACATTTTCTACCCACAATATATGCAGCCACACCCAGTCTCATTTTTGGCCTGTCTCAGTGAGGCACACAGACCCACCTGGCTAGAAGACAAGGTCAGCAGCTGTAAACTTCACACAGGAACCCAGGTTTTCTATACAGGAACAGACCAGTACCCATCCCTGATGCTTAAGAGAAGGTGGAGATTTTGTGGCAGAGATTGCCTTTCAGTTCTGAGTTTGTCTAGCATTACACCAGACAGAGAATTTCACTTGGTGACTGGTGCCTGTAGCCCGACAATGTGCCGGCAGATTTGTCTTTGCAGGGCTGACCTTTCAGGGAGGTGTTCAACCAGATGTCAGCTACAGCCAAACAGAATCCAGTTCTGACCTTTCTCTTCTCATTTTTTTCCCCCTACTTTGGCTGGAGTTACTCCTAGATTGCTCCCTAAATCATTGTCCAGCGATAAAATACCAAGAGAGACTGTTTTTTTTGATGCTGCTATTGAGAGGTAAAATGTCATCTTAGCAAAATGAGCCCCTGGGAAGGGCAGTAGCACACAAATATATTGTTTATCTTCCCACCCCTCCGTGGGCTTTTTTTTGCAGCGCTTCAAGAGCGGGTTTGTACCAACACCGAGGTACTGTTCCTGGTGCACATCACAGCCTGACACGATACAGAGGCATTTCAGCAGTCCTGACATTTCACACTTGTGTCTCCTGTACCTGCCCTGTTTGGGTGATGTTGAGACTCTCATCGCACTCTGTGTGAACCTTCTCCATAGATGACAACCCTTCCTGTCACATCACCCTTTGCTCTGCCATCCGGTCTGTTGCTCTCTCAAAGGGCTGCTGGCTACTTTCTCCCCTGTCATTCCTTTCAGCAGGTGGATTCAAAATACAAAGAGTGTGGGCACACAGAAACTGGCATTTCCTCGCAGTCATGCCTATGTTCGTGGGTGTGTCAGACAACAATAAGTGTGTGCATTAGCTAATTGAGTTTTGTTGGGTTTTCTCTAATTGCATAGACATAACCTGAATTTGGTTATCTCCATTCTCCTGTGAGGTGTTGCTGACTACAGTCTTTTGGGAGGAGCAGACCTCCAGCAAGCAGATAGGTCACTGTCCTGCAATTTCCTGCAACTGAGAAAACGAACTGGGCAGTAAGAAGTTTCATTCTCAGTCTGTGCACCTTGCTGATATGTTTCTAGGAGTGGCATGGTCCTGCTGGAGGCTTCATGGCTGATGATTGCATTTAAGCAGCTCTGCTGTGGGTGAGATGGTAACTCTGTTTCCTCTTGGGACTAACTCTAGTGAAAGTTTAAGGCTTGTGCATCTTCTCAGTTGATGTGGAGAGTTTTTATTTGAAACATGTGCTAAGAGGCTCAGCTCTGAAACCCACTGATTTTACCCACATTGTGATTTCCTCTCTGAGCTGTTTCCTCTTGATCACTCATCTCCTAGCCCCACTTTCTGGGGCATTGGGTTTGTTTCTGGTTGTGTTTGTTTGTATGGTTTGGTTTGGTTTTGTTTTGTTTCACTGGCTGTAGAGTCCTTGACTGCTATGGGCGTGTCTTTCTGTTTGGGCTAACCTGAGTGTTTTGCCTTATTTTCAAACTTTTCCTGTTGATCTATGTGCCCTGGGGCTTGCAGAACGCTTACCTGCTTGAAATCACATCTTGAGGCAGACCGTTAGTCCCAGGACTATTAACATGCAACATAACCAGTGGTCAGGGAAGCTTCTTCCCCATAGGAGTTTGTGGAGATGAGCCTCAGGTCACAGCACTCAGTAGGTAACTTACAGGTCCACACAGCTCTGATCCTCCCAGGCTCTCCCATATGGTCCAGCTGGACCAGCCCCCAGCAGGGAAGCACGGCAAGAGCCGGCACGTTCCTCTGCTGGCACTCATGCTTTGAGGGAATTGTATTATGTGGCTTCCTGCCTTCTCTGAGTCATGTCAAAATCAGTCCCAAATATTCTCTTTGAAGCTCTTCGAGCAGCCCTGAACCGATCTTGCCTTCAAAGCAGTTGCTGGAGACAGGCAGGCTGCTTAAAAGGCACTTGAGTGCTCTCACATCGTGCTCGGGCTGTATTAAAATTTCCCCGTGCAGTTTGGCACCTCAGATGAATCACAGTAGCTCTTGAAAAGCATCGGGGGAGATGAGGGGCGGTGGAGTTGGGGGGAGGGGGGCAGTGCAAGGAAGGGGCTTTTGAAAGGGATTATTAATGCATAGAGATGTTTTGGTGTCTGAGAGAGCCCTGAATGGCAGCTCTGTGCTTTTTTTTCCCCTCTGTGCTCATTAACAGCGAAGTGTGTAGCTGCTGAAGAGCCGAGCAGAGTGAGGGGAGGACGGTGGCTGCTGCTCAGGAGGGAACGAGATAGGGAGAGGCCCTGGGAAAAGAGGGAGGTGGATGCTGGCTGTCTCCCTGGGGAGAAGACATGGGAGCAGAGGGAGCTGGGTGCTCCCTGTCTCCCTGAGAGGCAGTTTCAGGTTGGTGGTTCAAGGCCTGCCTCTCTCTGGGAGGCTGCAACACAGCAAGTCGTTTCTTGATGTTCAAACAATTAAAACGAGGGTGTGGGATGGGGAGAAGGTGGAGAAAGCAAACACCTCTGGGATCTGGCTGCCTCTGCAGCTGCTCACCTAAGGCACCTCTTGTGGACAGAGTTTCACACAGGAAAAAATGTACTGGGGGCATCAGGTTACCTGCAGGATGGGATTTGGAAGTGTGAGATCTGCCTTTAGCTTCTGTGTGCAGAGAGTATTCCCCTCTCTTTTTCTGGGTATAGAGTGAGTTTCTTGGGTCGCAGCAAGGGTTACAGCTGTCATTTTACTGCTCCCCAGGGTTGCCTGGGAGAGAGAGATATGGAAGGTGATAAGGGGGGAGAGTTGCCCTTTTTGTGTCTCCTAGCAGCATCCTTGGACGTGGGGAGCACCTTTCCTGTGGTGTACACCTGCACTGGAGAAGAGGCCAGTTCCCTGAGGTCTCCATTTTCTCCAGGTTTATCATTGTTCTGTGAATTTGGAAGACTTCTATTGGGTCCCTCAGTCTTGTTTTCTGTAGAAGGGGAGATTCCTGGTCCACCAGGCAAGGAAGTCTGTGACTTTGCCTCTTTCTTTTGCTTGAAAGTTCCCTGCCTCCCTGTATCAGCCTAGTCTTGTTGCAGATAGGCCACCAAAAGCTATTTACCCTCCTGCAGGCTTGCCTAGTGAGGCCAGGTGGAGAGGCCAGCAGAAGAGGCAGTGTCCTGGAGCCCTGGATACCTCAAAATTCCTCTCCCTCCCTGGTGGTTTGAATGGGAGAGAAAAGGCGCAAAAAGAACCCACCCACCCCCTCCGGCCCTGCAGGCGTGAGGGGGGGGCAAAGGGCCCTTCCGGCAGCAGGGGTGGCCGTGCAGATGCCTGCGCTGGGAGCGGCTGGGGATTGGCTGTGGTCTTGGCGCCAAGGAAGTGCTAACTCAGCTCTTTGTCTGGGAAAGGTATGAACATCGGGGTGCTTCCCGCCCTGGGGCTCCCGCCTTAGAGCTCTCCTCCACCTGGATAGTTCCTGCAGAAAGAGTTCCCTGGCGCTCAAAAGGACAAGCTCCTGAGGGACAGGACCGTCCCTGCTTTGGACAGCACCCCCTTTATGCAGGCTTGATAGGCCTAACGAGCCTCAGATGTCTTTTGAAAGAGAAGGAGCTGACAAGCATCTGGAGCGCCCTTTCTCTCAGACAGCCTGGCTCACCTGTGAGTAAACTTTTGGCCTGATTAATAGTGGGGAATGCTGTGTTTAGTAGCTTTAGCCTTTTCCATCTCTTGACTTCTAAAACAGTCAAATTTATCTATGGTATCCTTGTAAGATCTTCTCAATCAAACTGAATCTGCTACTCAAAACTAAATTAGTTTCTGTACATAGTTTTGGGGGTGGGTTTCAGGAAAATAAAACAATTATATTTTTATATATATTCCTGATTTGGCCACATCAATTCTCTGCCTCCACCACAGGCAGACATTGCCTGGTGGGGTGGAAAGCCTCCTTCTGCCAGATTTCTCAAGGCTGAGGTACAAGTAATGACTGAACATCTAGGCTAGTGCATGATCTTGTCCCAGCTCCAGGAGCTTTGAACACATAGGGTTGACAGATCTGGATGCCTGTGTGAGACAGGTGCCAATTCAGGGGCGGCTTTCACCAGGTAGGTTCAGCACACAGCAGCCAAATGAGGGATGAGAGAAACCCTGATGTTCCTCCTGACAGGGGAAGGCTCCATATATTCTCTGGGAGTAAAATACCCTTCAAACATTTATTTCTTTCTACCAAACATGAAGTGCATCACTTCCCTTATCTGAAAGGGGTGGAAGGTGCACACAGGCACCATCTGCCCTGCTACCACTCCCTCTTCTGTCCTGGTTGATTTTTCACTGCCATGGCCCTCAGCTTGTATTGACGCCTGTCATTCTGCTGACAGCCTGAGAGACAAACACTAGTTTTCCTTGGCCAGAAAACTTGCCTTGCAAAGGGAAGGAAAAAAAAAAAAAAGCCAGCTCAGGGCTTTTCACTTGGAGAGAAAGAGAGTGAGAAGAATAGACTTGAAAGCAAATTCCTGTGTTTTTTTGTTTTGGGTGAGAGCTTTTCCCACGCTCCGTTGAAAGGAGTGCAAGGAGCAAATGCTTCCCAGCGCCTGTAAACACCAAACACCACTGAGGAACAAGGAAAGAAGACAGGCTTATTGCAGAGAGGCACAAGTCATCAGCGTGTTCTCCCATGGTGCCTTGTGTTTGTCTGTCTGCTCCTTCAGTGTCAATGGCTTTTCCAGGCCTAGCTGTCTTCTGGGTGCAGCAGGAATGTCAGACCTTCGGCTACACTGACGTGAGGCCAGTTGGCATTCACTGCCTCCTGTAAAGTTGCTTCACAGAGATGGAGGCTACTGTGAGAGTCCCATCAACTGAACTGGGAACAAGCTTGTGGATTTATTTCCCAAGCTGGCACCTTGGAAGGTTCTTGACATTTACTTCCATTATCTGACACTGGTCAAGAACCATTAGCTTGCTCTGCAAGACTTTTGGTTCCCCATCCAAGGAAGGCTGGGAAAGCAAGTCTGGCTCACTGCATCTCCCATGTCTGTCACTTTAACTGGCCCAGGCTCCATGCCTCATCATCCTTCCCTGGTCTGACTCCTGACTTCTGTCTTCAAAGAATTGAAAAAGTAATATCTTGCCTTTCGGCAGTCCTCAGCCCTGGCTTTGGGAGCAACCTTTTCCAAAGCACCAAGTGCCTTGGGCTCCCCAACCTTTCCATGTCCAACTGCTTTCCACAGAGAGATGGCATTTAGCAGCCAGGCTCCAAGAGGGCTATGTGAAACCCGTCCATGTGTGGGAGAGCTTGCCCATGCAACTTGCACCCTGGGAACCGGTTTACCAGCTCTGCAAGTGGAGGCCTGTCTCTGGTGATGGAGTCTCTGTGTCACAGTGCATGAGGGGCTATGTGTCTGTTTAAAAAGCCTTGAAAAGGATGAGAAAAGATTTGAGGGCAGATTTTGGAGATGAGGTATCAACTGTGCCTAAGGATGCTCATCAGGCATTCATGTGAGTTTGGTTCAGCTTTTCAATCAGACTGATGTGTGAGGAAGTTTGGGAGCTGCTGCCTATTGAGCTGTTCAGAGAGATGGGCTCTACTTCTTTCCAAGGTGGCTGGGAATGCTTGAAAATCTGTCCCAAAGGATGCCCCAACAGTCTAGTGAGCCTGCTGCCAAGCAAAAAGTATTATGATAACAAAAGCCCTGCCCAGGGGTCCTAATTTTAACAAAGCACTGGTGTCCCATTGCTGGTGCATTGTAACATCTTCCCATCAGTGAGAAACCATCTCTTTCATCCCTCCTCCCCTTGCCTTTGGTCTTGCTCATAAAAAGCCACGCTGACAAGCACTGTAGCCTGCCTGCGCCCCTATCTGCTCCTTCGATCTGCCTTTGTTTGGCTGCCAGCTTTCTGCACCTGCGTGCACGCCCGCTCTCCCTCCCTGCCGCGGTTAGTCCTTCCCTCTCCCAGCCCGTGGGCAGAAGAGCGGGTTTAAGCCAGAACCAGGGGGTAAGGCAGTGTTTGGCAACGGCGAGTGCTCCCACTCCAACGGCGGGCGTGGCTGGGATGGGGGGATACAGGCAGTTGGGTTAGTTGTGAAAAAAGCACAGGTTGCCTCGGAATTAATGCTACAGGGGGATCCTGCCCACATTTGCCCCGATGGGAGCTGGAATATCCATACCTCCTTTGCTAACTGAGCCTGGACTGTGTTACCTAATCCCATCTCCATACCCTCAGCTATTCAAAGTTTAGTAAGAGCAAGCACACATGCTGGCTGGGAGGCTGTGATCATGCCCTATTGGGACAGCAATTACAGAAACAAAATGGATGTGGATTAGGGTGGGGTTCTGCTGTGTGGGCTTTCTGGGGGGTCGTATTTTTTTTTTGGCAATCTGTTCCCAGCTTCCATCATCACTATCTCCTCATCCAGAGACAATACACGTCATAAGAGATCAAGTGATCACAGGGGAAATAAAGCCAGGGATAGGCAAAGTTAGTATCAGTTAGACACTGTGTGCTACAATGGTCCTCCCTCTGCCATGGTGCCCAGCTCTGGCCTTGGTACTATTCTTGCACTGATCACTGGGACAGGTTGGTTACAAGTTGATGGCCTGCCCTGGCCCTCTCCCAGAGAGATGCTCCAGGTTGCCAGCAGGCTTCACATCAGCACCACTAAGGCTATTGGAATGATGGCAAGAAGCATGTGAGGGCTTTGGCAGCATGGGCTGCAAATACTCATCAGATACGTGGGAAAAGGAAACAAGCGGGACAGGCACACTTGAGGGCATTCTTTGTCCAACAGCCAGACCAGCAGCCCAGAGCAGCCTCCGGTCTTCAGAGCCCCTGCCTGAACGGTAGAAGGAGGTGCTCTGCTGCAGCTTTGCTTTTAAAGAGAGGCACAGACTGAATCATTAATATCTTATCTGTCTTGTTCTTTTGCCTGGGCTTTTGTACTCTCTTCTCCCACACAAACCACCTCAAACGGGAGAGGGGGCTGGAGCAGCTGTGGGAGCCCCTGGTCACTGTACAAAGCCCACTTGTTATCAGCACCATCATATGCCTCCCTGCCCCTCCCCCTTCCAGCCCCAGCATAACCGCCACATCCCAAAAGAACAAGCTGAGCATCCATCAAAAGGACTATTATCCCACGTTTTCTTAACTGCCACTGTTGCTCTTGGGTACGGAGAACTGAGCTCCCTCTTTGACACATTCCCCCGAGTAAAGAAACAGTGGTGCCTGTCACTGGTTGGCATACCAATTTGCAGCACATTGTGGTGGCCAGAGTGGGATGGGAGACTATTGTCTGCACATGAGGTGCATTAGTGATTTAGGATTTCATTCCAGTCCTAGAAGTAGATGGGTCTTACAGAGATCACACTTCAGGTCTCTGGATGTTAGCAGTGGGGATAATTTCTGTGGAAAGTGGTTTAGAGACCGCTTTAGGGTTTCACTCTTTATGGCTGATGCATTTAATCTGCTTTTCCCAGGAAAGAGGGGTTGGGTTCTCAGGTTTTTTTGGAGTTACTTTTCACAGTGTTGTTTCAAATAAAAGGGGCACTTATGGCCCCAGATATGTTTTCTTCCTACAGCAAGATGGGGTGTCAAGATGATGTCTGTCTCACCAAGAGCAAGGAGAAGTCCCAGGGGCAGGGGGCAAGGGGCAGGTGCTGTGGGGGCAGCCAGTACATGGGTTCTGTCAGGGAAGGGAGACTGGGGGAGAAAAGGGGCATGGCAAACTTCCCCACTCCATTTCCCTGGAGTGGGAAAGTTTGCGTTGTATGGAGAGGCAGTTTTCAGGGATGCGCACATTGACCAATTCAGTAAGTTGAGTGGCAGCAAGTATTAACATCTTGAGAACCTGCTGAACGATGGCTTGCTGCTCTTCTGCCCAGCTGACAGTAGGTGCTGGCACTGGTTGTCCCTGGCTCCATAACAGTTGTAGCACAGATGATGCCACCCTACTTACATTCAAAAAAATCTATCAGTTGTGGCACCATGGGTGAAGCCAAAGTGCTGGCAGAGACAGAAAGATGTCCCAGTACTTTGGGGACTGTGGCCAGGAGGAGATGTGCGCACCACAAGTGAAAACTAAGATTTGCTTAGTCATACAGTGTGGAGTAGAACTGATAGCAGGGGACACAATTTTTTCCTGGGTGTTTGTTTGTTTGTTTTTTTTCCTAGTCTCTTGGATTAAAAGGCACTGTTGGCATAAGCAGTTCTTGGGAAGTGGGCAGCTTTCCTGGCCGTGAATGATGCTGAACCCTGTTTTTGTTTGGGTTTTTTTTTGTGTACCCTGTCAGTTTGTGCCTGCTTGTGTTCCTGTTCTTGGGGGGGTTCTCTTACAGCTGACACATTGAAGAGAAGACTCAGTGATAGTCTCGTTTCTGCCTTTGATGGATGGTGTTTGAAGCGTCAGTTGGCCTGAAGTTTCCCTCTATGTTATCTGGGTTATTTTGAGCCATGTGTCTAGTTGCTGAGTCAGCATTCTGGAAAACAATACGTTGGAAGATATAATGATTGGCTGGTGCACGTGGTCACATCTTAGTGGGCTTTGTGCACTGCTTTCCCCTTGAGAGGGCTCCTTTAGTGCATATTTTTGTGGCCATGGGGAAAATACCTAAAATGAATAACGATGAATACGGTACTGGAGGAACCATGGGGGTTTATAGCCATGAAAAAAATCCATCATGCTTGGTGTTAGACTTTACAGAACAATTGGTTTATGAAAATTTGAGGTTGTTCAATTTTCCACTGAAATCTTTGGACATAAATAGGATGACTTTATGAGAAAAAGTAAATTTTCCATGTCACATAACCCCGAGGCCTCTGGTATGGGAAAGGTTTTTCTGCCTGGGGTGATCATCACAGGACACTGCTCAGTATGACCACTGCTGTTTCAGTGTGAACCTGGGACAAATTCTGAATCTGTTTTTCCTTCCCTAAGGTGTCCCTGACTCTTCATTAAAAAGCCATGTTGAGAAAATCATTACACCTCGGCAATTAGAAAATTACAGTGCTCTTAGTGAAAAGGGCAGGGGCTCTTTCTGCACTTCCACATATGAACTTTAGATGCTTGAATCTGGGGATGTATACCACCCTCCAGAATTAGCCAGCCATACACACAGCTACAGACACAGATGGGCTGGTGTGAGCTGGGGCCTTTCATCCAAACCTTTTAAAATAGGGAAATCATTGCAAATTTGGGTCGCTCATTTGTCCCTTACAGGTGAGCCATGGCTCTGTGCTACAAGAGAGTTTTCTGTCATGGTGATGGCATTTCTGAGAGCTAATTGTCTCGTTCATTGAGGTGTGCTGGCACTGGGATGCTGCACGCAAAAAGGTGGAGCGCATTGATTGTGAGTGGCTTGCTTGAAAGAAGTGGGAGGTGTGTTAAGCAGATGGCAATATGGCAAATTAAGAGGAGGCGTTGCTATGTTTTCCCGTGTTTCTGCTTACTGTGGGGTCTCTGCACCGTTTTAATAACTGGTCAAAAAGAAGGAAGAGCACAAGCAGACAGATGAAACTGTAGAAGAGCAGCCAGCCGAGATGCATGCAAGCAGAAAGGTTTGCAAGCTGTGGTACTGCCAAAATTCCCCAAAAGAGAAGAATTTACTGGGATGATTGATTCCCAACAGGGAATTTTTTTCTGTAAGTGCTGCACATCTTCAGCTTTTGTTTCTTTGTTCAGGGCTTGGACTCCCTGTTGGGCAGGGCTATCTGCCTTTTTAATCCACTATTTTGTCCTGAAACAGCTGAGATTAGGAATGCTTTGTTCCATTAAAGGATAGGTGACTTAAGCACGGAGCTGAGCAAAGACCCTGTCCAGGGCAGGGGAAGATTTAGGATTTTTTTTCCCTAATTTTGGAGAATTTAGATGCTTAAGATTAGACACCATAGAGCAAATGCTGGGGTGAGGAAACACCAGTCCTTTCCCAGTCTGCCCCAAAGTGCAGCTCGGACACACTACAGGGAGCAAAACCTCATTGTGTTGCCTTTTACTGACCTCCCAGCCACCCAGGCCAGCGTAAGTTGTCTACAGTTTTTTGCACAGTGGGATCAAGTTCTGCTTTCAGTCGCTGCAAACTTCTGCCTGCCACAGCATCCCCTGAGGCTGCACTTCACCATGTCCTTGTCTGGTAGTCTCAGCGAGGATGAGCGAACTCTCTGGCTCCCAGCGTCTTCCAGTTGGGTCTAGGACCGTTCTCAAGCCTGCTCTCGGGGTGTGCGTGCTCTGGCTGCGTCCCTGCAGGGGGTGTGTGTAGGACCCCACGGAGTACGTGAGGGTCTTTCGGAGTGTGTGGGTGCCTGCATCTCTCGGGGCGGTCGGTACTACGGAGGGGCTCTTCCCGAGACGATGCATGCCATCGTGAGCACTGCTGGGGGTGTCGCCGCAGGGAGGTGTGCACTGGCAGCGGGGGGCTGTGCTTTGTGCGAGGCAGAGGCGGCTGGGGGAAGGGGGTGCGGCCCTGCCCCCGCCCGGGCTGCTGCCCACGCCGTGCCCGAGGGGGCGGGCCGGGGCGGGGCGGTCTCTGCCCCCAGCCCACGTGGGGCCCCGCTTACCGCTTGCCACTCGCCCGGTGGCGGCGGCGGCCGTGGCCAGGCGGAGCGGAGCTCCGCTATAGCGGGAGGCTGGTGAGCGGGGGAGAGGGGCCGGTAGTAGGCACCGGGCCTCCGCCTCCCGGGAAAAGGGCGGACTGGGAGGGACTCTGCCGCCGCTCGTGGCCGGGGCGGGGCCGCGCCGCTGGGTGTCCCAGGGTGGTGGGGCCGTGTCGGTGCCCGCCGAGCATGCGGGCGGAAGGCGAGCGAGAAGGGCTCGGGGCTTTCATCGGTCTCGACTTACGCTGGCGACCGCTCCGTTAGTCCCTGCGGACCCTGGGCGGTAAACTTTTGCGAGTCCCTGCGGGCGCCGGGCGCCCCGGAGAGTCCGTCCGGCAGAGCTGCTTGGGTTGAGGCTTTGGTTTTTTTTGCGTCGAAGCATCCTTGTGTCTCATCCTAGCATCTCTATCATGGATAGCAGGTAGCCTTTACAGCAGGTCCTTGCCGATGCCCTGGAAGGCGCGAGGGCTGCGGAGGTGCCTCTCACCTGCTGCTGGCTTTGGGCTTGCTCGGAGGGCCGAGCCCGGTCCGTTTCCCGGGCGGCGCAGGGCTGGGTGCCGGCCGTCCGCCGGCGTGCAGACATGGGGCCGCCTGCCCCGTGCTCTGGGCAGCGAGAAACAAGGGCTGCGTTCTTGGCAGACAGGTAAATTTCGATCTTTAAAAGGCCATTATTGAATCAGAAGTGCAGATATTTTTTTTTTCTGGTTCTGGTCTCTACTTTCCTCCCTTCGTTTTTTCTTTTTTCTTTGTTGGCTGTCATCAGGACAGTTGTTCAACTTTGGGTGATGTCGGCCACAGCTTGCTAGATCTGAAAGCAAACATGGAATATTTTTTAAAGGTGCTTTCTCTGCAAATAATATTAATCTCCTTGAAGGTGTTGAAAAGTGATTCCTTTGGTTAAGCTGGACTTCATGGAAAAACCTGTCTAAAACAGTCTCTGCCCTGAAAAGATAGAGATATGGACCAGTATGATTTGTTAATCTCATTGATGTTCCCTTTCCCCCCCTGCTCTTTCATGAAACATCACCCTGCTAGACAGAAGGAGCCTGCAGATCTTTAGCCGATGAAAGCTTCCTTTCTAAAGGTGGCGTCTGAATTCAGATGACACTTGTGGGTCAGTGGCTCTTCCTTTCTTTCGCTTTGTCCTTCACGGGCTTTTATTATTAATTTTTCTTTTTGCAGTAAAGTGAGAGTGAGCCCATAATCAAGAAGCTTTACTGAAGCGCAGGCTGGTTTAGAGCCGGCCGTGTACCTAGGTGGTGTTGCAGTATGTCTGTGTGGAGGTAGTGCTGAAGCATCAGGCTGGTAAATTTTGCTCTTGTGCCATCAGGATCAGGGTGTAAAAGTGCCTGTTCTCTTGGAGACCCCCAGGGAAGGAGCCTCAGCTTGCGTTGGAGTCAGCTGGCTGGAAGATGATGACCTACACTTGGTTAGGTGGGGAAGAACTCTGTGGAGCCATGGGGAGGAATTGGGTGCTCTGACACCCTTAGCAGCTAGATGAAGTTTTCCTCATCTAGTTGCATTTTCTAATCTCATCTTCTTTAATCCACTGGGCTTTGTGGGAGTCCTTGTCTGAAGTGTTTCCAAAGTTGTTAGCTCCAGGTAGCTACTGGCTAAGTGCAGTCAGACTTCGCTGTGCAGGGAGGAGGGCACAGGAATGCAGGAATGTCTTGTTCCTGGGGCATTTCCTCCTGGGGAAGGAAGATGGGAAAGGATCCTTGTCTGTAAGCAATCCAAGAGCAAAACGTTTCTCCCCTTGCAGACAATGAATCGCTTCAGCGAGCTGACACTGTTATTTGTGGCTCCTGGCAAACCAGATAAGAGCTTTCTGCCAGGCACTTGCTCAAATCAGTGCCAGCCTCAGCCTTGCTGATTGCCTTTCTCCGTTGCACTGGGTGGGAGAGAAGCCTTTGTGTACCGCGGCAGGAATCACAGTGGCGCTTCTTGGTGAAGGAAGGTTGTTGCCGGTCCCCTTGGTTACACAGTTGCTGACTCTGGTCCTTATATTCTCCAGGCATTTTTATTTTCCAAAGAGAGGATGCCACTTTGGCGAAGGAATTTTTCATGTCTGGTTCTGCATGCAGGGCTGTGAACAGCTATTTCCAAGACCTCTCTACCATTGATCTAAACCTTGCACGAGGCTGGTTATACATGCTTATTAAATGGGGAATTAAATCACACAGGAATGCCGTTTGCTTGATGTCTTTTCTGTTACAGAGCTATGCTTAGAAGTTGAGGCGTTTAAACGATTGTGTGGGGTTTAGCTAAGCTGTGGGGAAAAAAAAGCCTTGTAACTAAAAAGCCTTTGTGATGGAGGCACAGTAAATGTAATTATCACTTGTCTTATTGAAAATCTTTCTGTTGGGGGTATAACCAACTAATCAGACAGTGTTGTGCTTTTCCAGATAACTAGGTGATTGACCTTTAAGAGTAGCTCCGGAGATCAAATGCAAAATGAGCAGCAGAGGACAGTGCAGAAGACAGAGAGGGCTCTTTGCCTGAGCCACGAGGATTTGAAGATGTCTGCGTGCAGTGACTTTGTGGAACACGTTTGGAAGCCTGGCTCCTGCAAAAACTGCTTCAACCCAAAGAGTTCCCATCTGCTGCAAACACCCCTAGACGTGGGAGCTTGTGGGGTGCTCCTGAATGGAGTTAGGACTAAGCCTGAGAATCCTGCACTGGAAGACGAAGGTGTAAATACTTCCCCTTTCTCAAAGCCAACAATCGCTGTGAAGCCAACTATGATAAATTCAGATGTTTCTGACACGTGGGCGGATGTGAATATGAATGCAGATGTGTCACAGGTAATGATTAATCCAGTCAAAGCATGACTTCCTGTTACCTCTCCTCAGGAGTGCTAGGAATTTCTGTTAAAACGGTTTCTCTCCCTTTTGTTTTTCCTTCTGGTCTTGACTCCGGTTTTTAAGCCATTTACTGTCTTCTCAAAGCATCCCTGTCTGAAGCTATGAGCTGTTGCTCACAAGGCTTGTGCAACGTTGCTTAAAATACGCTATTTGCTTAGGAACTTCTGGATTTTAAATGAGGATGTGGGATAAAGCTGTTTTGGGGGAAGATATACTGGAAAGAAGTCCTGTCTGGTTGTAGTCAGTGCTAACTGGATTCATGGTCCTCATGAGTGAGGAAAAAAGTGTCTGGCCTCTCTAGCACAGCTCCTTGGGCTTCCAGCCTTTGTCAGAGTAGTAATGCCCTCTGGGTCTAGCACTGCTGCCTGCCTGCAAACTGGCAAGGCCCTCTGCCTTGCATTGAGAGCGATGGTTCACATCACCATTTGATACTAGTACTGCCCCAGAGTATCATGCTCCATGATACCTGGAGTGTATCATGAGCTGCTGTCATTTCGCAGGTGGCACAGGTGTGCTCCTATCTCCCACCCTTGTCCTAGTGGAGAGTCAGGGCTTGCCAGCTCTCTTTTAGCTTCCCATCGTCCTTCCTTGTTTATTTTCTAGGGGTAAAGGGCACACAACTGCAGGCTGCCATTGTTGATGAGGTTTGATCTGTACAAACAGATTTGGCTCCAGGTTGAGTTTTGCACTATGGGAGTGGATTCTGTCACTCTGGGATGGAAAGGCGTGGGGGGGTGTGTGTGTACTTTGTATGCACGTGTTACCCTCTGCCTCTCTTGCTCCTCCCCTGGCAAGCAGGATAGATCTCCCTCAGATGAAGAGATTTCAGATACATTTCTACCTGCTCCCCAGGCTGAGCATGGCCAAGCTGCTGTCCCGGGATAACCCGTGACATCCTGTGTTTGTGTGAAATGAAATAACAATAAGCAGAGAGAGATACAGTATTCTTTCCCTCTCTAAAACTTTAATTGCATGGTGATTTGCATACAGAATGACAGGCCGGACATGTTTCTGGCAGCAAACCCATAGAAAGAGAAAGGAGAATGCCTTATTTTGCATTGCCCATTGTTGGTGGTACAAGGATTGCAAATAGTTCGGGAAATAGGACAAGTGTAGTTTAAGTAAGGTGAGGTGAGCACAGAACAAAACACATAGTGAATGCCCCAGGACTGTTCTACAGCTCTGGGCTTTCTTCCTTTTCCTTTTGAAATTTCATTTTGAATATGCACATCCTGACAGTGTACTTGTCTCTTTGGCCTGTGCAGGTCAGCTGGGGCATGGTTTCTGGCAAACAACTGCTTCTGAAATCGGGAGATGCGCAGCGGATCTGCCTTGACAATTTTGGCAATGGTGGTGTGAGAAAGCCCTTCCTTCACAACCCGTCCAGTGACTGCTTGTCTTGCTGTCCTCCTAGCTACTCCACAGTGGGTCTGCACAGCCTAGAGAGTCGACTGGAGAGAAATGTCTCTATCCACAGCCTGATGCTTGTGGGTGAGGTGGGCAAGCAGGAGGACAGAGCCAAAGACAAGTTTGCCCTGCCACATTGGGCCCCCTCCCCTAATCCATCCTCCCTGGGGGACAGAAGCACTGTGAAAGCCAGCAGAAACCCTCCTTCCCAAGCCAGAGAAGGAGTAATGCCCTCCTTGGAGAGTGACTGCAGTCACCTGTCCTCTGATTTTGAAAGTGAAGGGGGTGAGTACTGTTCAATCACTGACTGTCACAGCCAGTGCCCTGTCTCATGGAAGCCACATTGCGCAGAGGGGAGGGATGCCTGGTGCGAGAAGGAGAGCCCAGTTCCCTGTGGATGGAGGCAGCGAGATGCTCCTGAGATTCCCAGGCCAAGTGGCAGAGCAGTCAAATTTGGTGAAGAGGAACATAGAACTGTGAATGTGGCCTTCTGCATCACAAAGGACCAGGCTGATCCTCTCTCCTATGCTTTGTGTTCAGAGAGGAAAAAGCTGGCTCTCCACACTAAGACTACTGCCCTCCCTGAGAGCATGGGGAGCAGCAAGGCAGCTGCCTTTGCTTTATCCTGGGATGCTGAGGACTTGCCTGTTTCTGGAGAGCTCTCTGTTACCAGAGACTTGCAGCCTGAGGGTTTGAGCACCCCTCAGCAGGCTCTAGTGGAGCCACAGCACCTTCATCTTGCTGAGCCAGCCCGCGGTGATCCCATCTATGCCGAGAGCACCAAGAGGAAAAAGGTGCAGCTGAAGGCTGTCAGTGGACAGCCAAAAGTGGAGAAAGTGACCCGTGGTATTGGCAAGGAGCAAACTGATGGGATAAGAAGAGATGGCAGCTGGACTTTGGGCACTGAGAAGGAATATCAGGACTCCACTGGCCAGGTGGCAGCAAAGATCACTGTAATGACGGCACACACCGAGGATGATCACAAGACAATATTCCTCAGTAGCCCTGACTCAGCAGTGGGAGTTCAGTGGCCATGTATCAGCCCCACTTCCCACCCTGATTTTGGGACTTCAGCACCTACCATTGAACCTGGAGAGATTTTTCAAGCACCTGGAAGTGAAAGCAGCCCAAGATTTCCTCTGGCAGCATCCACTAAGACCTCAGTTACTGAGAGTCCTGCCATTCCCCCAAAGATGTCAAAAAACAGCCAGTCAGGCAGTGAGGTGAACCATGTGTCCTCAGTAAGCTCCCAGGCAAGGTTTGGTGATGACAACAGCCACGACAGAGCTGGCATTCAGCTCCCAAAGAGCTGTACTGATACAAGCACCTTTGGGACAGCTACTTCCCCGTGCACTCATATCAGTGGGGTCCCTGCAGATGAGGCCAAGAGGAGTCTGGCAAGTGCATCCCATGACAGGAGGCAGAAATACTACACCCCAACATGGACCAAGCAGTGCCGAATAGAGGAAGAGGAGGAGGAGCAGGAGGAAGAACGTGAGCTCTTAACTCACACATGGGCAATGGGAGCTGAGAATGGAAGAGCTGGTGGTGACCTTGTGGATGATGGTCTGATGGTAGAGAGCCAAACTGGGATCAGCAAATCATCATCTTTCTCCTTTGATTACCCTAAAGATAAGAGCAATGGTGTGGAGTTTGCACCACCACCACCACCACCAAAGAAGCAGACCAGGTACAGTCTTGTGAGTCTGTGTGTGGTTGTCTATTAATGGTCCTATTAACCATTGGCAGTTGGGACATTTGCTGATATTTGTTGACTAGAAGGTGCTACCCATTCTTTTTTTCCTTTCTTTTCTGTTCCAAGGTGGGCTTTCAGGGAGGTGACTGCACACCTGAAAAAAATGTTAACCCTTTTACTCTGAAAAGCTCTCAGTTCTTTGCAAGTTCTGTTTCAAGTGCCATGGATACTTGCAAAAGCCCTTCAAGTCTGCAAAGTATGTCCTTAGGTCCCAATATTCAAGTGAGAGCAAGGTCCATGCCCAAGATGACTGGTGTTTCCCAGGCTAGCTTTGTTCAGTCTTGGTACAGCTCCTTGATGTCGAATGGGATTAAAAAAAAAATGTGTTTGCAAGCTCCCCTTGTAGGTGGAACTTGGTGCTAATAGAAAGAACTTCTGATATCCTCATTTTCAGTTTGGCTCTAATTTCTTTTTGCTTTCAAAGTTAACTCTTCAAGGTGCAATTTCCCAGGGAGGACTTCTTGCCTGCAAGCAGCTAATTGGAGCCTGCCTAACATGCACTCATGATGTGTGGGAACAGCCTGACTTCAGGAAGTCTTCCCCTCGCCTCTCTTCTTTAAGTCAGGTTTGCAGGCAGGACAACAGCAGGCCTTAGAAGACAAATGTGAATGAGGGAGAGCTGTCCATCTGGGAAGGAAGTAGCTCTATTAAGCAATTAAAAAAGCAGGCTTCCGATACTTTGAGTGCATTCAGTATCTGCATCTGTGTGTATCACCAGGAAAAAAAAATAAAGTGAGAAAATGGAGGAAGAAAAATTGATTTTCTTTCCTTGCAACTAATGGATTAGGTTGTCTGAGTGTACTGGGGAGGGAGACTTTTGCATTCTATGGGTTTCTGTTTATTATATTTGTTTCCTGGAATTCTGCATTGCACAACAGATACAACTCCAATTCCTTGGTGTAAAAGTTGAAAGAAGAAGGGAAGGATATTCAGAGAATGTCTTGCTCTTGGGGTCCATGGTCAAGCTTTGTGACCTTCAGGTTGAGACCATGGTTGAGTTGGCCCATCCTCTGTCTTGTTCTTAGATTGAATTATCAATGTTTTTAGGGTTGGCCAACACAGAGAACAAGTGCTTTAAATTGACCAAGTTGTGAACAAATCAGGTTTCTTAAGGAAAGGGAAGAGATAAATGAAAGGCTTTAGTTCTCCTTGGTACTGGGCTTCCTGCTATGATGCTACAAGTCTTTTGGAGTCAGAGGAAGGTAAAGGATGAGCTTCATTGCCTTAAAAAACACTACAATGTGCTTTAGCTATGACTGAACTTTTGGGGCTGCTGTTGTTCGGTGTCTGGCATTGGCCTCTGGCTCAGGGTTGTATTTGCTACAAGAGGTGGTGTCAAGGCCCAAAAGAGATGGTATGATGCTGTCAAGCAGTGATAATTTAGGAAACACCAAATTGCCTGTTAAAAGTCCTCTAGAACCTAGTTCCTTCTTTTGTGGAGCACAGGTCACAGGGCAGGCCAAGAAGGGTAGTGGCACTCAAACTCAGCAATATATATCCCAGCAGCATCTTCCACATGCAAGTGCTAGGACCTCCTTCCTCTCATGGAGGAGCAGCTGTGCAGAGCTATCTGTACTGAAGGTAAGGATATTTTCCTGGCAGTGCTTTGGAGTTTCCTTGCTGCCGTCCTGAGGGCTGAGAGTGGAACAGGGGACTTCTTGATGTATCAAGGTGTTTCCTTGCCTGCATATCTTGGACTAGCTGTGCTTCAAGCAAGAAGCATGCCCTGCTGTTGTCCTCCACATGGAGTTATGACAATTGGACCTTAGTGGTGTTGAAAATTTTCTGCTCCTTGGAGGGATGTTTCATTCTCCTTTGTGTGATTGGGCTGTGACAGCTGTAACAGTTACTTCTGAGTCATCCTGAAAGCATCTGTGCTAGAAAGTCTGTGCAAAAGTGATCAGGGAAATGGAGGTCAGAGAACACGTGGCTTCCATGGCCAGGATCTCTGGCAGAGCCATAAATCCTGTCAGGTGGTTGGGATAGGTGTTGTCATTGCTCTTGCCACTTTGTCACTTATAGCTGTAGGCCATGTGTTGTGCTACATGTATTTGTCTCCTACATGCCTTGATGCCTGCAGGTGAGCCCTGGAGGCTTTACTAGAAGAGAATAGCCTTCCCTCCAGCTACCAAACTTCTGCACAGCTGGCCTGAAGAGCGATTTGATCAGATGGCAGGTTTCTCAAGTCCTGCAAACCCAGCTGGTTGCTGTATTTGTTTGCACTTTTTTTCATCTCAAGCGTGGCTTCTCTGAATGTGTCAGTGCTGGGACCAGGGTGCTGTTACCTGTGCCTGGTGGTGGGAGGAATAGCTACATGCACCACTGGTTAAAACCACCATAGCAAGATTGTGTGACCCTAGGCAGTCATTGCTTGCAGATTTGGGCCACACCATGACTCTGACGTGGTGCTGAAGTAACATAGCCTCTGCTTCTCCTGGGCTGCAGCCAAATGCCTGAAGCAGGGAGGTCTTGCATGGACGATTTCTCTGAGACACATCCATACTTGGGCAGTCTGTTGGTCTGTGCTTATTTGTAAGGGAAGAGCCACCAATACTTATGTTTACAAAATCCTTTGGAGGGACAGAGAACCTCATCCCAAGACGCTCTATGGCGGCACAGCTGCAAAGGCTCAATGGACAGAGATGAAAACAGTGTAGACCTGCTGTGGCATTTAAGAAACCAGGCTTCATTTCATCTGCAAAAAAGGCGTGTAACCACCTTTTTTCTTTCTGGATATGAAGCTGCAGCAAGGTATTTGATTTTATGCTGGAAAATGAAGCCTGGCTATTTGACTTTCCTCATTGAACTTAACTGCTTATGTTAAAGAAAACTTGTTTGAAAGATTCTAGATATTTAAGGTTTCCTTGGTCTGAAATGGAATGGAAAATTAGTTTAATTACAAGAGGGAATATATTGGAAAGGGAAGATGGTGGCTGGTCTTATTCCAAAGGCTGGGAAGGTAGTTGGCTGAGGAAAGGGGTCACCAGAGGATCTAGGATCTCGAGGACTTGGTATGCACAGTGACGATTTACAGCTTTTTTGGTGTGAAATGCTCTAGCATGGCCTTCAGTTTCTTGGCACAGGGAATGAATCTGCTGAAATTTATGTCTCTGATGTAGAGGGTCAAGCTGAATGATCTTCATGGTTCCTTCTAGCCTGCAAAACTTTGGCAGTGAATATATTTCACATGCCTCTTAAAGACAGGAAACAGTGATGCTGTTTTGCATTTTGAGCTGTTGACTCTTGACCTGTTTTCATCGTAATTAATGCTGCCTTCAAAAGGTAGTGCCGTAGATAGCTTTTGAAATTTTCTGATGGCACATCCTGCATCCAACCACGGCTGAAAACAGCCAGGACACATGAAACAAGGTTGCCAGGATTGCATGCTACAGCACTGCTGCCACTGCTTGTCGCTAGAGGGAACAGAAAACAAGAGCATTACAACGTAAGACAGTGTTGGCAACCCGATCAGCAGGAGAAGAGCCACGTTTGCTCCACACTGGGGAGGTGATGCTGCCTCGAGGGACTGTGCTGTGTGTTTCTTGCCAGGATTCAGCCTGTGAGGGAGGAGTGTTGCACTCGAGACGGAATATTCTCCATTTCTTACCATTCCCAAGACACCTGCTCTTTGCAGGCTGTACCCTGGTGACAAAAGCAGCCTGGCTGCATGGAGCTGCTGTGGCAATGACCAATGCAATCGGAAATCACAAGGCTTACAAATGTTGACCCTCTTCTCTGTGACTACCGATTACAGAAAGGACTTGCTGCTTGGTCTAGGACAAACCAGACTGTTGTTATTAAAATAACAGTAATCAACTAATTAATAAGAATCTCTGGACGGAGTCTATTTAAATATGTAATTAATGATTAATACACAAATAAAGTAACCATGGAAGGAAAGATAATGGTTCAAGCAGGAGAGAGAATCGTGCCCCAGGACAGGGAGGGAATACACCTTTTGGATTTCCTCTGTGTTCTTTTGTCTGACACTAATCAGGAAGTTCGCATGATGCTTCTGCCAGTGAATCATTTTTAAAAGGTTGTGATTTATCTGCCAATCTTTTCAGAGAGCTTGTTTCTTTTAAAATTAGAGTAATTTGCTTTTCTGTGTGCTTCCTGTCTTACTACTTAAAGTGCAGTTGGAAATTGAAATTAGGTGTCTTCTTTTCCCCCGTTTTTCTTCACCATATTGGAGCATACAGAAATTTCTTTTTTTAAACCATCTACCACCTTACTTCTGTATCCCATCCAAATATCCCCTTGCATGACTCCAAACCTTTGTTTCAACTTAACCTGCACTATGTAAAGCCTTTTGATACAGGGAGAGGCAGTGTAGTCCTCTGGACAAAGTGAGGAGTATTTTGAAATCCTCTTTTTCCTTCACCTTGATTTTGATATCTCCACTATTTCCAGCTTATAGCAGAAGTACAAACCCAAGCCTCAAATGTTGTAAGTTCCTGCAAAGCTGATTTTTAACTGCCCTGTGCATACTGGGAAAGATGATGGAAGAAGCAGTAGTGGGGGGAGGAGAAAGATATAATTATTCATGTTTCATGATGGACAAGCATATGGTACATGGTTTTTCCTCTTGTGTAACAATTATGCCCAACCATGTGTTGTGTTTGATACTGTAATGCAGCCTGGCTTCTGTGCATTAGTTCCAGTATATTATTTTGGGAGAGGGTTGACAATATCACCAGACTTCTGCTGGAGTGCCATGTGGTCTGTGTGTATTTTCTGCTCTCCTCTGCTTCATTCCCCTGTTGGATGATTTGTAACCCTCAGCGTCTCTGTTACCTATTCAAGTCCTGTCACTTATCCTGTGAAGAGGCAACCCTCTCTTGTTGGCACAGCAAGGCCAGGAAACCCCTGACAGGGCTGCACAGTGGGTGTTCCTTGCGATCAGGTCTCTGCACAGTGCAGAGATGCCGTCCAGCATCCTCTGCTGCTGCCAAGAGGCTGTGTGTGTGATTGCTGCTGGAAAGGAGCAAGCAGGAGGCTTGCAGCTCTGGTGTCTGAGTGGCCTTTCCTCCCTTCTCAAAACCTCCCTGCCCCTTGCACTTTTGGAAGGTAACCAGATCTGCATGTCAAATCTCGGTCAGGAAATCTAAGGCAAAGGCATACCTGGAACTGGAGGGATCCTTGAGGGTGATGTCTCAAGGCACATGTGTCTGCTGTTGTTCAGCAGCATCAGCTGGGACTGCAATCTATTAAGAAACGTGATATTGAACACGTGGCTACTGCTCAAATTGGAAACACAGGAAAGATGAAGCATGCCCTGGCTGGAGATGCAACACGGGGCATGTGAAATGATCCATGTCTCTTTGCAGTGTTCTAGAACTCCAGACTGTTTCTGGGGTTTTCTTGTTTTTCTTTTTCTTTTTTTTTTTTTTTTAACAAGACCACTGCTTTCTACCTTTACTTGTTTTAGGCAGGACTGTGGGAATTGTGTGGAAAGCCAGCTGGATGAAATTGTTTAGGATGTGAAAACTGGGCCATAGTGAACAGGAAGGGTTGCTTGAGTATGCCGGCGTGTTGCATGGAGGATGTTGAGTAATTCAAGTGTATTTAGAGCAACCAGAATAATTTGGAGACCTGGAAATCCTGTCTTTCTAGGCTATTAGATTGAGAGAGCTGCCCCTTGTGACCTATTCTTTAGGCTCTGGCACTTAAGGAGGGTCTGGTACGTCTCTTGTAGCTGCCAGTTACATTTAAGGTGCAGAGTGCCGATTTTTGAAACAGAGGTAAATTAACCACTACTGTGTCTCCCTGAAGGTGAGTGGAGCTCACAGATGTTAGCAAGCTGGTGGGGGCTGGAAGAGCAATCCCAATGATATCTTCAAGTTTAAGATGGGTTGATGCTATTTGTTTCTATTGTCCTTTGGTGAAAAGGGTGAGACAGAGGAGAGCCACCTGTGCCCTTGAGGTCACATGTGGTAGAAGGAACGCTAGCGAAGCAGAGGAAGATCAGGTTAGCTATAAATCAGCATCCCACAGCCTATCGCAGCCACAAGCTGTTCAGCTCTTGGGGTGGAATTTTACTGAAACGGGAGAGTTTGACCCTAGCAAGGGTTTTCAGTATTTCTCTGGTATAGTGGGTGGTATTTTAGTCTGTACAGCCTGCAGCCAGAGCTTCAAGCAGCCCATAGGAAAAGGGAGAGATGTAAAGCAGAGGTCTTTCCAGACAATATTAGCTGACCCGACTGTAGCATCTGAAACAAGAGCAGGATGTCGTTTAAGCGGCAAACAATTTCTATTTCGGTGTGCCTGTTCAGGAACTGCATTTTACATAAGTCACAGCAGTACGGAGAGGAAACAGGGCTCTCTGTACATCTGACTTCACTGCGACGCTGAGCTCGGCACGGGCAGCAGCCAGCGAGGCTGCTTGGAGGAATAGGTGTGGCTGTATGCACTGGACCTTGGACCTCGCTGAGCAAAGTCCCATCTCTCTCTGAGTGCGGGAATGGTAAGGCAGCTCTGTGGATTTGTGTTTAAGTGATGGGAAGGAGACAGAAATGCACCAGCTTTTCTTGGGGAAGGTCGGGGAGTGGGGAGGAATGTATCAGGAAATCTCTCAGCTGTGCGAATCGAGAGTGGCTCTCTTGAAAAATCATCTTCTTTTCTTATGGATTCAAATGCTTCCTTGATTCTCAACAGGTTAGACAGGTTACCTGCATCGGTGTGTTCCCATGTGGATTTCCCACCCCCCCCCAGGTTACAAAAAAAATTAATGTCTGAGAAAGTTGTAAGATGAAGTTATATCTTAATATTTTTTAAAGGATTCAAGTCCAGTTTGTTGCTTCCAACAGCATGAATGCAACAGAGCTAAAAACCTGTATGTGTCTCACTTTCTCTCTCTCACTATTTCTTGACTGTGACCTGTGTGGTTTACTGTGAAGTTTTTTTAATTGCCTTCAAGAGGCTTGCTGTGCTAAATTCATCACTGGTACAAGACCAGTGACTCTGATGAATTACATGTTAAGTGTTTTTTAGAGTCTTATTTTCATCTGCTCCTGAATATTTTTAGACCAAGGCTGCTCAGGCAAATGAGGAAGTCTGGCAGAAGTTTCTTCCGGGCTTCTCATACGCTCTGCTCTCCATGTGGTAGTGTGGACATGAGAGTCAGTGCTTTGTCTGTGGGGGAAACAAAACATTTCTCAATCCTCAAATAAAAAATTGCTCATAGCATCTCTTGTGCTTGTGAGTTTTGGAAGAGAAGGGATCCTCTGTGTGTGAACGGGGTGCTATGAGAAGACAGTTATGCATGTCTTTTGTTTGCCTTTCTCAGCAGCCATTCAGCTGTCTGATTAGGAAAGGATGGATACCTTCCAGCAAGATAGCAAGATAGTCCTTCTGTTTTTTTTCAAGTTTGCCACTAACCTTTTTACATTCTTGATCAACAACATGTTGAATTTTATCAGTGGATTGGCAGTTTTACTTAAAAAATGTGGATGGATAACCTTCGTTTTCTGGCCGATAGCAAGTCTCAACTGTACCAAAGCTAGCAGTGTTTGTGATCTGGTGTGCTGCCTGATTTCAACAGTTTGTCTTGTTTTCAGGGGAGGGAAAAATGAAGGAAATGCAGGGGAGATTCTTTATCTTAGCAAAAAAGAGTCCTGCTTGCTTAAAACCGATCACTTAAACTGTGACTTGGCAGGGTTTAAGCCCGGTTTATGGTTTATTTATTTATATTTTTAGATTGAAGCTGTAAGGAAAACTGTAAGAATACATAAAAAGCTGCAGCGTAGGTCCAGAGTTTGGCAGATGCTTGTTTTCTGCAGAAGTGCTGCTGCTTTTGGAAAGCGTCAGTGGTTACTGTGATGCCCTGGGGAGACAACAGCAACTATGGATTGACTCTTCTTATGCCTCTTCTATGACGGAATTGGGTTCTGACACCTAGCCTCAACCTGTCCTTCTATAAAATGGGAAGGGTGATGCCACTCCCTTCACTTGAGAAAATTACTGAAGGCAAACACTGGTGGGTCCCCGTTTCCCAGTGATGATGGCCAAGATGGGATGTGTTCCAGGACCTGACATGTGCTAAGCAAAGAAAGCACGTTCTGGGGCTGGATGCTGTTGGCTCAGTAGTTCTGTCTCTGCACAAGCTCAGTTGGTTTGTCATGAGTGACTAACATGTAGGCTACAAGCCTGTAACTTTTTCAATGTCAGTGAGATACAATCCCCGTGGGCCACAAAAAGAAGAAAAGTGCACAGGGATGAGGTGCTATGGTGTGGTAGAAGGGTGTGCAGTGTCTCTATGTGGCGTGGTAGAAGGGTGTGCAGTGTCTCTATGGATGGGCAGAGATCAAGCTAAGGCTGCTTTTGGCTTGAGTCTCCATGGACAAATATAAGCAATGTATCCTTTGCTATCTGTCTCCTGACTCTTCTTTTTCATTCTCTTTAGGAACATTCTGAAAATGAACCCAAATAACACTGAGTTGGAGAGGGTCAGCAACAGCTCTGCTGAAAGCCTCAGCCCACCTTTCAGGAGTGTCCATGTCAGCTTCACAGCTGGATCCAGTGACAGCCTTGACTCAGACACACAGACCGGCAGTGATGGCAGTAAGTGACCACTAGGTGTGGGAGAGGTAGTGCTGCCTTTTTTTGTTGGGGCAGCGTTTTCAGAACAGGTATCATGAGGGCCCAATCGCTTCATTCCCCCAGCAACCCTTCATCTTTATACTTCTCCTGCCCTTCTGCCTCTTGGTGCATTTAAGGGGAATGTGGCAGTCGGACCAGCATCATGGGCTTTTTTCTATTTAGTTTGGCAAGTGCCAAAGGCATTCGTCCTGCAGTTCTCCTTTGGTCTGGACAAAACCTCCACCTGAAAGCAATTGTTCTTATCCTGCATGTGCTTCATAGATTGTTTGAGGTTACAAGTAGCCATGACATAGAAAGTCCTGCATATATTAGAAGAGTACTAGAGGGAGTCTTGTGCTGGAGGTGGTCTTTCTTTCTCACTGTGTTCCCAGTTAATTCTTAAAGGGAAAAAAAAAATCTGCCTGCACTCATTTAACTGAGATTAAAAAAAATACTTACTATGAAGTCACTTTTTTCACCAGTGCATAACTTAGACATGCACTGACATGTTCAGCAGCTCAGAAAGTGTCTCTTTTGCAAAAGCAACCTTTGTGTAGTGGAAGTTCTGTCTTCCCAAGAGCAACAATATGCAGCAGTAAAATTAAGAGCCAGAGCTCTGGAAACTCCATTTTCCCACCTCTATCTTGGAGTCTGAGAGTGAGACCATACCAGGAAATTGTAGAAGGGGACGAAAAACTAGCATAAGTTTGACCTTCACATGCTGGGCACAGAAGCAATTTGCTGCCAAAAATCATATGGGAGAAGAGGATTTCTCTGCCTCCACTAACAGAAGCAATTGTTTCAACTCATCTCAGGAATGATGAGTTTTTAAATTAATAACATGAATTTATTTCTTCTTGCCGATGCAAGCAAGAAGCTACACAGTCAGTTACTGGGTGAGGTAAGCTCGAATTAATTGGCTGTGCTGTCAGATGTTAAAATGTGAAGTGAATGGGTGCTTTTAAGTCCCTGTCATCCAGAAGGAGTCTGTACTGAAGGCAGAGAGCACTGTTAGGAAAGTTGTGAAAGGGTTTAATTAATTAAACTTGTGCTTGGGGCAGAGCTCAGCAGCATGTTTAAAAAATGGTAAGAGCAGTTTGGTATTAGTGGACTAGGTGTGTGGACTGGTTGCCAAAACTTCCAGTGCTGACATTTGTTCTGTCAAGTAAATCTTGTCTCAAAACAGGGATTTGGCTGCATGTTCTGGCAGAGATGACTCTGCTGCATTGCTTTTGGGCTGCATGATGAAGAATGTCTCTTGGCTGTATCCTCTGCTAAAGCCTCTTGGACTGGAAGTGGCAGGCAATGCCATGCTGAACGATGGGATTTTGACAGGGTTTTAACAGAAGGGATCTTTCCTGTGGACATGGCAGGGTGTGACACAGAAGTCTGAGTTTTAATTAAAGCATTGGGGCATGCAATTCTGTTGAGCCACTGGCTCCACAGCTAACTGCACAGCAGCTGAAACTGGAGAGCAGAGCAGTCAATCGGTCAGTGACTCAGTATACAATGTAGAGAGACACCTGGGGCAAGGACCCAAGAGGAGATAGCTCAACACTCAAGAACTGGGACAAAAGAGATGTGCACTACTTCACAACATTTCCTATAGAGCAGTTTCTGAGCATGCAGTCAGCAACAGTGTGCTGAAGCCACCTTGCATGGGAGGCTCAGCTTCTATGGAAGCTGAAATCGGTGCTGCTCATTTGGTCCTGCACCTGGGATGGAAGAATCCTCACTATCAGTACAGGCTAGGAGATGAGGTGTTAGCAGTCCCGTGGAACGGGACTTGGGGGTGCTGATGGACGAGAAGCTGGACGTGAGCAGACAATGCACACTTGCAGCCCAAAAGGCAAATCATATCTTGGGCTGCATCAAAAGACGTGTGGCAAGCAGATCCAGAGAGGTGATTCTGCCCCTTTACTCTGCTCTGATGAGACTTCACCTGGAGTACTGTGTCCAGTTCTGGAGCCCTTTATAGGATGGACATGAACCTGATGGAGCGGGTACAGAGGACAGCTACAAGAATGATCAAAGAGTTGGAGCACCTCTGCTGTGAGGACAGGCTAAGATGGAGTCGTTCAGTCTAGAGAGGAGGAGGCTCTGGGGGGACCTAATAGCAGCCTTCCAGTACCTGAAGGGGGTCTACAGGAAGGATGGAGAGAAATTGTTTACAAAAGCCTGCAGTGACAGTATGATGGGCAATGGGTTCAAGCTTGAGAAGAGCAGATTTAGATTGGATGTTAGGAACAAGTTTTTTACTATGAGGGTGGTGGAGCACTGGAACCCATTGCCCAGGGAGGTGGAAATGAGGCTTTATGAGGCCCTGGGTGACCTGGTTTAGTGGCGATGCTGGTCTAGTGCTGATTGCAGGAGGACTGGACTAGATGACCTCTAGAGGTCCCTTCCGGCCTGGACCATTCTATGATTACTGTCTCCCAATGCTGGTTTTTGGGACAGGTATATTCCAATAGGGGCATACAGACAGCCCTTGGTAGTGAAAGAGGACAAATGAAAACTGATGTCATGGTAGCAAACTGTGGTTGGGAGGGCCAGGGACAGATCCTGTCAACATCCACTGTGGTAGCTGACAACTAGAGGACCTGCCTTCACCTTGTTCATTCTCGGGTGGTGAGCAGCTAACAGGGATTGCTGTTCTGGCACAACTGGTGCATCTCTGAGCCTGCAGGTGACATGCCACAGCAGACTGGGAGCTCAAGCCCCTGCACTTGAAGTGTTGTGTCAGTGCTGGTGAGTCACTAGGGCTGTGAGGGAGACAAGCGCCTGCTGCAGGCTGACATGAAACTGCCCTAGGGCGTTCCTGTGGAGCAAGCAGAAAGCCATTGTGAGGAAGTGCCTGCTGGCCACTGAGCCCTCACCAGCAGCCTTGCAAGAAGGATGGATGGTAGCTTTGGAAGCTGGGTTTAAAGAAAGAAATAGATCCTAGTATCTGCTGAGCTTGTTTGAAGTAAAACCCCACCATGCACCTTTCAAGGTTTACACTTGCATGTGAGATGTTGGCAGAGTCAAGTTGATCAAGGGTCAAGCCTATCATTCAAGGGGTGTAGAAAATTCTTTGAAATAATTGTTGCTTCTTTTACGTTTTCCTGCAGACCCCTTCACTCCTCATTCATTATGTCTCCATGACCTGAAATTACTACTCTTTATTTCAGTTTCAACTCATCTTTTTCATTTCCCCCCCTCCTCCTCCACAACGTGCACCTGTATTACCTGTCTTCAGTCTGGCTAGGGTAGGAAAACAGCTGCTACAGCTGCCTGAAATGAGCCAGCCATTCCAACCCAATCTATGTGTGGATGGCATGTGGAGCTGCTTGGAGTTCAGGGTTTTTAGTGGGGACAGGCATTGATGGGGAGGCCAGACTCTTTCAGAAGGATGGAAATTGCCAGAATCTGAGGCCTGGCCCAGTAATCCACACCCACTGTGAGACAAAGAGACAGGTTCAATACACTTCTCTGGCCGCTCTGGTACAGTTGGAGGGCTGGAGCTGTGTGAGTTGCTCCTTATCGTGCTGCACTGCTGAAGCACTGGGTGGCAGCTCCCAGGTGAAACAGGCTGTGTTTGAGTTGCACCGTCCCTGGTGTTTCATTCTCACCTCCCCGTGGATGACATCACAGTTTAAATATTTACCGTCTACTGGCCTTTTACTACTGTGTACGAAGTGGATAGGTTTTGGGGGGTGGGGGGCATTTCTCCAGAGGGCTGGTTGCAGCCTGCTTTGCAAGCCTGCTGTATTAGACAGTATGAGATCCCTAACCCCTTCAGTGAAGCTTTGCAATTGTGAACAGATGCAGAGGGTTCTGATGTAACTGTAACCCTGAAGGGGTGGCAGGGACGTGGGGAGGGACCTGTGCTCTCAGCCTGCAAGGGCCACTCATGGCATCTTCTTGTGTGTCCCTGTCTCCTAGGGCATTCATCTGAGCCGAACCACTCGCCCCCTCCAGTTGAGAGCCAAGTATTTCCCACTGTCCCTTTCCTTCCTGACTCTGGTGATGACAATCCCTCCTCTGCTCCCAGCTGCCCTCCCCCTCTACCCCAGAAGAAGACAGTAAGCAGAACGGTGTCCTCCCCAGATGGCTTTTTTGGGGGACAGGGGTCTTCAAGCAGAGCAGCCGATGCTGCCAGTCCCAGGCTGAATGTCAGCCACTCCGAGAGCAATGTCTGCCTCCGAGAGGAGCCTCCCTTCATCCACCTGGCCAGCCTAGGGGGCCGCCCCAGCACTTTTTCTTCTTCTGAATCCCTGGAGAAAGGCTCCAAAGGAAATGGCTACTGGGGCGCAGCCACTGGTAAGAGCACAGGGTCTTGTGTCCCCAGCAGAAACCTCCAGAACCTTTCCTCCTCGCAGCTCAGTGTGTCCAGCCAGGTGTCATCGGGCTCTAGCCTCCAACTCCACAACCTCCTGAGCAACATCGACAGCAAGGAGGGGGTGTACACCAAGCTGGGGGCCCTCTATGCCGAGTCCTTGCGCCGCCTGGTTGCCAAATGTGAGGACTGCTTCATGAGGGAGCAGAAGAACGAGCTGCGCTTCAGTGAGAACAACTGGTCACTTTTCAAGCTGGCGTGCAACAAGCCCTGCTGTGATTCAGGGGATGCAATATACTACTGTGCCACCTGCTCCAAGGACCCTTCTACCACCTATGCTGTAAAGGTAAGCCTATGCCCAGGAAGTATCCAGGCCTATCTTCATCTTCGAGTTGGGAGGATGAGGCAGAGTTGCGGGGCCCCAGGTTGCAAGGGAGTCTATAGTTGAGCCGGGACTGAAAGTTTAAGGTTCTGTTACACCCTTTCTGGTGTACGGATCTGAATGAAAGTGTGGGAAGCAGACTAAGCAGTGTACCTCTGGGAAACACCATCAGCAGAGAATGGCCTATTTTCTCAGCTTGTCTTTCTCACAGGTAAAGTTTGGCAAGCAAAACCCCTTCCGAAATTGCCACTTTTCCTCTACCACTTGAAAAGGTCCATTTAGAGAAGTAGTTTTTGTTGTTACAATTGCCAGTTAGATGCTTATTGCTGCAGACTAGTAGGGTTTGAAACTCAATGAGTTTCTCTCTAAAAAGTCTTTGTGCAAATAATGCATTTGCCCCTGGTGGCACAGACTGATGAAAGGCCGTTCAAAAGACAGCATTTTTTGCTTCTGCCTGCCTTTTAAGTGGAAGGTCTGACCCAGAAACCATCTGAGTGCTTATATGATCTTGAAGCTACAGGCATTAAGATATTGCAGATCTCAGTTAAACAATGTGAGGCTGACCCAGACATGCTGTGTAAGGTCAGGTCTGACATATTTTCTGATAACTCCGTGGAATCCAGGTTTGAAATGAAAACTTGGGGTACAATGGTTCAGCTCTTTGAAACCTGGATAAGTGAGCTGATCCAGGCTGTTCCATGAACGTCCCATGGATTTTGTGTTGAATAGAGAGCCTTTCTATTCTGACTTAACCCTAGGGACATCTCATTGCTGCTTACTTTTCAGGTTGTTTTCAAAACCTAAAGTGAGTCTTTAAAAAATCCAACAAAATAACAAAAAAAAAAACCCCACTGTCAGAGATGCATTAAGCAAGAAAAAAAACCTAATCCAAAAAACCTCTGCTGAATTGTTTCCACTTCATGAACCCCAAGAGAATATTTTAGTTAAGTGATAGCTTTAAAGCCAGTTCGTACTCTAAAAGAGGTACAGTCTACTCAGCAGGGGTCTGTAAACAGCCAGAATGGAGTCGGATGAGATCTTGAACCAATACCCCTAATTGCTTAGAGCGGCAGCTTCTCTTTATGTCTAAATCCATCGCAACTTTACTCCTGAAACCTGAGAGCTGCGTGGTGAACTGGTGTGCTCCTTTTCAATCTGTGGTTCCCTGTGGCATGCACACACCTTTGCTCTTGCCTGCCCTGTTAGGTGGGGTTCAGAGGCTTAGCTCTATGGCTGTAGTGCATGAATTCTTGCCAAGGCAGGAACAGGATGTTTCAAACTCTTAACGGGACTGCACTTGTGTCCCCGTGTGTGATGTGGGCTTACTCTGTGCCTTTGGTATGCTGCAGAGTGGGTTAACAAAGCCAAACCCACTCCAGCAGGGCTGTGCTCTGTGCCAGTGCAAAGTGAAGTTGTGTATGTGTTTGCACATGTGCATGCTCAGACCTCCTGCAGCATTCCTGTGTGCCACCTTCCTTTTGGCAGCTGAAGTGGAGAATCATTGTGAAAATTCACAGCTCGCTGATTCCTAGCTGCCACTTCTGGTACAGATTTTTCTGACATGAAAAAGATCACAGACCTGTAGTTAAAATTAGACTTGAAGAGCTCAAAATGGGCAGAGGATCTGACCTTATTCAAGAAGGCTGCTCAGGAGTAGGAGCCAGAGTTTGGACTGTGGACAGGCAGACACGGCTACATCTGAAACAGTTAGAAGGAGCCAGCGTTACATGAAATGGATTTAGAGGAATTAAGCCAAGATATGGTTTGTGCCTTTGCTGCTTCTTTCACTTAAGGATGCATGACTAAGCCAGACCCAGGCTCTTACTAGGAGCTTGCTGTACGGAGGATGTCTCTGGGGCAGCCAAAGTCAGAAAGGCCAGGAAAGTTGCGATTATTCTTGCTGAGACTCCTCTCTCACAGGAGTTCCTCAACTTAGTTCCTAAGCCTTGCACATCTTCCCTATGATGGGAGGAACAAGCAGGCTTGTTCGGCAGAAGGCTTGAAGGCCTTCTCTGCCTTTGGGGATGCTCTGTGTCTTTCTGCCACCCTCTGTGTTAATCTGCGGCCTGCCTAGCTCTCCAAAGCTTCTTTTCCCACAAAATAAGCATGCAGCCACAGCAGGGTACCTCTGTTTAGAGAAGAGAGGACAATAGGGATATGAAATGCCCTATCTCCACAGCATAGTCCCATCTGAGTGGATTACCTGCAAATGCCTAGATTCAGACCCTTTTTAGAGGAATACAAAAGCAGCCCACTTCTCCAGCTCCTCTCTATTCTTCCACTTATTTTAACTCTGAGGCAAAATTGATTTCTCATCCAATTTTGCATGCATGCTGTAGCTGGCAGTGGCATGCTCCAGGGTTTGAAACCTTTTATGCTGAGTTTCAGCCTGTTGCTGATTCCTGTGGGGTGAGATCTAAATACGTTGCTAGATAAGAGGAAAAAAATAAAGACGTGCATAATAGAAATGCCAGAAGGCCCCATAAGCTAATGGATACTCCTATAATAAACCTCGATTGGAGTTTTAGTCTTCAGTGCAGTCATAAATCTAAAATCCAGAACAAAATGAAGATGTCATGTAGGTTTAAGAGAATCCAGATTATAAAAGGCTTTTGTCCCTTTAGTTATCTGCACTCTCCTTTATTTCTAAGCCTGTGTTTAGCTCCTGCTTTCTCCTTGGTGTTTATTCCCTATGCTGATGTGTACAGCTTATTGCTGGTTTCTTCTTCTAAAGCGTGGTGATTAGCCATTGATCAGGCATTTGAGAGTAGCTGCTGACACAAGGAAGTGGAGTGGTTGAGGAGAATGTGAAGGTGACTCCAGGACTTAGGACCAGGAAGAGACTGGGTAGGAAGAAAGTGCTGGAGGTCCACACCTCGGTCCAGACATGGACATCTTTGCAACCATGTCATGTTGTGTGAAGCTTCCAAGCAAGCGTTAAGCATCTCCAGAGATGGAGGCAGCACTTCTTTCTGCCACAGGCTTTGTTTTTCCCTCTGCAGAATGTCTCCTGGGTTACAAGGTGAATGTCAATTACATCTGTAATCTAAAAGCTAGGTCCTTCTTTCAGGAATTAAACAGAATTTGCAGAAGTAACTCATAGGAGGACTATGGTCCTCCTTTTCTGCAAATAGTGGGCATTGCCTGGCAAAGGATGCATGTCCTGAAATGAGGACATCTGGCTGATCAGGATGGAGTGTTGCAGGACAAGAAAGATCCTCAAACCAGGAAACAGAGTACTAAAGGAGTCAATGTGCACTCTGCTTTTATTAATTTCTTCCTTAGCATCTGCAAATCTTGATTTAGGAACCCACCTCTGAACTTCTGGTGTCTGTCCTGTCTCTGTCACTAAATGATGAGACTTCTGTTCTCTCCTCACAGATTTGTAAAACCCAAGAGTCCAAGGTGGCTGCTTCATATAGCAGCCCTGCAGTGCCAGTCCACTTTAACATCCAGCAGGACTGTGGCCACTTTGTGGCCTCTGTTCCCTCCAGCATGCTGCTGGCCTCAGATGTGGGGAAAAGCATGCCTGGGGATGGCCATCCCACACGCACTGCCAGTGAGCATGACTGTGTGGTGGTCATTACCCGGGAGGTGCCAAGCCAGACCACTGCTGATTTTGTCAGGGACTCGGTGACATTACACCAAGCCAAGCCTGAGCTGTATGAACGTCGTGTTTGCTTCTTGCTTCTCCAACTCTGCAATGGACTGGAGCATCTCAAAGAGCATGGCATCATCCATCGTGACCTGTGTCTAGAGAACCTCTTGCTTGTTCCTTGCAAGCCCCCCATGATCTGTGTGAAAGCCAAAGATGACAAACACCTACCCCGCCTCATCATCAGCAATTTCTTGAAAGCCAAGCAGAAGCCAGGAACTGGAGACTCCAAACTGAAGAGGAGTCAGGCCCGGCTGGCTCCAGAGATTGTATCAGCTTCTCAGTACAAGAAGTTTGATGAGTTTCAGACTGGTATTCTCATCTATGAACTGCTGCATCAGCCCAACCCCTTTGAGGAGAAAGTTCACCTCAAGGAGCAGGAGTACAGCCCTGAGGACCTCCCTGCTCTGCCCAGCCTGTCCATCTACTCCCGGGGGCTCCAGCAGCTGGCCCACCTGCTACTGGAAGCAGATCCCATCAAACGTGTGCGGATTACTGAGGCCAAGCGGATGCTGCAGTGCCTCCTTTGGGGGCCTCGGAAAGACCTAACCGAGCAGCCCTTCAGCCACGAGGATGCCCTCTGCCGGGTGCTTCAGAACTGGGTGGACATGAAGCGTGCACTGCTCATGATGAAATTTGCAGAGAGGGCTGTGGACACGGAGCGGAGCATTGAACTGGAGGACTGGCTGTGCTGCCAGTACCTAGCGTCTGCTGAGCCAGCCTCCCTCTCGCACACATTAAAACTGCTGCAGCTGCTCTGATCTTGGCTGTGTCTTGGAGGCAGCCGAGGGCTCTTGGTTCCTGCAGCGAAAGGTCTTGAGCCCCTTTATACATGAGAGGCTTGAATCTCAGCTGCAAATGCATGTTCAGTTCCTGCTCCACACTCAGCTCCAGCTGCATCAAATGTTTAGTAACCTCAGCACTGCTGATTTGGGAGCAGGCAAAACTAGGAACCAACTCCTCTTTGGGGGGATTTTATTTTTCTTTTTTTTTTTTGGTATGGTAAGTCTGTGGACTAATAAACTGTATGTGTGCATGTTTCTAATGAACATTTGATTCCTGTTCCCGTAAGACAGCCCTCTGATCCCACTCACTTCAAGCATCAGAGCTTTTTTGCTTGGGAACACTGCTGCTCTTCAGAGTGGGCAACAGGCGTGAACGATTGTCTGCTTCTCCTGGGGAGCAAAAGCAATTCATGCAATGCTCCTTTGCAAAGGAGAAGCAGGAGAAGCTTTCAAATTCACGTATTTGGTGGTTGTTTGGTTTTTGTTTTTTTTTGGCATCCATTTTGCTTTTCACTTTAAAACCAAAAATTGCTGCTTGTTTCTGTTTGAGCTGTAGTTTTCCACTGCGGGCAATTCAGTGTGTTTCAGCTGTATTTTCCGCTGTGGGCAATTCAATATTAGCTGCCTATTACCTTTGTTAGATAGTAATACAGCATGGCTTTCCTGTCCACTGGTGCAGCCCCACAGGCTGTTGATTGTGAAAGGGCAAGAGAGCCTGGGATGGATCTGTTCATAAGGATGATGCTGCATGCTGGGAATTACCCCTTGTAAAGTTAATGAAATGGAAAATCCCCAGTTCACATCCAAGGCCTTGGGGGAAGTGAGGGCTAGGTCTGGGAGGGTCTTGTTGCTGATGGTGCTTGTATTAGAAATGCGTAGGGTTGTGTACGCTGTGCACATGTTCCTCTAATGGATGTGATGAAGAGGATGAAGTTGGCCCGACTCCCTCCAGCCACTTTCCTTCTATCCAGACATATAGCAGCCACTCAGCTTGGTAGAGGCCATGCTGCTATTCAGAAAAACTTGATTTCCCAAAAGGTGGCATGCTGCTTTTACGCTTCCATCCCAGTGTGAAGCAGAGATGAGCTGCCTTATTCCTGGCACCGGTTCTGCCATCCTTGGAGAAGGGGTAAGCTTGGGACACATGGAGAGAGCCCAGTGTCAGCTTAGCCGAGACATGATGTCATTAGCTGAGCTATCCTTCTCTCTGTTCAAAATGGGGAGGAATTAATGAGTGGTTCCCTCCAGCCTTGATTCACCTCCAGATCCAACCTGCTCTCTCAGAGGAATTTTAATTCCCCAGCTTTTTTGACACTTCATACACTTTCTGTGAATCCTTTCCAGGCTTCTCACCTGCTTTTTTTTTTTTTTTTTTTTTTTTTTATCTGGCTATGGTTGCTGTTGATGGGAGGGGATAGCTCCTTGGCTGGGCACCCATTTGCAATGAATTTCCCCAGATCCCCTCAGGGAGGAGGCCATGCATGTCTCTGCCTGCTGAAAGAATGTGGGGTGGTTCCAATTGTATCTGTCAGGGTTTTTTTAAAATACACTGGCTTTCTTATGTCTGACTCTTGGGTCCACTTCTATGGACCATCCTGGACACATTACCCTGGAAAGTCTGGCCCTGGCTTGCTCCATGTGGTCTCCACGGCCAGCAGAGTAATGAAACATCTGGAGAAGCTGCCTGAAGGAACCTGGCATGTTTTTCAGAGATAAGGTGAAGAGATGACTCTGTTTCCAGGTATGGACAGAGAGAGTGATTTGGAGTTAGTTTTGCAGGACAGTGCTGAAGGAGATAGTACCTGCCCATGACAAATCTAAGCTGTGCTGGCAATAGGGGGAGATGTGTGGAGTGAGTAGCCTATCATGCCTGGGCTGGGTACTTAGTGGGACACAAGAAGCAGCCAAACAGCCAACCAACCCACAAAAAACAAGGTTAGATCCAATTGGCATGTTTAGCTTCACTTTAGTGACAAACACTGGCACAAGACCTGCACAGCTTGGGATCTTAACCTAATCAAAATGTTTTTCTTTGAGTTGGAGCACCTGAGACTGATACTGGTCCTGGTACCCTGCCACCCAGCAGATCAGATGCCAACAGTAGTTTTGTAGCATTTTTATTAACCTTATTTTGAGATTTGGTGGGTGGCTTCTTGCCCTCATATAAATAGAAACTCTATGCTTTTCTGATACCTTTCCCTGTGGTAGCTTATGCTTCTCCTGCAGGGCCATGTGTGCAAAGGACATGCACCACCAGCCACATCAGTGAACACAGGACCAGCTCAGTTCTACTTTGGCTTCTTGGCAAGCAGGAGCAGCACAGTGCCATAGGATATGGAAAGGATGCTGCTTCATTAAGTCCAGAGCAGACAGAAATGGAGAAGCTTTTGCTATCTACAGCTACCAGAATGTAGGCAAGGGCGAGCTGTGTGAAGACCCAGCGTGTACCATGATAGAGGAGCTTCACAGCCTGGGAGGTAGCCTGGGTGCAGCAGAAGGGATGGATGCAGTAGTCATACTCCACCATGATAGCCCAGCACAAGAAACCAAAGACCTGCCCAAGTCAGAGACCAAAGGTGGCAGGGAATGGCTGGGCCAGGCAGCGCTGTAAGAAAAGTCTCCTCAACCAGTGGGATGTCTCTTGATCCGGGTTCTAGTGAAGATGGCCAGGCAATGGCTGTTCTCCAACATCCACAAGTCATGGTCTCTCTGTCCTGTCTTTGGCCCAAAGCCTGCCAGCTCCAAGAGGGCCTCATCCAGCACCCAGTACAAATAGCAGGGCAGTTGCAGGCACAGGACCCGTACCTAGACCTGCACCAGGCAGCCTACAGCCAGCCTCCTGAGCAGCCCCTGCCAGGCCAGCACGCTGAGGCAGCATTGGCTGATGGCCCTCAGCAGGCAGGGGAGGACATCACAAGCCTCTGTCTAGGAGGGAAACCTGCCAAAGGAGCACCGAGGACCTCCCAGCAGGGCTGGGAAAAAGTGCAGGTAGCTGCAGAGGAGCAGCATCTGCTGCCAAAGCCTTTTGCCCAGCCAGAACGGCACAAGCCCTTGGTGGATGTCCAGAGCCAGAGCCTTCTGGGTGAGCAGCATGGGGGCAGAGAGGGCACTTGAGAGTTACTGAGAGTCCCTCCAAGGGAATGTTGGAGTGGCAGCACAAGGCCACACACACCAAGCATGTACAGAGTGGTGTCATGCCCCCACAGTCACCCACATGTGGAGACACAGATGGAGACAGAAGGGAGACTAATGACTGTGGAACCATGAGCATGGGGGACCTGGGGTCTCTCAACCCTCACAAAATGACTGAGAGCCCCTAGCCTACCAAGAGGAGGAGGGAAGGGAGGCAGAGATGGGGAGTTACCTGGCATCCTCTGGATCCATCTCCTGGTAGCTCAGACCCAGTTGGTGCTTTAACAAGCTGCACTGTGGAGAGGGGAGACCTTCAGACAGCTCACATCCAGACCATGCAGACATCCCTATCTGAGTCAGTAGAGGCTTACTACCATGCATCTCACTGCAGCTCTGGCCAGGAGAGCCCTCAGAAAGTATCTAAAGGTAACACTTACTTGCCCTCAGCACAACAGCAGCAGTGATAAGCAGGTACCGGGCAGTCAAAGAGAGATGCTCTGAAGCACAAGTGGTGGAAGAGAGCAGTGAAGGGGGAAGCTGCCAGTTGTATGGGGCTGCAGGGAGAAGGTCAAACAGGTGTGCCCAGTACATAAAGCACCTTGCTTCTTCAACTGCTTCTATCTGCCCAGAGAAAGAACAAAGCTAAGGGCTGCTCTGGCTCCTTTTAATACATGGCAGGACCTAAAAAGAACAAACAACCAACCAAAAAACCCAGCAGAGCAGAGCCAAGGGAAGAAAGATCTATCTGCAGGAAGAGGGAAATATTTTTTGCATTTGTCAATGCCGATGCCTTCAAACGCTTCTGTTTCAAGGTCTGTGTGTAGGTGGAAAAAGTCGGTTATCTGTCTGGTCAGGTGCTGGGTCCATTGCCATATACCTCAAAGACCGCAAGAGGGAGCTGCTGAGGTAAGAGTCTTTGAGCTGCCGTATGTGCCACGCTGGAATACACTTCAGAGCACAATCTTCAGGTACTCTCAGAGGTTAGTTCTTTCTCTTTGCAAAACTGGTGCCTTGAGTTACAGAAAGAACTGTGCTAATAAAAAACCCCAACCAAACAAAAGGCCAAAAAATCCCCAAGCAAAAAGCAATCAAACCCACCACAAAAAATCCCAAACCAAACCAAAATTCTGTTTTAAAAAATATATCAAGTCTCACTTTAATGAATGATTCTGCTCCTTCAAGCTATCATGATGTTGGAAAGCTTACCACAATGGCAGGATGAGTTATTTGGCCATAGGAAGGTGGGAGATCAAAACCCCAATGGAGAAGTTATTAGAGCAAATACTGCAATGAAACCGGCTGTATTTTGCTGTATTTGTGCAGGGTGTATCTTAAGAATGAGTGATAGCACTGAAGAGAATCTTTTTCTGTGTCACTTTCAGCATGCATGGCATGCAGCAACAGCCTGATTTCACAGGCCCCATTCTGCCAAATCCATGGAGTCCAGTATTGACTTTGCTGAGTAAATATTTTTGAAGGTCCTTTGCAATGCCCGCTCAAGCTATTCCCTGCAAAAATGCCATTGCTTTTCAAGAAGCAGAAATGAATTTCCATAGCCACACTGAAAATGTTAACACGCTGCACATACCTCTCATTTTGTACCATCTGGGCAGTAGAAGTGTAATCTTACCATGTGAGCTGTAGTGAAGAATGTGAAAGAGCATTATTTGCTACATTTGCATCTACTAAGCAAACAAAAGCCTGGCTCCTAGTGAAGGAATGAATTGTTTGGTAATGCAGCAGGTGAGAGGAGGAGGCTGACCACTGTCAGAGACCACTGTCTCTGGACATGAAATCTAAGGAGCTATGACTCACATACTAACTTTGGGCTAATATCCAGAAAGTGTATTGTTGCTCTCTTGGTGCTGTTTTGGAAACAGTTTTGGTGGCCTGTGGTAATGCAGCCTTTACTGATCTGCTGCAGGACAAAGCAAAGTGAAAGGCATGCTTTGAGAGCAAAAATTGCTTTTGAAGGAAATGTCAGGCTGACAAGTATTTTCTCCAGAGAAAAGCATGTAAGTGAGGCCACTAAGTAGGGTTCAGGAGGTCTGAACTGAGCTCTTGTCTCAGACTTCTGTGACATTTGGAAAGCCACTTAACTCCCACCCACAAAACAGAGATGGTAATTTCTGTCTGCCTGTGGTGTTACACTGCAGAATCAAACACAAACCTCAGGACTTTACAATTGTCTGTGACAGGCAGGACACGGAAGTACCTAAATGAGACAGGAATAAGAAATAAATGCACTGGATTATTAAAACACAAAACTGAAAAAGTCCTTCCTTTATTTTTGGGCACCAGTCCCACACTGGGATTTTTTCTACACTTTGCCATTCTAAATTTGCTGAGCACTGCCTGTAAATGGCCTGCTGCTGCTTGTGGCAAGGGCCTCTGTCTCCCTGGATAAAGGCCCACATCTCGGTAGTTTAAGGATATTGCAGCTGTGATCATGGAGGTCTGAAGCTGTGCCTGAGGAAGGGGAAGGAAAGGCATTTCCCTAAGTTCATATTACATTTTGTGTGTCTTATGCGCTTTTCTACACCCAAATCAGCAATTAAGGATGCATGCAATAAATGAAATTATATTAATTTTCTGCAAGTCACTTCTTTTGCCTTGCAACATTTGAGCACAGCCACATCAGCTGAGCTTAGTGAGAGCGAGGGGCCAGCACTGCACCCTCCCCTGTGTTAGCAGTGGCAAAAGAGGTGACTTATTTTCAAGGCAGAATTCTATGAGGAACTCCTTTTTCTCTTTCAGGCCAGATGGAGATGGGTCTTCTTGTACCTCCTAACATTTTTGGGCATTTAGAGCAGGGACTGACATCACTGGAAACCATCTGCTGTGCTGAATCCCCTCTACCTTGCCACAGAGCTCCTGAGACAAGAGGTATGCAGATCCAAGGACCATGTGCAGTAAACAGTGATAGTGAAGAAAGGTCTTGGGGTGCAGGCTGCTCCTCCTTCATTCCCTTTGTCGTGATATGCCAGTCCCATGGAGAGACAGTTCTTTGTCCTGACATCTTCTTTCAGAGATGGTAGGAGCAGCTACAGTGTTTCTGGTCCTTGTTATGGAGCCAAGCAGACCAAGCTTTGCCTCAGATATAAAGTACTTGTGTATGATTTGCACTGACACTGGCTGCCAGAAAGAGTGGATGTCCTAACACTCTCAGAGTGATCCTGATTGCTTTGAGACTGAGTATTTTTCCCTTTAGCTTTCACAAAGAACAGACATTAACATATACTGAAGAAGCAGAGCTGGCTTTTAGGGGAAAACACAGCAGAAGGGTAAACCAACAGTGCAATAATGCAAAGGGATGGTATGGGCTGCAGGAGTGGTGCTCCCTAGCAGGCAAAAGGGAGATGCCAGGAACAATACAGACTTTCTGTCACACTCGGGTAGCTTCAGCATGAAGGACATCCCAGAACTGGCACTGCTGCTCTGGGACTGCTGCTCAGCGCTGTCTAAGATGGGTATCACTGCTCCCATGCTCTTCAAAGCCTGTAGTGAAGGGCTTGTAGGGTAAATCACAGTGGTAATGTTCTCTTTCAGTGTCGGAATGAGCTGAGCTGCCAGAGAGGACTTCCTTCTTCACAGCAGCACAGCACCTGCATGTCAGCACTTCCACTAAAGTCCTCAGGGCGCTTCCTTGTCAATAGGACCAGAGCAAAGACGACCCCCAGCCTGATGGGCTGCATTCAGCAGAGCACTGCCAGCAGGCGGAGGCGGGATGACCCTACTCCTTTGCTCAGCACTACTGAGACACACCTGGAAATGCAGGATTCAGTGATAGAGTTCCCAGTACAAGAGAGACATGGATACATATTGGAGAGAGTCTAGCAAAGGAGTGACGATGATGAAAGGACTGGAATACCTCTGATAGAGGAAAAGCTGAGACAGCTGTCACTGTTCAGCCCAGACAAGAGAAGGCTCAGACAAAGGGAATTTGCCAGTGTACCCACAAGGAACGAAGACAAGGGAGCCATGTTCCTCTTAGCAGTATTCAGTGACAGGACAAGAGGTGAAGAAACAAGCTGGAACATGTGAAATCCCACCCAAATCCAAGACAGTACTTGTTTGTGTGTGCATGTGCAGGTATCACACATGGTTTGCATGTGGGGTTGTGTGCTGTGTCTGCTATGCGTGCTGCTGCTGCGAGCAGGGTATGTGGTCACGTGCTGTTCTGGTGGGCCATGTCTGTCTGCATGTGTGCACATCTTGTGTCCTCACATGTTCTCAGTGTGCATAGGGTGGTGCTTCAGAGCTCTGTGTGGCCCCAGCCAGTACTTGGCTCCATGAGAGTGGAGCCAAGTAGTCTCAAGAGCAACCTCAGGTTCAGAGAAGCTCTAGACGGAGTCGAAGGCCTGTGGGACCGGTGACTGTGGAGCACATGAGGGTTTGTGGAGGAGGGTAATGAGGCACATGGAAGATTGGGAGATGCTGTGGGAGCTATGGCGCATCCAGGAAAGCAATGTGATACTCAGAGGGTCACAATACTGGGAGAGAGAGTTGAGTGCACATCAAAGGCATCAGGAGATGGGGTGGTTATGGAGAATAGGAGCAGTCAGGGGGCTATGGAATACCCAGGAGGTTGGAAAAACCCAGAGTTTTATGAGGCAGAAAACACAGAGGTTTACGGCAAGGGGGCAGGTCCACCTTGGACAGGGTTGGGAGCATCGAAGGGAGCTCATAGGCATACAAAGAGGAGTAGGATCACAGAGTTCCATGAGAACTGTGACACCTCCTTTATTGCAGGTCCTAATGGGGGCCCCAGAGGGAGGGAGAATCCACATCCCCATCTGAAGCTCCACCACATCAAACTTCACTAACCTGCTGGTGCATAGGTGCCAGCAAGGTGCACGGGCAGCCCATTAAGGCAGGCGACTCGCACATGGTGCCGGAGCTGCTGGGCCCGGTAGGAGCAAGGGGGCCGGGTGTTCCCTCCACGCAGGCGGCAAGCTGTGAGGCTCAGGGCTGCTGGCGTGCTGTGGAACCCTGCTGCATCAGGGGGCTGGGAGCAGGCATCTACCACTCTCCATGCTGGAGCATTCACAAAGGTGTTGGAGGGCTTGCAGGGCTGCCCTGCGACCGTCACTCGCCGTCGCATCAGCATGATCTCGCAGTAGCGGTGCGCCGCAATTGAGGACGTCAGGGGGAAGTCCACATGCTGCCGCAGGAACTTGTTATAGCGGGTCTCGCCCTCTGTCCCTGCCAATGCTGCCAGCAGCAGGGCCATACATAGGGCCCAGCCTGCCATGGACACCTGTAGAAAGAGACATCAGGATTGTCAGGACCATCTGGACTTTTGGGCCCCCAACTGGGAATCCCACCCTGGATGCTTGATTCTTCTATTAATTCCCATCCCGGGCACATGGGGTACTTGACAAATCCTCTCAAAATACATGGTAGACCCCTCCTGGACAATTTGGCCATCTCTGGATGCCTGGGTTCCCTACAAAACACCCATGAACACCTGGGTCCCCTACAAGTCTGCACTCCCCAAAAGCCTGTGTGCCCTATGGAACACCTTCCTGTTGACCCCCCAGATTCCTTATAGATCCATCTGCTGCTCCGACACCTGTATTCACTATCTGTCCTCCCTTCTCCCTGGATAACTGGGATCCTCACAGTCTCCTCCTGCAGACACTCTAGTCCCCATCTCATCCCTCACCTCTGTGTGTGCCTCAGTTTTCCTTATGGCCTCAGGGTCTCCAGCGATCCCTCCCACTCCTCCTTGCTTCTTTTATAATGGCTCCAGCTGGGCCAAATGGACAAGGATCCAGGAGGAGGGGCAGAGCAAAGAACAAAGTCCACTGGGTTTGTGGGGAGAGATAGGTGTTCAGGAGATCCCACTCCCCCCTCGTGGTCCCCCCAAGGTCATTAGGCAGTCATTAACAAACCACAGGACTGGCTGCACATGTCCTTTCAGGTGCCTCCTGCCCATGTTGTCTTGGATCATGCATTCTGGCCCATGGTGGGAAGGGCACCTAGGTCCCTTGGGTGGCAGGGAAAGACCCCTAGTTTCCTGTTGAGAGCATCACCTCTGGGGTAGCTGAGAGACATTTCTGCCCATTTTGGACAATGTAGTGTGCCCACATCTACACTGCATTGCTTCATGAGCTATGTGTCCCTTCCTTTTGTGCCCTCTTGCAGACAATTTAATATGGCTGGGAAATCCCAGGATACATTTTACCACAGTTACCTCACAGCCCCTGGCTGCTCCACTGAGGATGAGACAAGCAAAGAACCAGGAGCCAACTTGATTTTATCACAAGCTCAATCCTCTTCCTCAACCATCAAGGAGAACCTGGTGAAGGACTGTGTGTTCCTTACAGAAGGAAAGGTATGCAGGGCTCAGGAGAGGCTGTCACAACCAGATATAAGTAATCTCCACCCTATGTTTCAAGAACATGATAGACACTATGATGAAAAGCAGCACATCAAGGATAAAGAAAGTGGACAGGAATCCTCAGCAGCCCTTCTGCATAAGCAGCCAAGTTAGACCTCACCACTGATTGAAGAAAGACAATGACACCAAATGTGGACATTCCACAAGTGGGCCTCAGCACTTGGCTGCTGGAGAGATGCACCCTTTGAGTGCGTGTCACTATCAAACTTGATGTCCTCAAGGACAGCACAGAGCTGCCTGTTCCAGGCCCACCATGTCTTTCAGTCTTGGGTAGGCTCATTCACGGGCACCACCTTCCCCCAAAAAAGCTGAAAAAGGTCTAAGGCTGGACACACTGAAAGTGCACAGTGCCCTGCCCTGCGCTGTGGTGACATCTCTACAGCTCTATGGGCCTCTCAAGACATCCTCCTTGAAGTCATACAGTAGGAACAGCTCAGACACCTAGCCAAAATCTTGCAGGCATGTCCAGATTTAATCTGTGAGCCATGGCCTATTGGCTGCTCAGGACCTGCAGTGGGTGGCACCTCCCTTTTGTGCCGTTGCTCTGTTTGAGCAGAGCCAAAGCAGCAAAACCCATCCCAAGGTGCTCTGCCCACTGGAGACCCACATCTGCACAAGCCTGACAGCTGGTGTCATCCCTGGCTGCCTCCAGGACAGCTGCACCACCCAGGCATCTCCCATCCCCAGCATTGTGCTCTCACTGAGTACCTATGAGTTCAACCAAGGGGCTTGCAGAGCAGCAACCTGTGTGCTCTGAACACCAAGCACCTTTCTGGCTCCCTGGGGAGCCAGGGATGCACTAGAAGGCATAAGCAGGTGGTTGGGGTGCCCCAGAAAGGAGCTCTGAAGGCCATGGGGTGAAGGGTCGAGAGAGAGAGGCAGTGCAGGGCTCTTTCCAGACCTCAGCAAGAAAGGCCTGACAAACAAACAGCTTAAGAAGAGAAAAGCTTTAATAAGGTATAACAATAGCAATAATACAGGTAGTGAGCAAACCTTAATGTCTCGTGGAAATCATAGATGGCAAGTAAATCTAAAGTCACAGGCCTGTGCCTGTCCAGGTTGAATGTGATGTGCCTCACTATCTGCTAAAGGTGCAGTGGTCTCAATGCTTAGGATCAACAGGTTTCACCTCTTGATCCATGTGTAGGTCACCTTTCCAAAGGACATGGTATGTTACAGAAGGCTCTACAGACAGCCCAAAGGATGTAGAAGAGTGGCTCGTTCAAGATCACTAGTGTCTCAAACACAGTGTCTCCCACAAGGCTCCCAGTGTACACTAGTTGCACCGAGAAGTGTAAGAGGGGTACTGGAGCACACTGAAAGGCACACAGAAGCCCCTTGGAAGCCTCAGGGTATGCAGAGGTCTCAGAGTCACCGCAGAAGGCACAGAAAGGGCAAAAGTGATCCAATGAAATGCATGCAAGGCTGCCGTAGCATGGAGGTCTCAGGATGTACCAGAAGATCCCAAAAATTCCATAAGCAAAAAACACTAAGGGAAGCAAATGGGACTGAAAGGCGCATGGGTGTCCTTTGGGGCCATGGAAGGCACAGAATGGTCCATGAGTTTGCTGGGGTGCACCAAAAGGCTGCTGTGATGCCCAGAAAGATGCAAGGACTACCCTGAGGTGCTTGTGAGACCCTCATGCTTCTCAGTGCCCCACGGTGCTGCTGGGAACGCCACAACTGTCTTGAGTTTCACAGGTGAATTTCTCAAACAAAAATCAAGCCCAGCCAGTCAGGTCTCACACCCCTGAGGCCCCTGCCCCTTTCATCGTGTTCCTTGCTTTGCTGTTTTCAGGAGACAGGCCAGACAGTCTCAGCTTCTCCAGGGACATTCTGCTCCTGCAAGAACTATGGCTTGATTTGCTGGCCAAAGGAAAACCCTGACTTGATGAAGAGGTATCTGAGGCACCTGCAACGCTGCTACATGCAGAAGGATATTCTTCATAGACATAACAAGAAAATGAGGGAAGACTTGGAGGAGATGCATTTCTCTGCTTGTCCATCTACAGATCCAGCAAGGCTTGGAGGGTGGGGAAACAGAGAGGATGTTGCAGCAGAGGCAGTGAGCAATGCTGTCCACGTGCACTGGGACATTTCCAGCAATAATGTTTTACATGAAACTGACTCTCTCACTCTCAGGTACTATTTGGGAATCAAATATTAAACCCCCATTAATGCAACAGCTGTAGCAAGAAAAGGTGAAGGAGATAGGGAGTGGTGAAAAGAATAATGGGCAAGGAGAAATACTGCTTACACCAAGGTAGTGTTTCCAAAGAAGGAAAGCTGTATGGTGGCTGCTATGAGCAAACCACTAAGTTTGTTTCATTCAGCTTGCCCAGGAAACAAGAAAGCATCCACACAGTCCCAAATGGGTGACAATAGTTATTTATGTTGAGATAATTAATATTTTACAACTGCCTTTTTTTCTAGGGTTTATTGCCTTAACCATATTGCCTCTCACAACTGAGGTGATTACCTGTTACTTCAACCCCCTCCCACCACTAGTTTCAATAGTTTTAAATGGTCATCCACAAATCTGATCACCACAGGCGACAGTTAGTCTTATTTAACATTGTATACTGTATGTTCCTGCATGCAGAATGTGGCCTCTTCATGGCCTCTCTCTTCTCCTTCAGCCTCTGCCTTTCCAGCCATCCTGCCAGGGCCACGTGAGAAAGGACACTGACCTTCTCCCCAGAGGACTGTGTTATGCTGTACTGGGATCAGTGCTGTTTAGTATCTTCATCAGTGACACAGACAGTCGGATTGAGTGCACCCTCAGCAAGTTTTCAGATGACACCAAGTTGAGTGGTGCAGCTGATGTGTCAGAGGGACTGGATGCCAACCAGAAGCACCTGGACAAACATGGGAAGTGGGTCTGTGTAAACCTCATGAGGTTGAACAAGGCCAAACTCATGTACCTGGGCTGAGGATATTGTCATTACCAATATAGGATGGGGGATGAAGGGATTGAGAGCAGCCCTGTGGCAAGGGACCTGAGAGTACTGGGCTGAAAAGCTGGGCCTGACTTGGCAATGTGCACTCACAGCCCATAAAGCCAACTGTATTTCTGGTGGAGGGAGGTGATTCTGCCCTTCCAACCTGATGAGACCCTACTCGGTGTACTGTGCCCAGCTCTGGTGTCTTCAGCACAAGGACCTGTTGGTGTAGGTCTAAAGGAGGCCACAAAACTCACCGGAGGCCTGAAACTCCTCTTCCATGGGGACACTTGGGGGTGTTCAGCCTGGAGAAGCCTTCAGGGAGACCTTAGTGTGACCTTTTCAGTACATGAAGAAGGAAGGCTTGCAATGTAAGGACAGACATTTTAGCAGGACCCACAGTGATAGGAGAAGTAGTAAACTAGGAAGGTAGATTCAGACTAGATGTGAATAGTAATTTTTAACAATGAGGGTGATGAGAACACTGGAATACATTTGCCCAGAGGGGTGGTAGAAGCCCCATCGCTGGAAACTGATTTCAGTCAGGTTGGATGGGGCTCTTAGTGACTTGATCCAATTGAAGACGTCCCTGCTTGCTTCAGGGGAGGTGCACTACATGAACTTTAAAGGTTACTTAGCCCAGATTATTAGTGCCATTCTCCCTACAGAGAGCTCGCCGCGACTCTGCCTCTGCCCCGAAGGCCTCTCCCACACTAGACGAAGTGGGAGGGGTCAGCCTCGACAGGGCGGTGGCTGGTGCCGTGGACGAGCGGCGTACTGGAAACATTAAGCTCTGATTTTCTGGGGTTTTAATTTTTTACGAGATCTCATTTTCTTTCTTCCCTCCTTAAACCCTGTCGCTGGCCCCAGCCGGTACTCGCCCGAACGCAAAGCTCGCGGCAGGAGCGGCAGCACCCCACAGGCACCACGAGCCTCCCCTGCGCTATTGGTTCCGTGCCGCTATGGTATGTTCCACCCCCCACGCCCCCGTTCTTCTTCGCGCTGTTGGTTGCGTCCCGCTGTGGTACGCCCCAGTGAGACACCCGCCCCACGCTCCGTCTCTCTCGCGAGAGTTCCATAAATTATCGCAGATCTCGCACCAGCCTCGCTGTCCTGTAGTCTCGCGCGAGAGGCGCTTCCGGTCTTTTCGTCGGTGAGGCGGGACCATGGCGGTCGGCAAGAATAAGCGTCTCACCAAGGGAGGCAAGAAAGGCGCCAAGAAGAAAGTGTAAGGGCGGCCGGCAGAGGAGGGAAGCGGGCCGGGGGACGCCGGGTGGGGTGCCGCGGCGGCAGGATGTCGTGGATACGGGGCGGATGGCGGCTGCGGGGAGCGGGCCGCTGGTGTCATGGCGGCGGCCGGACTCGGGCCTCGCCTGCACACGGCGCGAGCTGCGTGGCGGCGGGAAAGGGCGCCGCGGGAAGACTCAGGGTGAGGGAAAGGGAGCCACTGGCAGAGCGGGGATGCCGGCCGAGTTGGGCTCGCTGCAGGCCAACTACGTTACCGGGTGTGGGGAGCGCGCCGCGACCCGCGGTGGAGCCGGGCCCGCACCTGCTCCCGGCTCCATAGCGGCCGTTGGAGGCCCAAGCCTGGCGCTGTTTGCTCGGTGTAAAATCCGGGGTTCTTGGGTGGTGTTAAAATGCACCTCTTGTGTTGCTCCTGAGAGCAATACAATACTGAGACCATAAGGTCGTGTGGATTTTTGTCATCTGAGCTTTATAATGTGTCTGGAGTTGATCTATGCTTTTCTGAAGTAAATTGCAATGAATGTCTGCTTTCCTGCAGTGGGTAATGGCTGCCGTCTGTGTGCGCATACTTGGCAAGCTGTGTGCGTTGAACTTGAAAGCACAATATTGACATTTGTATTTTCGTTTTACAGAGCATATGGGGAGGTTCAGTCTGAGAAAACTAGAAAAAAAATCTTTTCTGCTTTATTTAAGGGTTGATCCTTTCTCCAAAAAGGACTGGTATGATGTCAAAGCACCAGCAATGTTTAATATCCGAAACATTGGGAAGACACTTGTCACCAGGACTCAAGGAACTAGTGAGTAGTGGGATTTTGTTCAGTAAAGAGATGTATTTCTTCCATGTATTATCTCCAAATAAGACTTGACTGAAGAAATGCTAAGAAGTACTTTTTGATTGTTATGAACATAACACTCCTAACTGAATTAATTGATTTGAGTGGCTTTATAAAGTTGGCTGGATAGTTTAAGTAAAATGAGCTTAGAATCAGAATTGTTTAGGCTGGAAAAGACCTGTAAGATTGAGTCTGGCTGTCAATGCAACACCATCATGCCCACTAAAGCATGTTCCAAGGTGCCATGTTAACACATTTTTTTGATCACCTTCAGGGATGGTCATTCCCACAGTCTCCCCAGTCAGCTTGTTCCAATGCTTGACCACTTCAAGTAAATAAATTCTTCCTCACACCCCATCTGGGCCTCCCCTGGTACAACCAAAGGCCATTTCCTTTCGTTCTGTCACAAGGTACTTGATAGAAAAGACATGATACCCACCTTGCTGCAGCCTCCTCTCAGGTAGTTGTAGAGAATGATAAAAGTCTGCTCTCGGCCACCTTCTTTTCAAACTAAACCATCCTGTTTCCCTCATCTGCTCCCCATAAGACTTCAAGGCCCTTCCCTAGCTTAATTACCCTTCTGGACATGCTCCAGACCTCAGTGCCTTAGATTGAGGTCTCTAAAACAGAATGCTACACTCCAAGTGTACAATCTCTTCACTGCCTCTGCTGGCTACAATTACTGATCCAGGCTGGGATGCTATTGACCACCTTGGACGCCTGAGCATACTGCTGGCTCATATTCAGGCAGCTGTCAGCCAGCACCTCCAGGTCCTTTTCTGCTGAGCAGCTTTCCAGCTACTCTTCCCCAAGCCTTTAGTGTTGCATGATGCTGCTGTGAACCAAGTGCAGGACCTGGAATTTGGCCTTGTTAAATGTAGTACAAAAGACCTTGGCCTGTTGATCCATTCTGCCCGGGTCCTTCTGTAGAGCCTTCCTACTTTCAAAGAGATCAGTTGTCCTGCCCAATTCAGTGTCATTGCAAACTTCCTGAGGGTGCACTTAGTTGTCTCCTCCAGGTAATTGATAAAGACTGGCCCCAGTACTGAGCCCTGGGGAACACCACTTGTGATTGGCTGCCAACTGGATTTAACTCCACCACAGCTCTGGGCTTAGCTGTCCAGTTATTTTTTTACCCAGCAAAGAGTACACCTGTCTAAGCCATGATCGAGCAGTTTCTTTAGGAGGATTCTGTGGGAGATGGTTTCAAAGACTTTAGTAAGTAAAACATCCATAGCCCTTCCCTCATCCAGTAGGTGGATCATCTGGTCATAGGAGGAGATCAGGTTGGTCAAGCAGGACCTGCATTCCATGAACCTGTGCTTAGTTGCAAGGGAGGTAATACGGCCTGGTCTTTGTACAGGAGTACCAAGTCGTGGGTATGATGCAGAAGGACATGCCTGAAGCTTCTGATGAACTGCTGTGGTAACCTCATGAGTCTGAGGAAAGGAAAGGAGGATTAATGAGTTACTGTGATGGTCAGAGGGAGGCTGCTAGAGGAGATGTTGATCACAGTAGGATCTTAAAGACCATTGTGTTAGAAGAGACTGAAGTTTGAGGCTTTCAGGTAAAGAGACCTCACTGTTGAGAGGTAGAATTGCTAACTCAGTGGGCACAAATGTCACCTTACTAGAAGGAAGCCTCTTAGGGATTCAGGCTTATCTGGAGAGGTAGAAGTATTTCTGGAAAGTTGGCTGTATAGAACATCTGAATAGTTGCGTTATGCTTTTGGGCTTGCACTTAGGGAGATGAGCATTATTTTGAGCTGTATATTTAGAGAAGAAGTAATGGTCGCTGTAAACTATGTATGAGACTGCCAGCATTAAAATGGTTGTTAGTTCCTGTGATTTGACTGTACTTGGGTGTTGGTTGGTGTTTTTTCATCTGTGATGATGTGGCTTTTTGTTTCTTTTCATTATTGTTTATGATTTCCAAATACTTCATAACCTTTTCCACTTCCAAACCCAGTTCTTACACTACTGGAGTCTGCAGTATACTGGTGTTTGTATTAAGATTCAACAAAATACAATACTTGGTCCTACGATTCAATTTGATCGTGTTGAAGATGCATGTAAACTTCAGAGATGTGAAGCCAGTGGCTTAACTATTGGAAAACAGCAAATAGAAAGTCAGTGTCTGGCTTGAACAATACTGTTCTAATGTTAATAAAAGGTGTTTTGTTTTGTTTTATAATGCAGAAATTGCCTCTGATGGATTGAAGGGCCGTGTATTTGAAGTTAGTCTGGCTGACCTGCAGAATGATGAGGTTGCATTCCGTAAATTTAAACTGGTAACTGAGGATGTTCAGGGCAAAAATTGTCTGACCAACTTCCATGGAATGGACCTCACCCGGGATAAAATGTGCTCCATGGTCAAAAAATGGCAGGTGCGTAAAGAACAGGGTCTGCATTGTTGCAGGAGGTAGCCACTGATGCATTGTGAAGCTGTGTTTGAAGTGCCATCAGCAGGTATTCCTGACTGTCAGGTGTGTGGTTTGAGAAACTCATCTGTTGCATTGATAAATGGATTTGTTTTTCAGACAATGATTGAGGCCCATGTAGATGTCAAGACTACCGATGGTTACCTACTGCGCCTCTTCTGCGTAGGCTTTACAAAGAAGCGTAACAACCAAATCCGCAAGACCTCGTATGCCCAGCATCAGCAGGTTCGACAGATTCGCAGGAAGATGATGGAGATCATGACACGTGAGGTCCAAACCAACGACCTGAAAGAAGTTGTCAATAAGCTGTAAGCTTTGGCTGTGATTTCTTTTGTTCTCTTCTGCAGTTCATATAGTCTTGTTCTTCAGTTGTTACCAAGTACATCCTGTTCAGCAGAAACCAGGCAAGGTTCTTGTCCTGTGGAAAAGCTAATGTACCATTTTCGTAGAACACTCTTTACCTCTGTATCATACTTGGCTTCCATTAACCATCATGTTTATGTGGCTGTGAAGCCAGGCTCTCCAGAGGGCTTTTGACTCATGTTTCTGCATGAATCTGTTGGGGTTGCAAATGTTCTGTCTTTTGACAATAGAAGGAAGTTTTCCAAAGTATATTTGCTTATTTGACTGCAGGTCTGCTTTCAAAATTGGCACACTCACACCAAGTGCCTTACAGTGTTGCAAGGAAAATGCCTTTGAATCTAAACATACTTTAAGAAAATTGTTGGAGTGAAGGTGGTACTGATGCAGGCTTCTTTAGGATGTTACTATTTCTCAGAGTTTTTCTAAGCCTGTGGTGGTGAAGAAGCGGCAGGCACAGTGTTCAGCATTCTGGTACTGACGGTGTTCTCTGGTATCTCAGGATCCCAGACAGCATTGGCAAAGACATAGAGAAGGCATGTCAGTCCATTTACCCTCTTCATGATGTCTATGTCCGCAAGGTTAAGATGCTGAAGAAGCCCAAGTTTGAATGTAAGTCGGTTACTGCGATCATGCTGTTCTTAAGCCAGTGTGTGAGAAGCTGTTACTATAAATGTTTGCTTTCTGTTACAAAAGTTTCAAAGCAGCCTCATAAGCTCATAGCTGTGGTAGTGAAGAGGTTTGTATTCCAGTTCTCTGTTTGGCTTTCATCCTCAAAAGCCAAGCAGAGATTCTTCAGGTCAGGGCTGCTTTGAATTATTGCCTGAACCTGTGGCTGAATGTTCAAAAGCATTGCCTTGGGAATGAATGATGACAAGATGTTTTGGTCCCAGATGACGTGGAGTGATTACTTTTTCCCATTTTCTGACATTCCCATATAATGCAGTAGTAGATTTTGGAATTATTTAAAAAAAATCCAACCTTTAATGTACAGTTTCATTGCATAGCAATTTTACTGCTTATTGCTGTCTGGCAGTCAGCATCTCCTTGCATGAGCTTTTGGGAATGGACTTGATCACGTTTGCATTACGTGTACTGGTGGTTTAATTTGTGTGTGATAAGCAATTCAGTACTTTAAAACTGTTGCAAATAGGTGCATCTCTCACTATATATAATACTTCTTTTTAGTGGGCAAGCTGATGGAACTGCATGGCGAAGGTGGTGGTGCTGGAAAGCCTTCTGGGGATGAGGCAGGCACAAAAGTAGAGCGAGCTGATGGATATGAGCCGCCTGTGCAAGAATCTGTCTGAAACTAAAAAATGATGGAAAATAAAAGTTTTAATATACAGAACTACTGCTTGGTTGCCTGTTGCACAATATCCGTGCCACATATGTGCATGGGTTTTGAGTAAGGTAAACTTTACTGTCTTGGTTTTAGGAGAAAAAAGGCAAAAGTATTTGATTTGGAGATCTGATTTTTTCATCTGATTTGTGTGATGGATGGAAGAAGGTGGATTGTTCTTTTATGAAAGATGGAAAGTATAACACCAAGGGTTTTATACGTTTGTCTTTCGTAGTAACTTTCTTAGAGAGGTTGTCTTTGTGGAAGGTGCTTCAAAGAGGAGATATATATATACTGTTTCAGAGTATATTGCCCTATAGGGAAGACTTTGAGATTCATCCAGGCTACTTAGTTCACAATTGCATGTGTGTAGGTTTAAGCTTGTCTCTGATAATTGGATACAACTTCTTCCGGGATAGATCTGGTCTTTCATAGCCAAAAAGTGTTAAAAGCTCTTTAAGCTGTTGATCTTGAGAGCAGTGTTTTGAGTGGTGTAGAAATGTAGAATATGCTCAAGTGTAGGGCTGTGTGTAGTTTTTCAACTTCTGTCATAACTGAGGCTAATTGATCACAGCAGAAAAACCTCTGGAACCTTAGGGGGAAGAGCATGCTGTGAAGAGGCAGTGGACTGTATTCTGAAGAGATCTGACTTAATGGAAAAAAAAACTTATAGCATTTTTGCCACTTGTTTAGCTTACGCCAGCTTGAAAATCGAAGAGTTTGTTTTTCTGGCAAGACATGGAGTATTTTTCAGTGTCAGCATATTTTAAGAGCTTAGCACAAATCGAAACTCTGCTGTTAATTTGTTGATAAGTTTGTGGTTTAAAGCTTGATAACAAAATGGTACAGACCCATTTGGAGAGGTTGGTCAGGTGACTTACAGTCAGCTGTGAATAGCTTAGAATGAGAACTGAAGGAAAATAGAAAATGTTCCTGTTGCAGCAGAGATATGCAGGAAAAGTAGAAGGGTTCTCTCTCTGAGGGTCAAGGATTTTTATCTTTTCCTAATTAGTAATTCTAACTGGGAGCAAATGATAATGCAAAATGGGAGGAATGTTTTCTAATTTATTTAGACTGCAGGTGATGTGATTTCATGATGTGATTACAAGTTACTATTTTAGTAGTGGAGATGATATTTAGAGTAGTGCAGGACTGGCATGTTCGGGTAGCCATCTGCGCTGGGTTGTTCTGCCTTTTTCAGTCTGCAGTGGAAGGGTAGCAGATGTCTAAAATTGCCACTGTGCTGGAACAGGAAAAAAGAACAGTGCTGCTTCTAATGTTCTGCTCTGCTCATCTCTCTGAGGCAGGTGTCATTGTCCTCCGAGTCTCGGTCAGTCATATTTTTGAGGCTACAAATTGCAGTAAGTGTCTCTTTTCTACCAGAAAAATAGAATCTCACTGGAAAAACAAACTGATCTATTAGTGTAAGTATGGTGAGGCTGAAAATCCTTGAACCTACTGCAGTATGTAATGCACATTTGTGCAGATTTGTGAATACATTGAAGCTCTGCATTAGAATGGTAGAGAGTGGAAATGACCTCTGGAGATCATCTAATCTGAGTATGCATTAGAGTAAGATCTGTCAGAGCTTTCTGGTAATGGATGTGTGTTGGCTGTATTTTCGTCTGATTAGTAGCAGTTCCTTCAGTCCATAACGGGCTGCAACTGGCCTGCATGTACTCTGTAGAGTAGGAGAGTTAGAAACCCTAAGGTGCTTTACTTTCTCCTTCAGCTCTACATCTGAGGAGTGTATGTTGGCAAAAAGGCTAATCCAAGAGAGTTGGGGCAAAGAATAAGAACTTTATTTTTTTCAGTTTGTTTGCTTGGGGTTTTTCTGAGCAGTAGGTGGTTGGCATTACAACACAGGTGCTCTGGGTAGATGTATGCTTTCTGAAATTACTTCAAATGGGGGAAGATTAAGCAGGAGGGCAAACCTTGAGCATCCTCTCTATTCTCTGTAGAGATCTCAGCTGAAAAGCCATGGCATGTGGATAGCACTAAACAGCTAAGCACACCTAAAGCTTTAGAATTGTTGATCAGCTCAGGGTCAGACCAAGCCTTCATTGCAAGTAATCTGCCACAGCCAGCATACTCAGCACCTTGTGTGATTGCCTGCAATGAGCGTGGGGGTTGCTGCAGGTAGGAAATGTTCTCTAGGTGTCAAATGTGACAGGTACCTGAGGTTGAAGACTTGAGTGGCTAACAGCTGGAGTGCTTGCTCAGGGACACCACACTGCTGCATTTGTCTTCAGGTGAGTGAGGTTTGTTGCCATTGAGTTGAATGTATAAGCAGGAGACCATAAAATTGTCAAGTGGAAGGAGTAAGTCATCGTGACTTAATTATAAAAAAATTTATTGGTTAAATACATTCTTAATTTACAGAGGTACCATAACAAATTTACTGGACTTAAAAGGTTTTTTATTTAGGACACCATTAATTCTACACAGGACAAAGATGCCTTTGGGCAGGTCAGACAGATAATATTTTCATAAATGAGACCTTAATTTTCATAGGAGTGTATGGGGGGGGGGCTACCTGAATTTCAAATTACAGCTAAAATTTGTAACTATACTGCAGTTAGGATTTGTGCTCCACCTCATTCTCAGGGTTTGTTTGTTGTTTGTTTTTTTTATTATATCCTGTACACCATAGGAATCTGTCGTTATGATCTGTATGAAGATTCATGGTGGTATTAGACATACCAAGCATTAGGAAAATCCCTTCCTGTAAAAGCCAAGCCTCTAACTTGTTCTACTTGTAATAAAATACGCTGCTTTAGCTGCCTGCAGTAATGCAAGCAGCCTTCAGATGGCACTCCTTGCTCTGAATGTAAGGCTTTGCTATTCCTTCTGCCCTGCATTCACAGGGCAGAGATGATTGAGAGTGGTCTTACCTACTGACAGGCACTGACTTTAAACATTCAGTGGAAGCTACAAAAACAACTGGTCAATACAGAGTTATAAAAATGAAAAAGAGGAAGTTGGAAAAAAATATAAAAACTCAGCTCTACTTTTGAGACTTGTATCAAAATCTTAGAAAACTGCCAGACAAACAGTAAGTAAACATCACATGCTTAAGCCTCACCTGCTACCACAGCAATGTGATATGTGAGTATTCTGTTGTTGTGGGTTCAGGTGTTTCCCCCACTGCTGTGCCCATTGGAGGTTCAGGAGTTGTTGGCACAGATCATGGGAAAAGCAGCCTGGTTTAAAAGGGTGATCCACTGAAAGTTCATAGTTGAAAGTCTTTGAGTGGGCTTGCAAGAGTCAGGAAAGCTAGCTAGCTATGCATTTGTGTTGTCGCATTTCTCCAGAAGATCTCTTACTGGAATGCAGACTGAGCCGTTGGAACCTCCTGGCAGGAGAGCTTGGACAGTGGGAAAGGTTGTCCTCTCAGGTGAGTTTGCATTAAGGTTTTGTTCCACAGGAGTTCTGGATAGGTATATTTGGGATGGTAAATATGAATAGTAGCTGTGTAGATTGTCGTGTTTCCCTCTCTAGAACGTCATATAACAACTGGTTTTGTAATGTTAATTGCCTTAATGAAAGTAGAAATCCAGTTCTCAGCCCATTAAACCTGCCAGATCTTCCTCCCATGGTGATGTGAATGGTATTGGTGCAGTTTAAATACACACTGCTTCTTGAGGATCAAATACAGACACAAGCCTTAGCCCTCTGTTATTTTAAAGCACTGTAACTGCAGAGTGAAACAGTGCCAAGGGCCTCATGTCTTACTGCAGGTTCCTCAGGCTTGCTTCATGTGAGCTCAGGTCTGCTACCAAGACTGGATGTTTGTTTCCTGCTGAGGGGGAGAGTCCTTCAGTTCAGTTTTGCCTGACCCATAGTGCAGCACATGGGGAGGGGAAGGCTACCCTTAAAATGTGGGTGCACTTTGATTTTCTGTTGCAGTAGGTATTTGTTGCTGTAATGCTTAAGACTTCCTACTGATAAAGATGTAGGAGGCACATGACTAAGTCAAAACCCTCTATGTCAGTCATGGTGGTTCTAGTCTCTGGTCTCCAGCTGCCTCTCAGCTGTTGGCCCTTACAGACCCATAAAGAAAATTCTTGCAAAATTGAGGGTGTCTTGGTGCATGGTGACCTGCATCTCTCTCATGTAATGACTCATGCTAACAGCTTAACACTTGCTTTTGCTAAATAGTACAAGTGTTGGAATACTGTTAAGAGTGAAAGAGGCAGCTACAGCCTATTTTTTCTTCCCAGTCTGATGAAGTTAGCAGTTAATCAAGATGCATTTAACTATTTTGTCAGAAGTCAAGTGTTACAGTTTACTACCAGGAGTGCCTATAATGTGAAGCTACCTCAGTTATGTCTGTCTTAGTCTGTTGTTCAGGTCATGATGCTACTTTTGACTAAATGTCTTTGTTGTAACTTCTTGCCAGGCATCTTTTCCTTTAGGCCTTGACAGACACCTTAAAATTATGTACAGTATAGTTGGTAACAAACTGGAACTAAGCCCATGTCTGCTGAAAGCTTAAACCCAGGGCTTTATAATATCTTCATGTTAAAGATAGGAGTAGTGTTACTGGAGTATGTTCCAGTGCTTGAGTGATAAATGACACACAGGCTGAGTGCAGACTGGCTTTCCACTTACATAAAGGAGGTGGAGAGGCAAATAGTTGGAATAATGCAGCTACTGCACAGAGAGGGTTTGAGAAAGCTCAGTAAATGCTGTCTGATACAGCTAACTTCAGCTGGGAAAGAAGGGTGTGATGGGTGATGGCTCAAAGGACAGTGGACAGCAGAAAAATCTAAACCTCCATCTGGAAGAAGTTTGGGGGTAAGAGAGGAAGGTCTAAGATGATTTATACCTGTTTGGACATTATTCATGAAGAGGCAAAACACAAAGTTTTACTTGTGTGGTCTTCCCTTATGAGCAGTTTGGGCTAAGAATAGAAGAACATTACACCAGGATTTGCTTCTGAGTTTAGCCTCTTACCAGTATTATGTTTGATACTTTTCTACTATGAAATAACAGTTATCTTCCTTATCCTCTAAATCATAAACCAAGTGGATTCTACTGCTAATGTGGAAGTCAAGCAGTAATGAAACCTGAATATTGAACTTGATCTACATATCAAATGCTGTATTTATATCTTTGAAACGATCTTTAAAGTTTTTAAAGAGCAAATAACCTTAGTTTATGCAGGGTTTGTGCATGATAAATGTAACACCAGACAGTAAACACACTAGAATGCTATTTTAAGTTAAAAGGGTGTTGCACCACGGTATTTCCCTAGCTGGAAACCACTGAGAATCCTGCTTATATTTACTCTTGGAGCATTCATGAAGCATGACTACATACACTGTCACAGAAGGCTAACATGTTCTTATTTGACTTCAAGATACTAGTATGACTGTCTAGAAAAAGTAGTGCAAAACAGTCAAAACAGGTGGTTGTCTTGGCTGTGCCTTTAGGGTGGAAAACATTCTCTCCCCTGTGTAGGGAGTATGCAGAGAGGCAACACTTCATGGTGTTTTTAAAATGTGAACGAAGTTCTTAGGAAATATCCCAGACTTTCCTTGTATCTCTCCACTCATCCAGTCCTCATCTACAGATTCCAGCTCTGTTATTGTATCACCTGCCTGTAAGAGAAGGAGTAAAGTGAGCTGCTGCAGCTTAGCCTGCAATGTTAATGCATACATAGCTGACTATATTCAGAAGCAATTGACATCAGTCAAATGGAAGCAGGACTTGGCCAGTCTCTTCTGTTGTGTACATCTCTCTCAGATTGTTTGCTGAAACTTCTTGTAGGGTCAATACTTGTCTATGCTGAAAAACCACCACCTTTTCGGAACTTTAGTAGTGCTGTGTAACTACTTGCATTGCTTAAGCTGTCCAGGGGAGTGGATAAGGGAGAGCTGGCTTACAGGCCCCTGACTTACCTGTGATTTGTGTGTTTTGCTCTGTTGTAAAAAGGTTTCTTTAAACACACCTGTCTTTCTGTTTTTTTTTTTTTCAGTTTAGTCCAAATATTTTCTAGCACTGAGAAGCTTTTATCTTTCCTTTGGAAAATTTCATTTCCCAAAAAGGAGAGCAGTTGTCCCAGTAGCTCAGTGTGTCAGTTTCAAGTAAGTTGCAGCCTCCTTCTATCCTTGCTACTTTTTCGGTTCTGTGTCCTCCCTTCATCTGAAGTACTATCATGGCCCTGACAATTTTCCCAGTACCTTGCTTCCTCTTTTCTGCTTTCAAGAAGCTTCCATCCTTTCAGCATTGCAAACTGCTAATGCTGAGACTAATGTTGCTAGTTTTAGAAGAGGACATAATGTATTCCAGCTGTTAAATGCTATTTTTGGTCTGCTGTGAAAGCCTGCTGTTTCTCAGAAACTTGCTTTTGAGGACAGTTACCTAAATCATGACTCCTGCTTCTGTCTTATGCTTCTTAATATTATCTAGGCATCCACTGAGCATTTAATTTCTCTTCTTGTATTGTGCTGTAGCACTGCTGCTCCTTACTTTGTCCTCCTGGTTGTTTTTTTTCTAGTTAAATAAATAGGCTCTATTGACCATATCAACTGATCGTGAACTGAATATCCTCCAAAATCAAGTAGGTTTGTCTTCTGTTTACTGTATCAGAGAAGCTGGAGTAATTCTGCAGCTCCTGACCTCTTCTCAGTGTCTTCAATGAAGATTTTGGCAATATTAAACAGAACTAGTAAGGGCAAAAGTGTTCTTTTAGTTGAGACCATTTATAGGATGTGTTACTATCTGTGCCTATTCTGTGCTTTGTTCCTTCTGGTTCCAAGCTGACTTTCATAGCTGAAAATAGGCTTGGAACATATTTTTAAGCATTCTTCAGAAGTGTAAGACCTTTTGTAAAAGGAGGCCAAGAGAAGTACTTACTTTGAAGGAAAGCTCATCTTCATTTTCTCCATGAAAATCATAAAGAGCTTTGGCTTTTCCTTTCTTTCCTCCTACAGACTGTGACAGCTCTGTCCTGGCTGTAGAACAGACAAGCCAAGTTATTTGGACTGGAATGACACAAATCTTCCTGGAGAAGCTTCCTGACATTCTTGTACTTTTTCCCCTCTAGTGTCCAGATGTTACTGCTATTTAGCAAATCCACTGTTCGTCTGCAATACAAATCTACTGCCACCAGTTCAATTTACAGTACTAACACATTTTCATGGTTCTAATCCTTGGAGGACTAAAGTTCACTTACTTGAACTTTCCAATGATGACATCTAATAAAACCCATCTTTTCCTCTCTGGACTTGGGGATGAGGTGGCATGTGCTGTGTGCTATTAGCCAGTTAGGTTGAATTATTTCCTATCAGCTTTCACTGATAGCTTTACTTGCAAAAACTATGGGATTTTTTTGATTCCCCCCCAGGGCCTTCTGTGAAGTCTGTGTGTTAATTTGGGGACCAAACAGAAGCGTCAAGTGTTCATTCCTTCACCAAGTGGATTAAAATAGTGCTGTGCCAAAAGGCAGCAGCTGTACTCACAGCTCTACCGGCTCTTTGCCTGTGTTGCAGTGCTTGCCTTCAGCTGAAGGAGAATCTGGCTCCCACATTTTCTAACCCTGAATTCCTACTCTGTAGGCAGCTCAGTGGTCCTGTTTTGTCTCTGCCTAATCAACACTTCAAACTATGCCAGAATCTTTATCACCTTCCAGCTTATCTACTGTTTATTGCCATTATTAGAGAGGGTGGTTCAACACTTAGCTTAACTGTAGGATGTTAAGGACCCATGTGATGTACGTCTTGTTAATGGACTAGTTGGGTACTCCCAGAACTCGACTCGGACAATCCAAGGAATAACAAGTTGCCATCTAATTGGGGCAATGTACCTGAGCAGGTCTGAACAAAAACTGCTGGGAAAATCCCCTCCTTTTCATTCAGTCTTCCTCTATACCACTGCAGATCTACTTGTTCCAGTATTTGGATGTGGTCTCCCTTTTTAAAGGATAGATCATCTTTGGTTTCTGCTGTAAAATCATGAAGTGCTTCACACCACTCTGCAGAGCATCTGTTGTTCTATTCAAGTGAAGAAGAAATGCATTAATTTTAGCAGCATTAATGGAGCCCATCAGCTGATAGATAGCAATGAAAGCAGCTGTAGAGCACACAGGTGTCCTGACTGTCTTTCCTGCAGTAGTGTCACTGCAGATGCAGACTAGAATGGCATTTCAGCAATTACCCCAGAATTTTGTCAAGGCTCAGACACAATCCTTTTTGTCATTGCTGCCAGGGGACAGGATTAATAAATTGAAAATAAGACCACTGCAGAAATACTTAAGCAAATTCTTGTTCTCTCTATTTTAAGTGCAAAGGATGAAAATCTACTGTTAATTTGCCAGGAGCTATGAATTGAATCTGTGTAGGCCAGCTGTCAGAATTCTGTGAGGGTGCAGCATCAGGTGCTACATTCAGGTTTAAAGCTGTGTAGATGACCTGACACTGCTGTAGAAAGCCTGCATGTGTCTGTGAAATCACTATGCAAATTCTGCCCTCACCTGTAACATTGTATTACCTGAGGAAGGGAAGAAGCAGCCTCCACCTTGTTCTTCAGTGCTGCCCCTGTACCTGTAAGTAAAGCACAACTTAGAATAGCAACAATGACTATTCAAAACCTTACTAACGATAGAGATTTTAGTAAGTAAATATTAAGAATAGCTTCTGAAGATGTCCCGTTTCTTTTGATTTTGGAAACTCTTTTCTCCCTTTCTGTCTTCTTCCCCTATTCCTTGTCCTCTTGGACTTTTTTTTCCTGCATGCTGCCTATATGCATGCAGCACAAAACCATGCAGATAAAGGTTTTTGCAAACGTATTCATACCTGCTCCAGGCAAATCTTCAAGTACTTCCACAAAGTTCAAGGGGAAAATTCCAGATGTGCCTCTGAGCTCTCCTTTGGCCCACTCTTCATTTACATATTCTTTAAGGATAATAGTTTCACCTTCTGAAAAACTGAGCTCATCTTTCTGATCTCCGATATACTCAAATCGTGCTATGCACCTTGGGCCTCTACACAAACAAAAGAGAAACTTAATTTGCTTATTATTACTGCCAATTTAATAACAAGGCAGTTTTGAGCAAAATATGGATTGATATATTTAAAACGATGAAGGAATGCACTGAAGATAAAACAGACAGAAAAGGGAGGTCTACCCCTAGTTCTCATCTTTGCTTTTTGAGGAGGATACACAGGGGTGGAATCTGGAGGAAATGGAAGCAACTTCTGCATCCCAGTTCCTGGCTGTTACAATATTCTGCATAAGAGCCTATTTCTCTTCAGAACAACCACCACTGTCACCACCCTATCACTTGTTTTAGGCTATACGTCCCACTTTGCATTTTTTCCTATATCCAAGTAAGGGTGCTGATACTTTGTTAAGGGTTTGCTGTTTGTTTGGGTTTTTTTTGAGCTAGCATCCAATTCAGATGCAGTGGAACTTGGGTGAGGACAGCTGTTGTGTATTTGTAGAGGTGCCAAAAGGGGAAGCTATTATTTAATCTGTTTTGATAAACTTTATTCAGTAAAATCTATCCCAGGGGAAATAACTTAAAGGGACTTAACTGCAATAACCTTGGCAAATATGAGACATTACAAAGTTACCTTTTTAATTCCTAGGTAAGAAATAAAAAAAGATTTATCTGACTTACTTAACATATTGTGATGAACAGGGTATTTTCTTCCTTTTGCCTTCTTCTGGAACATCAGTCTAGTAGGAAAAAAAAAAAGTCTTCAGTCTCAGAATCAGGCTTGCTATAAATTTAATCCAGCTTTTGATGCAGTGAACCATTCTGTATCTCTTTTACAGATAAGGCACTGAACTAATAGCTTTTGGGCTCCAAAACAACACCTGTCTCGCCTGTTTACTGTCGAGTGTCACAGTCAGTAACAGGATTGCTTTAAGCTTCTCCTTTGCAACACCATAGTCTCGCTGCACTGTGCCAGTGCAACCATTTGTGCAGCCACTTAGGTGAACCGATCCAGATGGAAAAAAAAAAAAATTTGAGGAAGGAAAAAAGGTCCTGTTCTGTTGGGCCCAACTGCTATCCTGACCCAGTTTGGTGTATGGCCATGGAAGTGATCTTTTTTGCACAGTCCAAGGATCAAGGAAATGAGAGAAGCTGGGCAGTTGGAGGAGGTGCAGATAGCAACCACCTTACTGAGTGCTGATTTGTACATACAGCTGTAAAAAATAATCTGCTCTGTAGACCTTGAGAAACTACTCAAGTTAACAAAAAGAATCTGGTAAGGGCTACGATTTTCTCACTTGGCTCCAAATTAACAGCAAAATAATCCCCACAACACAAGTTGGTTGTGCCAAATCAAGTATCTTTCTAAGACCATACAAACAAGTCAGTGTGTCTTCTGTGCTGCCAGAGGGAAAAGAGATTATTTAAATACAGAACAGAGTTAAACACAGGGGAGCTGTAGTAAAATAGAACCAGAAAAGAACTGCAATAGGATCCTATGCAGTAATGTATACAGAGCTCACATACCACTACTTTAACGAAGCTGGCAGGAAATATCCCTGTGCAATTCCCACATCTTCCTCTGTACCACTCACTATCGATTTTTTCCAAAAGACAAACAGCGTCTCCAGCACGGAGGTCCAAGTCATCAGGATGCTCTGCAAGACAGCATTGTTTTGGTTAATGCATTCACACTCACTGATTTTGTCTAAGTAAAAAACCTCAGTACAAATGCCAAAGATGGAATATGTTTTCAAAAGAAACTTTTCTTAATTATACTTGATCAGCCAGTAAGCTTTACCTAAACAACTGGCCCAACTATAGCTAAACCCATGGATCTGAGCAACTCTACATGCAGATTGTAGAGGCTGAACTTCCTCAGTTTTTAAATTCTAGTACCTAAGAAAATTCTGATTTGAAAATCTTGGAGTAAAGCAAGCTTCCAGAATATTCATGTTTACTTACCTGCAGGAAAATCATGCAGGACTACAGCATGAGGTGCACTTGCGTCAGAAACTTTTGGAGGGTAGTTTGAATCCTGACAACAACAAATAAATCCAAGTAGTTTATAAGTCATGAAAGATATTAACAGATATTTTCTGATGGTTACTGTGGAAGAATGTTACAACTTTGGAAACAGTGTTAGAGAATTACTGGAGGTAAGAGTACCCATCACACAGCTAAGGATCTGAATTCCTTTGCCTTTTGCCACTGTAGACCAGAATGCATTTCACTAGTCTGCTTTGAGCTCGTAAAAGAAAGGGAAGACACAAAACTTTTCCTCATACAGAAAAAGCCTCAGCTACCTTTGTGGGTCAGAAACCTGGAGCATTGCAAAGCTTGTGGCCACATTTTGCACTGCTGCTCTTCCTGGCACATGGAGCAGCAACAGCACATCTGCTTACTGCCAAGCATTTCAGAGGAGTGAGCAAATCACTAAGGCTTTGATTACAAGAAGATAATGCTGAGGAGAAATGAAAATCTTGTTATGAGATCTTTGTAAATAGAAATTATATTCAAAAGGCTGAGCCTTCTTCTATATCCCATGCACTAGGAACTTTTAGACATTTCATGACAATCACTGTGCATGAATTACATTCTAAGTAATTCATTGCAACAAAAAGCCCAACAGAAAAGGCCCAACATGGACAAAGATAAGGCCAGAACAATATGAATAGCAACACATTGCTTAGAAATTTCGTTCACCATGTATGTTTCTGATAATCAAAAAGGCTACCAACAGCTGTAACATACTATAGCTATTCCATATGAATGCAGTCATGCCACAGAACCTGGTTAGGCCCTGCAGAAGCAGAGTGGAAACCACTTTGAAGTCCATATGTCAAATTCAGTTCACTGATAACATGATGTGCAGCATCTCCTACAACTACTTGCTCATCTTTTGCCAACTTTTCAGATACTCGGCCACGGGAGTGATTATCATCCTATGAGGCAAAGGACCTTCACCAGTTTCCTCTACCTTCTGGCACTCAAAAGTAATTACAGTTGCTCTACCTCATAAGCAGAATGTCCCTGTGCTGCAAGGCAAATCACCATTACGTGGTTTGATGGTTATTTTGTTTTTATTGAAGAAACTCTAGGATTTAATAAATCACTACTACATTTGTCAGTGTAACCTTTAAAGCCTAAAGCTGTGGATAATTTAATGCAACAGGAGTCTTGCTTACTGAATATTTATCAGCAGAAAAATATGTCTAACCTTACAGGACAGTTCTCCAGTGTTCCTGGGAAGACACTCTTCCTTGGCAGCTCCATGAGGCACAGGCAGCTTGAATAAAAACAAAGGCAAATAGAAAAGCTTGCTTCACTTTAAAGCACCTGAAATTCCTGCTGCAAGTGCAAACGTTCAGATGATGGAACCATTAAAACCACATACTACAGGTAACTAATTTAGGAGTCAAGTGAAAAGGGCAAGCTCCTTGGTATTCAGAATGGACTGATGGTGATAAGAACTGCCACTTAAGAGAAACCCAGGAGTTGTCATCTGCTGTAAAACTGTCGTAGCCATCTAACTGGTATCATACTGTACAGTACGTGATGTTCACAAGTACAGTGACACAGAAACATTTGTCATGGAGGGCAGTAGAAAACAGCCTGGGAGGAAAATGGCATTGACAGTAACGCTTGAGGGCCAGGAATCACTAGTGTCAACACCTTTCTTATGTAAATAGGTGTGTCTACATCAGAGAGGAAGCGACATGCTTCTCTTTATCATACAGCTGTTCTATTATCAGCTTGGGTACATCTGTTTCTCTAGCTTTCTTTCTCCTCTACTCCATCAAGGATCTTAAATGCAAGGGTGAGATCAAAGAGAAGGCAACAGAAACCACTCCACTATGCATGCCAATATTGTTCATCCTATGGTTGTGTAGGCACCTTTTCTGACAACAGTGCTGGTTCAAGCACTGATTAGCTCAGATCATTGACCAGTTTCAGGTATCTGGGGAAATACTCTCTTTTTTTATCTGTAATGTTCATCTCTTTATATTTAATATTTTCTAACAAGATGTAATGCCAAAATGAAACACCTGGATGAAAATGTAAGACAAGTAATGTTACATTCTTGACTCCTTGGAGACTTGATGAGCAAGGTAAGCTAAGTAAGTTCTAATTCTTCCCAATTTTCTTTAGCATTTTGACATACATAGCAAAAATCAATATACAAACACAGTTATTTAGGATAATTTTACATGATGTAGTGGAACTGGTGACTGTAAAAAGAACACCTCCAAACCAAAAGCTATCCATTATATAAATTTACAGATGTGGGGTTGTATATATACGTATCTGTAGTTTGCATACTGCTTTCTCCAGCATTCCCTTACAGTACTTAGTACAATATATCTATTAATTTTTTTCTAAGGAAGATTATGCTGATAGATGCCCTTTAAAAGCCACAACACTGTAACCCACCTAACTACCTTCTCACTACTATTTTAACCATCACCGTTCTATAAACATCAGTCTCAAACAGAATATCTTCGCTCTTACCGCATATTTATTGTAGAGAGGATGACCAGGTTTGGGCCTAGGAGGTAATGCTGGATCTGGGTTTCTGAAGACTTGACTTTTTGCTCTCTTGGGCCCCAGTCTGAACTTGCTGGATTTTTTATCAGAAGCTATGTCAGAAGTAGATCGTGATAGAGCATCCTTCTTTGAGGAGGTCTTGGCTGCAGAGAGCTTTGGGGGAGGTGGCCTTCCAGGAATACCTTTAGGTGGAGGAGGTCGTGCGGGTATAATTTTTCCATTCACAGACCTAAAAATGGGGCAAACCATCAGAGAAATTTGCATATTAGTAAGCCTCCACCACAGCCCTAGCTAAAGAGTATGCAGTAAAGAAATGTGACTCATGCCGTAGCGTGTGTAGTGTCCGAAACTCGCCAGGAATATGTGAACTCTTCAGACACCGGCTACACATTTCCAAGTCTGGTCACCACTTTTGCTTACCAATAGCATGCCAGCTTCCTTAGGAGCCCACTACACGAGCAGGATTTCTTTCAGCAATCTACCTAAAGAAAGAGCTTTGTCTGAAGCTGCTTCAGGATGGAGTTCTTCTAGTAGAATGCTTCAGTGAAAAGACCTGACAAGCTCTGCTGATCTAGCTGGTATTCAGGAATCGGCCTAGTTCGTTCCCTGGAGTGCTGCTTAATGTGAAGTGACTTTTGGGGCCTTTGCTGAAACTCATGACATCTGATGCTATTTTGCACAATAGCATCAATTAGCATTTTTATTCCACAAATCTCTACCGCAGAGATAAAACTGAAATACTGAATTTTGCAGCAGTAGTGAAGGTTCCACGCTCTCATTAGTGTACCGGTAGTTTAGAAGCCAAAATCAGACACTAGTAAGTGACAGTGTTAATTGAAAAAAAAACTAAAACCAAACACAGTGCTTACTAAGCATTAAGAAAACCAAAACTAGCCTATACAGCTAGTTAAAAGCCACCTTTGTTATAAACAAGCGTGATTGTGCTAGTTTGAGCCTAGTTCTTCTCACCAAAACATTCTAGCTAGATTACAGGCTGCGAAAGGAAAACAATGGTGATGTCTGCTTCCCTCATAGGCTCGCTGAGATGTAGAAGAATGAAAAGCAAAACAGATAAAGCCACTTCTGCTGGCAAGCTCTAGCTGCATCTCTCTCCTAACCACACCCTCCATTTTCCTTGGCTAATCCACTTTGCTTCCTGACCCCCCTGGCTGAGCCTCCATTTCTTCCTTGGGACTGGGGTAAGGTTGAGAGGGGTAGGGGGAAGGTGAAGGGGCTGTTGAGAGCCTCTCCTGGGGACTCAGGTTTCTGGGAGGGGAGTTGTGTTTCTGTATTACCTTTTTACCTTGTATATTTCTGTATATATCTGTATATACTGTAAATATCTGCTTGTATATTCTGCTAGCTGTAAATATAAGCTTCATTCATTTTCCAGAGCCAGCTGAGTCTAGTCTGGGTGATTTCTAAAGTGTGTGGGGAACACCCAAACCACCACAACGATGTACCTAAAACATTGGCTTGTGCTTATTAAGAACCGTGGCACTACTGCTGTTCCAAAACCAAACCAAACCAAACCGACAAAAACCAAACTAAGGATATCGTTTGATTGCTACTGGGAAATCTTCAGCCAGTTACTACAAGTTTCTGCTACAACTCTCTCTCTCTTTTTACACATTGCAATTCAGCATACTTCTTTAGTCTTGGGAATACCACAAGGGTCTGTAAAAATTATCAACTACAACAAATGTGCATTAGTGGTTCTTTGGAGTATCATTATCACTTCTCTTTTGAGAAGGTAAGAATGCTCTACTAATGCTCCTGATAAGAGTTCTCTATTACTATTTGAGTATGAATTGGTTTTTAAATTTAAAAACCCCTGGTTTCAATTGCCTTATCCTAAACTAAGGATTTTAATATTAACAAAAGGGGAAATTCCAAGTTACTTTGCATTAAATCGGGAAATAAACCAACCCATGTGTTTGTAAGGCAACTCAATTAAACAAAAAAGCTAGGAAGTAATGAAGAGAATTATTACTGCTTCCTCATTAAAAAATAATCCATTTGAGCAGAAGAAAGAAAGGACAAAATGTTTTCTGCACTTCCAGAGACCCAGGAATGCTGTTATGCTAAACAGGATGGGGAAAAGTTAAAAGCCCATAGGACGCTTGTTTCCTTGTGACTGCACACACATCTTTTCCTATTAATGAAGGCTTATTATTGCTGGTCAGTTAAGTTTAATAACTGAAACATTCTCTCATCCTAACACAACAGAGCAAACTCTGGTATTTGAACCCACAGATTCAGAGTGCAGATGCCGAGATATCCACACTGGGCTAGCTAACATCCTTTATCTTCCTTCAGCTTGTCAGCAGCATTTAATGGACCTCAAGTCAAGGCTGGTCCAGTTACTTCTGTCTCTACAGACCTCTTTTCTTGTTGGTTCAAAAGAATATTTTTTTAAAAAGTTGTCATTGATTCTGCACTGCCACAGGCATTTTAGGTCTGAAGTTAGTGGTATAAACTAGCCAGTGATTCCAGGAATGAGCCAGTCCAGTATCTGCCTTTTCAGGGTGGCAGCATCTGCCACTTCCATTCCTTCAACACTCAAACCCAGCCACAAGTGCAAATGCTGCTGAACAAAAGGTCACCAACATGCAGAAAGGGATGTTCTACGTTCAGCTGTGGATAAAAAGGTTAAAGATGCAGAAAGGAATGACTGTCAACACTGTATGTTAGCTGAAGAGCCAAACAGCTGTCCTATAATACTCCTGCTCATACTGATAATGTACAAACAAGTCCTTATCAGCTAGAAACCTATCCTGGCTATTTATTAGTGAGTATACTATCTACCTAAGCCTGTTGCATTAAGACTGGAATTGGTAGTGTCTACATTGAGACTAACTAGGCAAACTAACTCAGAAACACCAGCTTTAAGTGAGTCACTGAAGAATTACACTTACCTTGGGAGCAGTACAGGTTCTAACTGAGGCACTCCACCCTGTTCTGAATGACCCAACTCCTGCAAAGATTCAAAAGAGAAAAGCCATTTCTTGAAGAAACAAAAATTACCTTTTTAAAATGATGCATTTCTTATATTAAGTTATACCCTACAGACAGAAAACAGGAGTTTCTGGAGGCCTGGGAATAAAGTAGTAAGTATTACGGCATGTTCTAGCATTTTAGAGTCTTGCTGGACATAGAGAGAGATGTAAATAATCTCACTGACTACCTGAATCCCAGATTAAATTGTGTGTTAGGTATGATCCAGCCCTCTTTTCTTTCTATACGATAGGACCTAAGAGCCAAATTCAAGAGAGTCACAGAAATGTACAATTTCACTACCCATACGATTCCAGCTGCTCCAGTTGACATTTTCAATTTTTATGTACATTGGACAGATAGAAGACTTTGAACAGGCTAAAAGCAGGAAACATGACACTGATGGAACTTGCAGAGGAGAGTGTCTCTTGCAAATAACATTTTCCCTCATTAAAGAAGGGATGCAACTATGTTTCCTAAAGATCTAACAGAAAAACTCAGATGAAACTTGTTTTGGCAGATTAAGGAATCACTTCTCCCAGCTGCCCATCCTGACCCTGCCAGATATTAATACCCTTTAGCAGAGTCTGCAGAGGGAAACATGTGCCGTGTCTGAAGGGCTTGGACCACAGCAATGAAGTAACAAGTTACCATCCTTTCTGTCTCCTGCTGTTCATTTTCCTGCCAGTGCCAGAAGGTCCTGCCAGCACAGCTGCTTGTGGAACACTGTAGTGAATCAGAGTGCTGAATCTGGGTTTTTGAACCAGTAATTTTAAATAGGTCTGAACAGACTGGTTTACTTAATTAGGGATACACATACTTGAAACATGTAAGCAATTTCTGTGTTTGGGTTTTCTTTTGTGGTTTTCCTCCCCACCCCACCCCCGAAAATACCTAAGGGTCAAAATTTTGACAAAAAATACATTTAAGTCCTCAAATGAATGTTCCTGATTAAATGATTCTGGTTAGAAAGAAGACAATCTGACACTTTCAGGTGGAGATGTTATCCTCACACACAAAAAAATCTTCCATGTGAAAAAGAAGTGCCAACTGCTGCTTATGGTCAAGAACTTTTACTGTGGATGGTTAATCACTTCCACTGATGAACAGTATCAGTTTTAGAAGCACAGGAGATCTTATGTTTCCAAAAACAAGATTTAAATACTTCACTGGATCTGATGCAGTCTCTTTTTTTGGGGGGGGATGGGAGGAAAGGGAAAAAAGGAAGAATCCTCTGAAGCTTGCACATGCCTGTCAAAATAACCTGGATGACCCTGTAAAGGTTTTGGGGCTGCATTGTTTAAAATGTCATTTAACATCTTATATTGGAAATAGTTTCTTCAACATTACCCAGAAAAGATGGGACCTCTGTGAATAATCTCTTAAGTCATGACATTAAAAAACCCTTTATTCTATTAGAGGTAAGCACAAAGACATTTGTTGGTAGCTGCCAAAGTGAAGGCTTTTGATTTTATCTTATCTGATCTTTTTCCTGCCTGTGGTTTCCACAAAATGCTCAGCCATTTGTGCCATCATAGCACTCAATATTTGGAATTCTACTGTCATTTTCTAGTTTAGTTTATTTCTCTTTTGTAAATCTGTGTCAAAGGGCATATAGGATGTTACAGCTACAACATCTATCATTAATATGTGCTTCGGAGTAAGGAGCAGAACCTCACTTTACAAAATAAATGATTCTACTCAGACTCTGACAGAGCCAGTGGAGAACAACTAGAAGGGAGGAGCTGAAGAAAGCAAGCTTCATTCATCTACAGAAGTTCTCTCTGCCTGGAAGTTAGCAGAGACACCAAGAGGTGCTGTGTGTATGAAAGCAACTTAGACAGTATTTCACTATGTAAATTTGTTGTGCTTTGAACCACTTTGCAGTGCTTTTGAAACTAAAACGTAGAATATAGTCACTGCAGCTGCTAAACACAGAAAATTGAAGACAGACGTGATCAAAGTTTAGTAAAATCAACAAGGTGCTTTTCAGAATTGGCAGCAATATAAATTGCCTAATTAGAGAACACAATTAAAAGAAAAAAAGCCTTATATTTTTGAATAGTCCTTTTAATCCTATAGTACTTCAGACAGCTTACTTTACAAAGGCTTGAGAGTTAGAACAGATCTGTTAATGAAAGCAGAAAAAGGAACACAGGAAAACAGTTCTAACTTACCACTTTTCTCACTAGGTCACCACTGTTGGGTTTTCCCACTGTGATATCAGAGGTATTCCCAATAGGCTTTTCAGCAGGAAGTGGTGGAGGACTATGCATAACTTCATTTAAAGCTGTAAAAAACCCACAAGTGCCCAAATGAAAGTCTAATTAAGAGGTTCTTTACATGAACCAACAATAAGGTTGGTAAGGGAAGGTAATAAGGTAAGGGAATCCACCTTGACTTGAGATATTTTTGTATGATTGCAAATTCCTTCCTCAAAGCCAAAGCAGCCAGTTGGCAGGACCACTTAAGGACAAGTGAAAAGGGACATGAAGGGAACATTGCAACTCTGAAGTTGACTTCAGGAGTACTTCCCATGCTGCATAACAGATCTTCACTTTACTCTCAGGACGCTAGCCAGTTATTCTAGGGTTTCAGCTGCAATACTTGTTGATAACAATATTAGATGAGTAGAAGAGTTTCTATCCTTGGGAATGTCAGATTCATTACGGAATACCCTGAAACACCATCGCCATCTCAGACACATTTCTAAACCAGCTCACTTTTTCCAGCTGTCAGCTCCTGGAATATCCTTCAGGCTGGAAAACAGCTGAAGGTTATTTCAAGTAACCCTGAAAGATCAGGAGACTTGGATGGAATAATCTGCAGAAAGGTAAAGGCAAGAAAAGAAGCCATTGCCTGCTAATGGCAAAATTTGAGGTGAGAGAAAGAAGGCAGAGATGGAAGCTCCCCAGTAGTCTTTGAGGAGCTAAGCAAATTTAGACCATGGAAGATAAAACAGCACAGCTTTTATTCGGGAAGAGTGACAACATCCTCAGTTTCAATAAAGAACATGAAAACCCACTAATTATGTGAGATTTGCTTTGAATATCTCTGCCATTGGAACCTGGGAAGTACTTGGACAGGTTTTGCCAATATATTTACCGTTCATTTTGTCTTTACATAAAGGAACCTTGCCATTTTCTTAGGAAGAACTGTAGATAAGCTTTTTGACTTCCAGCCAGTCTTGGAATTATGTAAAAATATGTGTAAACAACCTGGACATTTATAGACTCATGACAAAAAAAGGAGAAGTGATCCTCTCCAATGGAAAAACTGCAGTTGCTCATTTAATGAAAAATGTGCTCAACAAAGAAGCGACACACAGGAGGGAGAAGTCTTTGGTTTTAACACTTCAGCTCTATTACTATGATCTAAAGTACCAGTGTGATGTTTAAAAATGGATCAGTTCAATGATAAATCCTTTATTCTTAGGAGCAGGTTAACATAATAGCACTGACCAAGCACTGAAAAAGTTCTTCATCCCTCTAAGCTTTTATAATGGATGAAATGTAAAGATAATGCCTACCAGTAACTGTAAAAGAAATCCTCTCTTATCATACCTTACTGATATCTAAGCAGCCCAAGACATTTATCTATTCACACCACTTCAAATCTTACTGTATAAACAGATGGCCTAATTTCCCCATCTTCACTCTTTGTAAAACCAAAGTTAAAAGAAAATTAAAGGAAGAAACCATCCTCTCCCAAGAACTAGAAGGCAGGTGATGTCTAAGTATAATAACCAAAGTGGAAGTTTGATGCTTCCTTTCTAATCACATCTCAACAAAAACGTGAGCACTAAAGAGTACTTTACGGGAGATCAAATTCTTGAGAATGCAGCTCTGTCTTTTGGGTAGTTTGGTTTATTTTGGGTTTGTGCTGGTTCCTGAGAGAATTAATCTCTCCATGGCCACAACAGTGAAAGACCCAAGGTAAATCCTGCTATATCCATGTTATACCTTGGGCTGGTTATACTTTTCTCATCTTTCAAAAGCTCACATTTTTGCAGCAGCTCCTATCTGACAAAAGATTACTCTGCTTTCTTAGAACGTAATTCTGCTCCTCTGCATTCCATGAAACTTCCAGCCAGAGCCTCCCATCAAGCAATAGTTCACACCACCCCTAACCATTGTAGCCAAGTACTTTGCCGCCAGCAGTCTCCAGTGGAAAGTTCAATTACCACTAGAGAGCAGCAAGGGACCAGTTATCTACAAGTTCAAAACAGAAACCAGCTCAGTTTTTGTTTTGCCCTTTTTTTAAGGGAATTTACCATTTCCTTTGTGGAGAGGAATTATGCCTTGAGTTCTTTACACTGGTTGATAAATATATTATTCCAACTGAAAAAAAAGCCTTGTATTTATGACCAGGTATTTAACAGAAAGACTTCCCCTTACAGCTTTACCTTCAGTCTTCTCTGCATTTTCAATAGTTTCCACTGCGTTTCTCATCCATGCAGAGGAAAAGACCACCTAGTGTTCTAGTACTGGGGGTGGGGAGCATGAGGTGGTAAGGAGAAAGGTACTTGAGAAATGATCAGAGAAAATCTTAGAAGAAAAATCACCTGGACATTTAGTTGCTAGAAGCCGGCTCTACGCCCACTCCATACAGTAAAACCTGACTTTGAAAGATGAGTTTTAACAGACATCTTGTAACATTTCTCCCTAAACGTTGAGAATAAATGTGAGGCTAAACAGAAGCCAGTGCACACTCGAGCATACAAAGATCAACAAAATCTTGTGGCTCCGATAAATTTCCACTCTCAGATACTGTCAGTGTTATTTGTAAGGCTGTAAAGGATTAAAGATTGAAGGATTTAAGGATATGGTAGCTGTCAGAAAACTACTTGTGAAGATCTTGACACAAAATTGAACACATCAGGTTTTTGCATACAAGTTCTCACATGCTTTTTATAATTCCCTCAACTGCTAGGAAAATGCTATTGCTGAAATGACCACAGATATAAAATCTACCAAGGGTCAAGGGAACCTTTTAATGTAAGCTGTAAGACTAGGCTTACATCCCAACTAAGCTGTGTTTGAAGCCATGTTTTATACACTGTTGGTCCTTTGACAATGTGGGCTCTGTTCCCAGGAAGCTCAGGAGCAGCATTAGAAATCCTCAGCTGATGTCAGAACAGAAGTCAGTCTGAGCAGAGGTAAGCTCAGTGATATGGTTTAACTGATGAAACAAGCTTGCTTCTCCTGAAAGCATCTCCTGTAGCACTTGCCTGACAGCCTTTAGATCCTCTGCCTCACACCATTTCACTTCTGATGTGATTTAGCCCCATAAGGCTTGAGGGACATCAAAATTAGTGCAAGGGAGGGAGACAAATGAGGTTGTTGGGAAAAACAGAGGATAAAAGAACGTGACTACAAACTATTTCTCCATCCCACCTTAGGTTGGCTCCTCTGCCTTCTCAGACTGTACCCTGAAATTCCTTTGGCAGGTAATATAGCTAGTAAACAGCAACTGTATTAGTAAATAGCAAGTCCCAGTGAAAACTATTTTCTGACAAAGATTTGTCAGATAGTTTGGGAGAAGAACTTACATTTCCCAGGTTTAGAAGGGATTCGGATCACAGTGGGTTTCCGGGCTAAAGCTGGTTGAGCTGTCTGTTCCTTTGCAGGTTCACTTTTGATGAGAAATTGAAATGGATCTAAAAAAGGGAGGGGGAGAAAGAAAGAGACCCACAACATATTTAATACTGATTTGTTAAGCACAAATCTCACTGGGTATTACTTACATTATTAAGAACATTCATATTTCACACCCAAGAACATCATAGAGAATAGCTAAATAAGGCTGATGCAAATGGTGTACTCAGCTCTTTGTAAATGATATCTTTTCTGTACATCTGCATTCATAGCTGACTTAACATAAACACGCTCCAGATGCCTTCTAGGATTATATAAGCCACTGAACAAGAGGAACTGCATTGCTTGGTAATAGAGACCTGAACTCGGATGGCTTTAGGGAAACACTTTCAAATCAGTTGCTCTAGCATGCAGACACAGCTGTGAACACATTCGCTTAAAACTTTTACTTGATAAAATCTTGCCAAAGCTAAACAAGCAGCACTGCAGCAGATAAAGTGCCTACAGAAACACAACAAAGCAAAGCACTTAATTATCACAAAACGTACTTTCTGTAGAAGAACTGGTTTCCTGGAAGGCTATGCATCATCTCGTTGATTACAAATGTGGTGTTATGGGGAAGATCAAGGGCTGGGAGTCGTACCTGAGCCCTGCCCCTGCCTGTATCTATCACTGCTTCTGTCTTTCTAATGAAATGATTGGACAGGCTGGTAGAGGAATGTTTTCTGTGCTTAACATACATAAGCACTGGCCTCTTATGAATAAGCATGGGGATACAAAGGCATGTAGAAAGCAGCTGTAAAAAATACTTGTACGGGAATAAAATCCAAATCCACTGAGTTCTTCGTGAAGTTCCCGCAATAATTTTGGACAGTGTAACACAATGCAGTTAACCAGGACATTAGAAATCTGTGTCTTGGAATACACATAAGAAAATCAAGAAATACACTATTTATGAAGAACTTCATTAAAACATTTAAATCATTTTAATTTTTAAGTATGTGGCATTTTTAGAGAGAGGGGGAAAAGACTAAGTTCATCAAGCTCTGTTTGTTGGGGTGTTTTTAATAAAAAACAGGCTCAAAGTCATTTCAGAAAGATAAAACCCTGGGTAATACCAACCTGCTAAATTACTTAACGAATTGCCCTCTCGCAGGCACACAACTTGTTTGCCACAGCTCCCCCAGCCTCTGCTGCTGCTCCTCCTTGCTGTGTGCTTTCGCCTACAAGCCAGCCCTCTCTGCCCGTGTTCCCAGTCCTCCTCTGCTCCTCCTGCCAGTGTGCAGCTGTAGCAGCAGCAAAGGCAACATGCCACAGGGCCTGTCCACACTCATCCCTGCTGAGATGTCCATCTCCTGCTATCTTTTTGCTTAAGACTCTTCACTGGTGTATCCATCATGTACGGGTGTGCCATGGGAGTTTGTGCCATGAGGGTTTGTGTCACGGTCACTCTCTAGGTCAAGTCATCTCCCTGCATACAGGCTCCCCAGAAATCTGCCTGGGTACCTTCACGTCACATTTTAATAATGAATCAAAACACATCAATTCCTTCCATCAGGCTGCTTGCACAACAGCTTAAAGCTTAAACCTCAGGTAGAAAAGATCATGACAGGTCAATGATATGTATACAGCTAAAGATGTAAGCGTTCAGGCAGTACAGAAATTACAAGAAGCGAAGTTCCCACTCTTAGATCATGCCTGAAGTCACAATTTGTGTTTATTCCTTTATACCTATGTCTGTTAGCTACAATGCTAGCACTTGAACTGCCTTTAAAAAAAAAAAAATTATCTAATCTTACATTCTGAACAACAGCATAACAGTTCATTAATGCAGCTGAAAAAAATCAAAACCAAGAGTGGGCCCTATTTTACAGTCATCTGACAACTCCACAACACAATTGAGGAATGATCCTGGCAAGGCAGCAGGACTTCGAGCTGCACTAGGAAGCTGCACACTTGCTGAACAGAGGAAAGGTGAGCAGGGCTAAGTCATGGACTCCAGACACATCAGGACCGTAGGGGATTCAATGGCATGCAAAGCACCTCTCAAGTTAAGGTCCTGCAGAGGTTAAAGAAGATTCTGCATGAACAATGAGGAAACAGTTTTTCAAAGTCTCCATCTTATAAAAATATAGACACCACGAGAACAAGTGGAAATGCTCTGAACACCCAAAATAATCACAGATCTGTATCACTGTGAATCCACAGGGGATTTAAAATTGTGCAAAATGACTGCTTGTCAATTGGTAATCATTGCTATGCATAGAAATGGCTTTTTTAACATTCAACGGTCAGCAGAGGACTCTGAATCAATAAATTTGAGAAGTAATAATCAAAGTCTAAGAAAAGTAATTTCTAGGGCTGATAAAAGCACTCCATGAACCTTAGTTTTCCACTCATTATCTAATGTTCAGTTGTACTGTTGTCACCTCATAGTTTAAAACTCATTACCTTGCTTGTGTTATTCCGTTCCCCCATGCCGAGTTTGCAGCAGAAATTGGCTGTGCTGCTTTGTGCAATGGGACTGACTACCTATCAGATTTTTATGTTGTTTAACAACAATTGGGCATCATCTGAGCATACTTCATCAGAGGTGTGAAAACAGAATTGCTAATGTACTCATTTAAAGCTCAGATCAAGGAAATGAATCTGCAAGGCGTTTCTTTATAACATATCGACAGACTCCTGTCAATTATTTTCTGTATCAAACATTACAGTTTTTGTTCCAAAGGCTTATGGGATAACATATTACTGTGCTTATTTGCAGGGAAGACAAATGACAGCTGTGTATTCAGATACACCATATACCATCTCTTTCTTGTATTAGTTTAGAAGAAACAGCTTTTCCCCCCTTACTCTAATTTACCATCCTTGTTTAAAACTAAATTCAGGAGCCTACAGACTAAACATTAGCCCATGTTTTTGGGCAATTAGGTTTTGCCTGCCTGAGCAGAGCAGATGGCTATCTTCCTGAAATATTTAATGTCAGTCTCTAAGTAAGTGGTAATAAGATGGTAACAGATACCTTAGCAGCAATAAGGGGAATCTCCAAACAAATCAGACTGGGAAGGTTTAAAGCATGTGACAGTAATACCTGCAGTGAAGATGCTCAGACCAACAAAAAGTACTTTCAGTACACATGAGAACAATGTAGTACAAAAGGTGTGGATGCTGACATTAAAACACTCGCCATTAGTAGAAGTATGCAACTGTGTGTAGTTTCAGTGCTTCATTTAAATACTTCTGCCTCAGCTGTTAAAGGCAAGGCTCTCACATTCTCTTCACACAGAACAGTACTGTTATTGGTGTCTTCCAGGAACAGAGAATAGAGCCAAACCTCATCAACAAAAGGTTTTATTAAAACCTAGCCCCATAAAAAGCTGCTCTGGTGTTTGTGGAATCATACCAGCCCATACTGGGGGGAAGATTTCCACCAACAGGTCTCTCCTAGTAATACAGATGGGAATTCAATGAAAACCTGACAGATAGCATCCCAAAGAGGAACAGGGTTCATACTCAAGTAGCACTGTGATAAGAGTCTGATCTTCCCTCAGACATTCTAGATCTCAACCTATTTACAACTATAAATGGACATTTTAGACAGATATCTTACCTAAATTTCAGCATCAGTGACTTCCCTAATCTCAGTTTCCCTCAGTATTTTTATCCACTGAAATTAATAGGTCACTTTTCTTGGAAACTGTATTTCTGACCCAGACAGAACAATATGGACTACACCAATTTTCTCAAAAAACACAATTTGCAGCTCCCTCAGCATGGAAAACTGGCATGATGTAGTCAGGATTGTATCTTTTAGTAGACTGGGAAACTGAAAAAGGACAAAAACAATAGAGAGTGGGGTACTCTTTCAGAATGTAGCCTCTGCATAACCTCAAAGTAAGCTCAGGTGGAATGCAAGCTCCTCAGCATTCTCCTAACACAAGGAGAGCAGACCATCAGGTCGCTCAAATACAAGGAATAAACTATTCAGGAGTAGACTTAGCATGGCTTCATACTTCAGCTGGAGCAGAGACAACCAAATATGCTATCATAATGTTCTAGGATTTCTTTCTCCCCAGTCAACAAAAAGGTTTTTCATGACTAGCTCAGTTACTTTGGTAGAGGCTATGAATGGACTGCGTGGTCCCGCCGCATTCAAAGATCAGGCCAAGGAGCATTGCTTTACCTGATATGGCACATTCAGCCAAACAGGTACTTGAGCAGGCCCATCAAAATTTCTTATATGTAATAACCTTTATGTATCTGTAGCTTTTCCAAGGAGATTGCCAAAGCATTCATTTGTTTTCTGTGCCTGCTTGGGCTATGATATCCAAAGCACACAGTAATTTCAGAAAGTTTCATCTTGAGGGTTATTTTTCTCCCCAGAAACATTACATCCAGGTGCCAAAAGAGAAACCGCAAAATTCTCACACATTAACAAGATTTTTTTTTTTTCAAGTGTGTGCAGAGACTTTGGGACAGGAAAAAAAAATTATCCAGCAACATTTATTGCTATTCTGAGCAGTGAACTGCTTGCAGAGTTTTTAGGTATTGCTCCCTGTTCACTGCTGACACCTGACAGATTGCCACAAAAAAAAAGGTAACTCAAGGCCAATGATCACTGGTTTTGAGGAATGAGTCCAACCTAAAGAATGAATGATGTTTATAGGATACATGTGGAGCTTGCAGAAGGAAACTAGCTATCAGCATGACAGAAGTGCACAGTCTAAGAACTATGTAGAGCTTGATACTCTCTGGAATGCAGAGAAAGACAAATTGCTGAGATAAACAACAGAAGATCCAACCAAAATGTACTTGTTGAAAATGCAAGGCAAAGTATCTCTTCCAGAGCATTAGAAAATTGGAGAGTAGGCAAAATCTACCACTAGAATAGCATCATTTCTTGGGCTATTGTAACACTTAATGGCATACAAGTGCTTAGGGGATAGAAAACTACAGTGCTTCATCACACGCTGAGATAGATATAAATGGGCCCTTTCCAAGATTTCAGCACTTGTCTCTCAAGCTGCAGAAATACTATCTGTGTATATCTAAAAGCAGAACTGTTAGGTTCATTGCTAGCCTGTCCATACTAGTAAGGTGATAGCAATTACAGTGCCTTTGGCTCAAATGACTACTTACACCAGCACGTGATAGTTTGGAGGGCACTCCTACCTCATGGATCTATTTTGCTAGTTGAAGTTAAGAGTAGGATAGTTGAGATTATGAGAGCCTTCAGGTCTCTAAATCAACCTCCTGTCCAGAACAGGTCAGCCATGACCTCATGTTCTTAGAAGTTAGTTGAATAGCCTGGTTTAACATCAAAAACTGGATGCTGAGGGTATTTGGGTATACAGTGGGTGACTAAAAAACCCAAACCTCCAATTAACCTGAAGAGTAAACAGTATAGCCTTGTCCATTCTTGCCATGTGAATAAACACTCTTTCCTTGGCAAGAGATTCTGGACAGAGCACAGACCTGTACTTCCATTACTCAACAGTAGCATGTCTTCAAGTAAATCTGGTTATGTCAGGAGCTTAAGATGAACAGCAGATTCACATGTCTCACTCTTTTCCGGGGATGATGCTTTCAGCAGAACTTTGAAAAGGAGACAGGTAACTAAAATGACCACAACAAGAGCCATCAGAAGTAACATATCAGAATATTGAAAAAAGCTGCATTCTTTTGAACAAATGTCTGGACTAATCTAACAGTTAGAAATATTTCAGTTCCTTTTTTCTTTTCCTTCCTGAGGAAGCAATTAAAACCAAGCAGCTGGGCAATGTCCCCACAGCAGACATATTTGGAGTTACACAAACAGCAGTTTTTCTGAACTGAAAACAATATCACACAAATTCTACCATCAACACCACAAGAAGGAATAATACATATAAATGGATAGTAGCACTGGTTTGCTTGGTTTGCTGCCTGTTTTGGTTTTGTGTTTGTTTTTCTGATTGTTGGTTTTGTTTCATACTGTGATGAAGTAGGTAGATAGATGGACAGACAGACAGCTAAAATAATTAAGAAATGCAATAGTCATATCACTGTTAGAATTTAAATACACTAATATGATGAAGATATCAAGAGAGAGCTGCCTCCAGTTGGTAAGGTAAGGCTCCCTCTGAATTACTTTTCAAAGCATTTGGTTTAAATCGAGATCTGGTATATCAGGCAGAGAGCAATCAGTGAATCATAGGCTGGTTTAGAGAGAGAAAATTAGAGAGGAATAATTCTCCACATGCAAAAAGGAATTAAAACATTCTAGCAAGAATGTAATTTAAATGTGTGTTTTAAATGCACTATAACCTTATATTGTTTGTCCAAAATATAAATTCTCAGAACATTTAGCAAGCAGGCACACTGTATTCTTTAACATGGAAACTAGTACAAACAATATGATGGGTCTTCTGAAACCAAGGAATTTACACTCAGGTCAACTTGTACTGGAATTCATTTCCAAGTCTTTCACAGTCTCACAGTATCACCAAGGTTGGAAGAGACCTCACAGATCATCAAGTCCAACCTGTTACCTCAGAGCTCAAGGCTAGACCATGGCACCCAGTGCCACGTCCAATCCTGCCTTGAACAGCTCCAGGGACGGCAACTCCACCACCTCCCTGGGCAGCCCATTCCAGTAGCCAATGACTCTCTCAGTGAAGAACTTTCTCCTCACCTCGAGCCTAAATTTCCCCTGGCGTAGCTTGAGGCTGTGTCCTCTTGTTCTGGTGCTGGCTGCCTGAGAGAAGAGAGCAACCTCCTCCTGGCTACAATCACCCTTCAGGTAGTCGTAGACAGCAATAAGGTCACCCCTGAGCCTCCTCTTCTCCAGGCTAAACAATCCCATCTCCCTCAGCCTCTCCTCGTAGGGCTGTGCTTGAGGCCTCTCACCAGCCTCGTTGCCCTTCTCTGGACACGTTAAAGCATCTCAATGTCCCTCTTAAACTGGGGGGCCCAGAACTGGACACAGCACTCAAGGTGCACTGGTTAGACCACAGAGTACTCATTTATAAAAATAAGTTTGTGAGAAGAAAGGTGCAACAAGAAAAGTGTCTCCGGCAGGGCTAGGGAGGTTTTTCTGCCCCTTTACTCTGCCCTAGAGAGACCACACCTGAAATACTGTGTCCAGTTTTGGGCTCCTCAGTTCAAGAGAGGCAAGGACCTGCTGGAAGGAGTCCAGCTGTCGCAGCCCCTGTAATAGACAGAAGCAGCAACAACCTTTGGATTGATGCAGGTGCCCTTTAGTTCATGAAAGTGCTCTTTATAAATGCCAGTGCGAGTCAGGTCTCTTAAGCGCCCATGTCTCTCGTGTCCCACTACTACATGGCGGCGCCTCATTTTATACCATCATACATACAGCACATGAACATCATTCAGATTATGTACAGTCCTGTTTTAACCCTGGGCCAGGTGGCCTGCTACCTCCACTCCCCCATGGCAGACATACTGAAGTTGTGGGAACTGAGACCATTTACTTGTACATAGATCATTATTTTTCTTTCTTACATTTCTTCTTTCTTGCATTCACACATCCAGTGGAGAGCCACAAGGATAACTGGGGGACTTGAGCAAAGAGAGACTGAGAAACCTGTGTCTGTTTAGTCTGGAGAAGAGAAGACTGAGAGGAGATCTTATCAATGTATACAAATATCTGAGAGGCAAGTGTCAAGTGGACGGGGACAATCTCTTTTGCCTGGTCAGTAGCAGTAAGCCAAAGCACAACCACTACAAATTGAAACATGGAAAGTTTCACCTCAACGTGAAGAGAAAGTTCTTTACAGTGAGGGTCACAGGATATACTGTAACAGGCTGCTCAGAAAAGTTGTGGAGTCTCCTTCTCTGGAGACTTTCAAAATCCACCTGGATGTGTTCCCGTGTGAGCTACCCTGCATGATTCTGCCTTGGCAAGGAGGTTGGACTTGATCTCTGGAGGTCCCTTCCAAACTCTAAAGTTCTGTGATTCTGTGAGTCCAACTAACAGATCACCAAAACATTTAACCTTCAAGAACTGTACAAATCCCTGTCAGCAGCTGTAAGAGAAATGCAAAAACTATCTCAGGTGAACCAAAATATCACAACTGTCATGTAAGCATTAACACCTCAAGATTTAGAGTTCCAAAGAGATGCCTTGCATTCTAAATGACTGACTTGAACAGGAGTAATGTCATTAAGATACAAATTACTTTGAACATTATTTGTAGCCTTCGAGTCCAAAATTATGGCACTTAAAACTGGCATCAGTGTTGGCTGCTCATGAAAAGTGCAGATTTGTCATTCCTGACTTTTCCTTCCTGGTATGTCTCTTTGGCCAGCATCAGACCTAGGTTGGATGCAAGGTTCTGCTACAGTTTACCTCTGAATCTCGGAGATGTTGAACTTCCAAAGCTCCTACAGACTTCAAGTGGCCAACTGGATCATTGATGTTTGCATAAGGCCAAGTTCACTCTACTAACAGCTGTGCTGTTGGAGATGCTGTCAAACACTGACAAAACCTATGAGATTGCCTGAGGTAGACTTGAAGGAACACCACCCAGACATCTTCGGTAGTTATACATCAGTTAAACACTAACAGTTGAACCAGTGAAATTACAAACTGGCTTGTTGCCAACACTGTTGATCTTAGCACATAAATAATATTCAGATATCTTTCCTACTGTGGAGATGGCAGACTTCTGTTAGAGGAAGCTGGTGTCTTATGTCAGTCAAGTAGATTGCTGTGGAGACTCTGAATCTGTTTTGCCTGTTTCACCTTTTCATTCATATGTTCACCTCAACCTCGGTGCCCTTCCCATCATCATCTGGATACTTCACCTTTCTTTTGCCTCAGGTGTAAGCTCCAGCAGCAGCCACTGGTCCCTCCATCTCTATTTATATTTGTCTGAGTACCAGATGTGTTTGTGCTGCAGTTAGAAAAAAATTTAAGTATAGTGAACGGTGTAACACTGCTCTTTGACAATTAAACTCATGGTGCTTAGTTTCAAACACCACTGCATAAAAGCCTTCTTCCTTTCTCAAGGTTGCCATAACAACAAGCAGTCTGGTGTCATTTTGCTAAGTAGTGACAATGACAAATATGTAAGAAATGCAAAGGTCTGGAGAACTAGAAACAAGAGCTTCTCTTCCTGATTTTACAAAACATTTTACTGTGGATCAATCTTGCAAATCCCCAGCTACTCCTATGGGAACATGAGAAATAGCTGGAGTCAGTGCTCCATGTTGCTTCATTTTTCAGAAAGCCAGTGCTCTTCTTGTGGATGCTTTGTCAGGACATAGCATGGCATTAACAATCATGAATACAGGATACAATCTTGAGTCTACAAATGCCTGTAAAACACTGGCACGAGTCCTGATTTTATGATGTAACAAAGCGATAATGCTGTCAGGGGTTTTTGGCTTTAGTATGAAAGAAGGGGTTACAACAAAGATGCCTTTTTATTGAATGAATAAAATCACAGGCAGGTAACTTAAGTCAGGAAACTATTATCTGAATAATTCTTCTGTTAGCCATGAGAATGGAAAGTATTGTCTTCTTAATTAAATCCAGAATAAAATCTAGGACACCAACCAGAAAGATGAAGACTGACATTCTTACCATTTCATTCTGAAAGCTGTATTTTTTTTTCCCAGGTAATTTTTGTTTGAGATTACTCAGCCTCTGATTTAACAGAAGAATTAATGCTATTTATTTTCTCCAAGCTGGGAGAGAGGCATTTTTTTAAATGTACATAGCAAACCTCTACTCTGCTCTTCTGAGACCCTACCTGGAGTACTGTGTCCAGTTCTGGTGCTCTCAGTGTAAGAGAGACAATGAACTGCTGGAGAGGGTCAAGGAGTGGGGGCATGAAGATGATCAGAGGGTTGCAGCACCTCCACTATGGGGGTAGGTTGAGAGAGTTGGGGTTATTCAGCCTGGAGAAAGTAGACTCTAGGGAGACCTTACAGTGGCCTTCCAGTACATGACGGAGGCCTGTGAGAAGGCCAGAAAGGCCCTTTTTGCAAGGGCTTGCTATGATAAGACAAGAGAGAACAGCTTTAAACTTGAGGAGGGTAGATTTAGATTGGGTATTAGGAATAAAGTCTTAACAGTACGAGTGGTAAGACACTGCAACAGGTTGCTCAGGGAGGCTGTGAATGCCCCTTCCCTGGTGGTGTTCAAGGCCAGGTTGTATGAGGCCTTGACCAACTTTGTCTAGTGGAAGGTGTCCCTGTCCATGGCAGGAGGTTTGGAACTATATGATCTTTGAGGTCTCTTCCAACCTAAACTACTCTATGAATCTATGAAATCATCATTTTCAGTTTTATGTACTTAAAGTATGTAAGTATTTTCTTTTGCATACTACTTAGAACAGTTACTTTTCCCCTCTGTGTGTTGTATCTATTAATTACAACCAAATTACTGAAACTACTAGTTGTACCCTAAGTGCACAGAAAATGAGAGTTATCCTTGGTGCTTCTTACTTCCTTTTAAAACCATCACATGCACAGTGGCTGTCCACAACTCCAGTCTCCAGACATGATGATCATTACTTTGTTTCCAGCTGGACACTGTCAGCCACGATAGTCTTTGACATAAGAACAAAATGCTCCTTCAGTCCCCCTATAGACCTGCCTCCTTCCAGGCTTGGCACAGCTTCTGCAGTGTTCCTGAAATCTGTCAGTTCAAGAGGAAATGGACTTGCATCTATGCTGAGATAATCACCTCTCCTGCAGGATCTTCTGTTGTCTTATTTCATTGCTTTCATAAGCTCCCCTGAGATCTGTAGGTTCATGCATAGCAATCTTAGAGTTTATGACTTTAAGGGAATTTCTACATCTGCCTTGGGTTTTTATGCCAGTACCAAGGAGAAACAATAACAAATCAGAACTTCATCTAATGATATAATCCACAAAGTGTGAAGAAATCACATTTGTTAACAATCATTACAGTGACAACTACACAGTATCTAAGCTTCTCTTTCCAGAAAGATGTTTAGTGCAAATGAGGTTAAAAATAGAAGATCAAATATCATAGTTAGTGCTTTAAATAAGCACTTGTTATGACACAACATCTGTTTTAAGTAAGCATAACTCTCCGTAGACTGTAATGCAGCTGTAAGTTAAATCAGGACATACTTGAATTTTAAGAGGGAAAAACCTATTGCTATAAAATTTAGTGATAGCTCAACACTCATCTGTGTCTTTAAAGAAAATAGCATTGAAAAAAAGATGACCACGAGTGATTAAAGGAATCGAACAAGGTTAATGAAAGGGGTGTAGTTATAGCAGTTATTTTGTCCATATGAAGTGACTATTTTAACTTATTAGAAAAAAAATGAAGTTGTATAACCAGCAGATACTTGCATGACAAGACACAAAGACAGAGAAGGTAAGTAAGCAGGCACTGGTGAGATGGCCACGGTAACCCAGTATGTCTGATCACAAGCATCCCTAAATGCAGCAAACATTTCTGTTTCTCCAGAATCATTAAGATTGGAAAAGACCCTTTAAGATCAACCCCAACTATTAAGTGAACCAAGTCCATCACTAAACCATGTCTTTAAGCATGACATCCACACGTTTTTTTCTGGACACTTTCAGGCATGATGATTCCACCACTTCTGGGCAGTTTGTTCCAGTGCCTAAACACTCTTTCAGTTAAGAAATTTTTCCTAGTATCCAATCTAAAGCTTCTCTGTCACAGCTTGAGGACATTTACTCTCATCATTTGTTACCTAGGAGAAGAGACTGACCCCTGCCTCTACTCTCACCTCTCTACAACCTCCTTTCAGGTTGTCACAGAGAGAGATAATGTTGCTCCCCTGACTAGGTCTCCTCTACAGAAATTCAGGCACTCAAATTACTCAGAAAGGATGGCACAAAATAAGATGCCCAGGTTCCCCAGGGAGAACTGTGATGCACACCGCAGGTGACACCCAGCGCATAACATCATCTTTTATTGTTATTCTAGTAATCACACAGTACATCCATCAGACAGGTTCTGAGATTTATATAGCACTGAAACCTCCTGAATCTCAAAATCCAAGTACTTTCATAGTGAGCTTGACATAATAGAAACCCAAGAGCATCATATGCACGCATAAAGCCCCTCAAGACAGGTAGACATAACTCACACAGAACCACACACCTGCAAAAAGTAACCACAGCAACAGCTTAAAAGAATTTCTTCTTACCTGCTGCTGCTTCAGAACTGATGCTATCTTTAGCCACACAAGCTGGACTTAGGGGCAAAACGTCATCATCGAAACTGATTAGATCTCCTTCCACATCTAGTTTTTGTGAAGCAGGTGCTGAAGAGTTGGCTGAGGATGACAATTCCCCCAGAGACTTGAAACCCTTCTCCTGGGCACAGATGGAAGCTCGTGGGGGAGCAGCAGTTGGTTTTAGCGAGGCCAAGGAAAGGGCAGGATTTTCTGTATAACGTGACTTTTTAGGAATGAGAGGCCTTGGAGTGGGAACAGGATATTTCTTCTGTCCATCATTGTTCTCTGCAACTGATCCACTCCTTGCATCAAGAAAATCACTACTATTACTTTTAACAAGGCCAGGTTTTGGCTTCTTTGGCAGTTCAGGTTTGGTTCCAACACTGCTCCCAGTTTCTTCAGGTTGAGGCTGTGATTCCTTGGAAGGTGATGATTTGCTTTCTGTCCATGCATCCCAGTCTCCTGAAATTCTGCTTGCAGCTGGCTTTGGAGCAACCTCTGGTTTCTTTGCAGTAACGGGTCTTGGAGGGAATGAACGAGGGGCAATTTCTGGCTTTTTTGATAATCCTGAGGTATCATTAGTTCCTTGGGATTCAAAAACTTTGATCCTTGAAACAATACTATTTTGGCTCTTTTCTGTATTCATGCTGTCCATCGCCAACTGATTGTCTAGCAAGCTGTCATCTAAGAAAGGTGTGGTAGACACTTCTGCATTGTCTGTCTTATTTTCAGTATTTTTGACCACAGGTCTGAGATTGCTTCTTGATCTTGGCTTTGGCACAGGACGTATCACAGCATTGGGATTTTCTTGGCACCTCTGACCTTCAGAATTTTCAAAGACTATTAAGGAATTCTCATTTTCTGAAGGAGACCTATTCAGAAGAGACGCAGAAGGCCTGGGAGGTTTAAGAGGACTCCGCCCTAGGAACAAAAAAGGGAAAAAAAAAAATCAGTTACCTATTCCAGAACAATTTATTTATGTTATTTGTTTTCATCTCTCAGGATGGTAAACATGATGGTTTTCATTCAGAACTTCTTGCTGCTTATGAAACTGCAGCTAGCTTTTTAAAAACATGAATGAAAAAAATACATGAACTTCAGGAGGAAGTAAAAGATTGCTGAAATGAACGGTATCTATACATTTTGAGCTCAAAGCTACTTGCTAGCTTGCAGCATGAAGGGCATGAAAGTAGACCAAAGAATAATACAGTAACTTCCCTAAGTGTGCTTCGTTTGCATGCTTTTCAGTCTGAACATACAACACCGCTACTGTTCTGATTGGACACTTGAGCTACTCTGCCCTCAAAGCAAAGGTCGTTATGCCTGAATTGAGCAGAAGTTTCAAGATTCAATTATATTCTTATCATGACCGCAATGGCAGTCACAGGAAACGGGACTGTTACAGAAATTTAACTGTTATTCATATGAAATGCTCCACAGACCATCTTCAGGAGTCAAAGTAAGATTTTCACTAATGAGAAGTCCAAAACAACCTCACCTGGATAGCCTGCAGGTTCCCAGCGTGTAGGCACACTAGTTTCTACATTACTTCCTGGCAAGTGGCTGATGAGTTCCTCTGGAAAGTCAGTTTGTGTTGCAGAAGTAGTGGTATGTCTAGGAGCAGCAGCATTATTGTTGTTTGTTGTGTTGACTCGCACTTGGTTAATTTCTTTTATTACCTGCTCATATGATGGTGGAAGCTACAGAACAGAGATAGCTATTAATGTACATCCCCATCCTTTGAGGAAAGAGAAAAAACTCTGACCCATTAAAATACACTAAAGTAACACATGCAAAGGAAAATAAGACTGTTAAAGTCTTTTATTCAATATGTGAAAGTCTAGCAAGCAAAAAATCTGTTTCTCTTTAACTTTATGTGCTTTTTACTTTTGCAAACCAAATATCTCATGTAAATTTATGCTCACCTCAGCTGGAATACGGTCATTTCTCCTCCACTGAGCATGAGATGAAGCAGAAGGGAATCCTAATCCATGAGGAGTGACAGGGCTTGCACCTGGAAACCAGGAGGATGTCCGGAGGGGTTCAGCAGCAACAATAGTAATTTCAGGACGTCTGGAAATGAAGACAAAGGGGAATAATTATCTAAAACATTTCAAAATAGTTCTTCTACATATAAAAGACCAAGATTTCCACAGCACGGGAGATCAAAACAGCTCAAGTCTTTTCGATTTCATTAAAGACATTTTTCCATGATTTCAGAGTAACTTACCTGACCTTTGTAACAAGCACTGAGGCATCCATTCGAAGCACCTAATTAAATGTCTAAGCCAAAAAGTAGGTTTATGGGCTTCAGTGAAATAATTTACATGCTTAAAGTACTTAGGCACAAGTGTAACTGAATTAGATAGAAGAAGTCTTAATTCTCACAGGATAATAAGAACAATTCATGTGTTTGCCCTTAGCCTGACACAATGTGGAAACAGTAGGATAGTTAAAACTGCTTCTGGCTGGCTACCTCAAAGGTTATCTATCATGAGGGAAACTTCCCACTGTACTAAAGTGGGGCAGAACGAACCTCATGAAGTCTTTGGGACAGGCTCTGTTTGCTTACAGCATCTAGTAGAACAGGGACTTTGGTGCCAGTCTAGGACCCATAGGTACTACTCCTGTTTTATTGCTGCAACAACTGCTTTGGAGCATAAGCTGCAGTGGTGGCGCACATTCCCAGACCACGGTCCCCACAGTACCACTGTTCAGTCCAGACTCTGGCACAAGATACATTTCGAGAAGTAAGTTCTCTGAGCAGCTGAAGCATCTATAGCAACCTCTGTCTGTTGACAGAAAAAAGAAGTTGCAAAAGCATAACTTCTACAATGAAACTACTGTAAAAACAATTTTTAAAAGAAGGCTACAGTTCCACCTGAAATAATGTCAGACTCAGTTCACCAACTAACCAGGTTGGTGACCTCTTTTCTCAATATCCTTTGAGAAACTGGAAAGAGGCCTGGAGTGTGCTTATTTTCATTGTGAAGTGATCCTGTAAATAGATGTCAGAAAAATAAAACAGCCCTGCAGAGGTTTGATGGTTGGTTGCATTCTTTTTTTGAGGACATATATTAAAAAACTCCTCAAATTCATAACTAACCCTGTGCTTAAGAGTCAAAGCATTCTTAGTTTATTTCAAGTCCAATTTATTTTTAAATAAACTAAGGACAGAGAGAAGAAAAAAAAAAAACCAAAACAGAGGTGAAAGCCCCAAGAAGTAATATTGTGAGACAATCTAAGTTTTACAGTAAGACCTAAGTGTAATATAACAAAGAACACCATACCTTCTATCCCTTTGCTGTTCACTATGGCTAGAGGTCCGAGAAGCTATTCAAAGAAAAGAAACAGAATTTCGAGGAGGTTAAAATATATTGTCACAGCAGTAAGGTGAGGATAACAGCAGAACCCCTACCAATCTGCTATCAGTAAGATGAGGGTAACAGCAGAGTCCCTGCCAATCTGCTACCAATGAAACAGAGAACATAGAGTATGTGATCATAAATTCCAGATTTTAAGGGTGGCCAAGTTGTTGTAAAATTATTTGTATTAAGTGGGAGAAGTTTTAAAAGGTGCAGTTTCATAATCAATTTAAGTCACTTTATGACCAAGTTACCACCAATAGAAAAGGTCCTGTGTCCTTTTTTTTTTCCTCACCCAATGTTCCTGCATTCTGTGCTGATGCTGCAGAAGAAAGTTCTTTTTGTTTTTCTTTAGGTAAAAGAATGCATTATTAAAACAAAAAGACATATTAAACATGTCTGGCTTTTCTTTTGATAGCTGATTTCTCAGATGGTTTATTAAATCCTTTTTAAATCTCTCTTTTAGTTTGTTTTAGAGAAGTGAAAAGTACAAAAGGCAAGAAGCTTTCAAAGTCCTTTATGTGAAAGAAAAAAAAAAAAACAACCAACAAATACTCCCAACCAGAAATTGCTTAAAATTTAATCACTGTGGATTAAAAGTAACATTTTTTTTCAAACTCTGTGTTTTAAAGTTACCTAAAATAACTTAATCTTGACCTCCTCCTTTTTCTATTTTTTCCATATTCACATCCAAATAATTTTTTCAATGGCCACACTATATATTCATTTTGATTTCTTTAGAGAGAAAAAGGAAATTAACCAAGGGACAAAGTTTTGCATAAGAAGCACAACTGAGGAACTAGTAGAGTCTTCTTGTGCCAAAGGTGACAATCAAGTGTTCCTCTGCCATCACAGAATCATTAGCTGAAATCAGCAAGGCATACTTGATTCCAGAGTCACACAGAATTGTGTCAGACATACCTCTTCGACAGGGCATTTTTGATGTGCACTATTCATGAGTGCTAGAGGGGAAAAAAGAAGGGGTTACAGAAGAGGAAGAGGAGGTGAAGGAGAACAAACCAAGGCTTCAGAGTACGAGAAATCACAATCAAATGGGTTAGTCATGCAATAATAGCAGATTTGCCAATGCTGTAAGACTACAACGGTAATGTCTACTCACAATACAGTGTCTTAGAAAACTAAAATAAAAGCAAATTTTGTTTCTAGTCTCATGCTGACTTCAACAATGGCTGTTCAGAATTTTCCCTTGCAGTAAATGAGCCAAGAAGACTATAACTAAATACGGAAATGTCCACTCAACAAAGAGCCACTGTAGGAACAAGGAGAATGAAGATAACCTCTTTGAATGCTTTCTTTAGGTTAAAACCATGGTTTATCTGGGTCCGTGCTTTTCCCTTTCCAAAAATAATGGGCTATAAATATCTTGTTCACCATCCTTCCACAAAATAATGAAGTGGTCAGCAGAGCATGCAGTCAATCCTAACTCACTGAATTACAGGGATATCTGCACAGCTGACGAATGACCAATTAAATCACCAATTCACTCAAAGAAATACATAGGTGTATTCTCTTGCACCCTCTTAGCAGCTTGGTTTGTCTAACTGCTCTTCCAAATCCCCACATGTTAAAAAAAATCTGTTGGAACCAGTACAGCTAGTAGCTGCTGTTTTTCTCAGAGCTCCTAGATATCCACACTGCCATCTTCTCAACAGGAGGTCAGCTACCTGTTAGGCAGCTTCTCAGAGTGCAGTACAGAGGAGCTGGTACAGATGCAAAGAAGCTAGGAACCTTTAATATATACTCTGATCTATTAAAGAGGTATGGGCAGGCAGGCTAATCCTAATAAGAGGTACATCTCAAAGTTGCAGGCATGATTCTGCATCTCCTAAAGCAGTTCCGTAAACATTGTGTGGCTAAAATAAGTACATAAAAATTCCCTGCATCTCACCTTCACTTTCTTCTTCAGAAATCTTAACACAGCATTGTTCTAAGACACCCATTAAAGTAAAAACAGCCAGCAAAACACACACAATAAAGGCCCCCAAAACAAAACCACACACAAAACCCAAGAAACAACAAATGGACTCCAACTAATTCCAAGATTACTTTTCCAAAGAGGATCGAAAGTAGTATTAATTTGGTAAACATATTCAGCATGACTGTTTGTGGTATGGCTGAATTACAATAAGAGCATTAGAAATAAAAGCTAAACAAGGGATGTCAAACTGAATTGATAAGCCTGTCAAATTATATCACCTTCTCTTCATTTCTAGATAAATTCTACATGCTGTTTTCTCCTGTGAGATTTAAATGTACTTCCATTTATTAGCACTATAAAAACAAACAATAAAAAGAATCCTAGACTCAAATCAGGTTGGAAGAGTCCTCCAAGATCATCCAGTCCTACTTATCACCCAGCCCTATCCAGTCAACTAGACCACGGCCCAAAGAGAGTCTAAAAGACCTTCCTCCTTTCTTGACATAGGCCAAAAAACCCCCAATGAGCCATCTATGTAATCCTCGAAATTCTGAATTTCAAGTAAACACTCCTGAAAACAACACATTTAAAATATTTATAAACAAATAACTTTACTAGTAGACAGATGTCTTCATATGTTTCCATTAGCAAATCTGTACAAAATATTGAACAGTTTTGTCATTTCAGTGTTTGAAAGGCTTCATTTTTGCTGTTAAAGATTGAAACCACAGCCTCAAATAGCCCAAGCCTTGTGGGAAATTAAGATCCAACATTTGCCGATGATTTGTATGTGCTGTCCCCTCCAGCAGCTGTAAGTAAACACAATCCTGCCAATGAACTAATTCAGTTAATTCTTACTTACCATTATGAATAGGTTTTAAAGTGATAATGTTACTTTCTACAACAGGGACCTGTGCCAATATTTAGAGATACAGCTCTTTCAATGCTTTTCTAACACTGAGGTAGGCATTCCTGCCAACAATCCTATGAAATATGTAGACTATTAGACTGAGAAATTATTATTTTGATTATATAGCTGCCTAGAAAGACAGACTATTCATGATAGAATCTCAAGGAGAGCCTCAAGACTGAGAAAACACTCCCTCCCTTAGCTACAATATGATATACCAGAGAAGCTGAAAGAATGGTCCCATGCAGGAGGCCATGTCTGAGGTCTTTGCAATACCCCAAGTGTTACATGGCTGTGCTGAGATTCTTCTTTAGAGAGGAACAGGTAATCCTCAAACCAAAACCAGAAAAAAAACCTCTGTTTTTACTCAAGATCTGATTAGACTATTTCTGTAGAAATTCAGGCTCAAACTAATTGGAGGTTTTCATGTATCTCTTAATTCAGAGTTGAAGCTTTTCTCCTGAACCATTTCTTGGCACAAGGGGGACATCTTGCTCTTTTTCTTCTAATTCTGTTTCCAAGCACCTCAGGGAAGTTCTAAGCTGTTTGACATTAGAGCTGGACTGATTTAATGCTTCAATCTAGTCAGCTGTTAATACTCAATTCCCCTGCCAAATGTGGACTTTCATCCGCTCTTGAATGAACATTAGCAATTATATCTTCTCACAGTTTTCTGTAGAGTTTTGGTCCGTTTTATCTCTCTAAATCAGCTCACCTTGGGCTTAGACCACCATCTGCATAAGGGAAGGAACACATCATCCGCAAAAGCAGTTTCTGTTTCCTGCCTCTGCTTCCTTGGCTCCAGTTTTTCTATGTGCAACCTTCAGGGAGGGAACTGATCAAAAATAATCTAGAGGAGTAACAGAAATTCCTCTTCCCACCTCCACTGAGGTCAAATACCCTCTTCACAGCTCACCAAGCTGCTGGGCACTTTAGAGGCTGGCACTGCTGCCAAAAAGTAAAATAAAAAAAAAGAAGAAAAACACCTGCACAACTACACCCTTAGAGTAAGCCCCTAGTTTCATTCAAATTTGACAGTAATGATTTATGAAGGCACTTCAGTCATTTCTACACCTTTCCTTGGGCTGCCTCTGAGCCATTCCCTGTACTATGCCAGCCCAAATGGTTGTGCAGATGGGGAGAAGAATGAGGTCTCAGAATTGATCTGGTTGGGGAAAAAGTGAGAGCCAAAAGAACATAGGAAGCCCCCAAGCAAAACAAAACAAAAAGTGAAACCCAAACAAAATCCACAGCCAAAAATGGCTTCAAAACTGCCACATGGGAAAATTCTGATTCAGCATACAAGCTGTTACACATCCTTCATTCACCTACCTATGTGCTTAGGACAGAACGAGGACAGAACAAGCTTGTAGGTTCTTCTAGCATTTTAGGACAGCAGACTTGCCTCTGTAGCCCTGCTTCTTCATGCTATCCTTCTCTGAAATGGTGTAAGAGTGAGTGAAAACATCATTCCCATGCAGCACTTGGCCTGCCTCTATTTACTTTCTTTGGAATATTGCTGCACTGGTGTCAATGGAAATAGTTTAACTGATTTCAGTGGGCATGAGGTTTAGTGGTGTGTCCTGGCCTGAGACCATCATTAAAAATCCAGTGTAACTTTTGAAGAGTTGACATTAAAGAATTACTCCTAATCATATCTCATATTCCTGTGCTTGCTTTCTTCAAGCATGCTGGGCTTGTTTTTCTGTATTCTGCTGAGCTGTCAAAAAAATGAAACAAAAGGATACTTTCTACCCAGAGACACAGTTAGGATGGCTGAAGGGAAAATAAACCCTCCTCCTCTTTGGCCACAAGAAAGAGAGACTTACCAGTACAAAGTCACATAAAGTGTTGTCCACAGGCTGGAAAGTTGAAATCCTGCACATAGCTATCAAGTTTCTTGAAAATTAGAGACACATAGCCCACAGAAGCTGTGATGTAGGAAGAGATTTCTAACTCTGTTTTGGAAATACACTTTTTCAGAGAATACCATATGCTTCCCAGATTAATGGTGAAGGGACTTAGGAATTATTCAGGGTCTACTTTTAATTTAGGTTCATCCAAAACTGTAGTTAGTGGCACACAGAAAAACAGTTTCATACACAATGTCGTGATATATGCATGGAAATACACTTATTGTCTGAATTAATCCCATGGAATTTCACCATAGCTATTTACACATTATTAAGTAAAATAACATATGAAACAGGGCTTATTGACTTCATTGTTACTCGATTGTGCCCCAAAGCATCACTTCCTACTACATCTTCAGAAATACAGATATCAATTGCTTAGTATCTTTCAGATAGTTTCTCATTTAGAGGAGGTACTGAGGCTTAGGCAGTCTGAATCAACTTCTGACTGCACTACAAAGGCCCACTGTGATCTAGTGCTCCCTGTTTTCCAGTTTCCTATCTATTGCAGTGACACCACAAATAAAGTGCTGCATTTTAACTACAGCATCCTGCAGACTTGCTCTGAATAAAGCTTTCATGATCCCCTTTAGGTTGGACTACCTCCAACCTAATCCATACTAATGAGCCCCTGACTATTAGATCCATGAGAAACAAATCAGTAGTACATGCACTCATTTATTTTCTTCCCATAACAGAATCCTGAGAGTTGTTTCATTAATGTGAAATTTAAATGGACAGAAAGGACATAAAAGTGAAAAGTGGGAGAAAGAAAAACATGCTTTGGAAGATGCAGCTAAAGAAAGGTAAAGCAAGGGAAAGGTAAAATGGAGTTAAGTGATGAAATCAGAGAAGAGTTCGGACTTTCATTCAAGACTTATAAACTAGTTTTGGTTTTCCAAAAGTGAGCCTGGTGCATGAGTCTAATCCTGTCCCCAGTACAGTCTGGGTTGCTGCACTGTCTTCCAGTATAGAATCATAGAATCAACCAGGTTGGAAGAGACCTCCAAGATCATCCAGTCCAACCTATCGCCCAGCCCTATCCAGTCAACTAGACCATAGCACTAAGTGCCTCATCCAGTCTTTTCCTGAACACCCCCAGGGATGGTGACTCCACCACCTCCCTGGGCAGCCCATTCCAATGGCAAATCACTCTCTCTGTCAAGAACTTCCTCCTAACATCCAGCCTACACTTCCCCCGGCACAGCTTGAGACTGTGTCCCCTTGTTCTATTGCTGGTTGCCTGGGAGAAGAGTCCAACCCCCACCTGGCTACAACCTCCCTTCAGGTAGTTGTAGACAGCAATGAGGTCACCCCTGAGCCTCCTCTTCTCCAGGCTAAACAACCCCAGCTCCCTCAGCCTCTCCTCATATGGTTTGTGTTCCAGGCCTTTCACTAGCTTCGTTGCCCTTCTCTGGACACATTCCAGTACAGTGGTTGCTGCAGATTCCTGCTAAAATAAAACAATCTTCTGTTCCATCAAACAAATAAAAAATTTGGCATGTGTAACTCAAGTTTTTCAGAGGTGGATGACATCTGTGCACAAATGCATTAGTGCATAAATAAGAAAAAGTTAGCAACTGGCAAGAAGGAACAGCTCATCAGCAAAGCAAAAAGACGGTCTGAACTCAAGTAACAACGAGAAGGAAAATACAGCCCCACAAAAGCCTGCTAGTTACTTTGTTTTCAATTACAAAGTTAACCAGTCACTGAAAACAAAGATGTCATAACTTTACAATACGATGGTTCTCAAAAAATAAGAAAAGTAGACTTACATCTCTTGATTGCTGCTCGTATGGATGACAAGGGTCCTTGGCTGAATGAAGAAAAAAAATTATTACAATGCAGTTAATGTCTCAAAGAGGAAGAGGGGAAAAAAAAAAAAAAAAAAAAAGATGAAGTAACTCCGTGCAAAAATTCTCCACATATTGTAAAGGTTTGCCAAGAGCATTTTCCCCTAGGCTATTTTACAGAAATTTGACCCTAACTCCTTCAGTACACAACTATACCCAACCCCTTCTAATGAAAATCAGGTTACAGCTTAGCTACGAGACTCTGCAAAGACAGAAAACTAACTATGGAAAGTATTTTTTTCCTCTTGATTCCGTGTGGAAGTTCTGACACATTCTGTCTCATTGGAAGAGAAAACTTGGAGAAGAGCCCTGGTGGGTGTGCATATTCTCAGATTATAAGCATTTAATGACATTTTTGTAAATAAATAAAACTGAGACAAGCAACTAAAAACCTACAACCCCCTTGCTAAATATTTTAAACAATTACCTAACAACTTCTCTTGCCTTTCCAATGAGATTACATCGCTCAGTTATAACTTGATGGGTGGGGTTAGACAACATGACCAAAAAAATTTGTTGATAAACAAGGACAGAAAAATGTTTTCTTTTTCCCACTCATCTGTTTTCTTGGAAAGATGAAGGGTTCAGCTGTCACTGTTGGGAATGTCTTATTTAACAGATATAGCAATCCTGACTGTCTTTGTGGGTAAAAAACAAAACGCTGTTTGGATTATAATTTTCAGAAACTGTTCCTAACTTGAAGAACATGACATTAATAACCTGCCACTTGCACAAAGCTGTAGGAGAGATTAAAAAAACAACATTTCTGCAAAGGACCTTTTGTAGCTCTTTTTCTTTAAAACAAACAAGAAGACCCACACATACACAAAAAAAGCAAAACAAAAAAACCCAGACACAACAAGATGAAGAATATTTGTTGATGAGAAGCCTCTTAAAGTGCTAAACAGTGTTTCCAGAGGCTGAAAATAAGCAGTTGGTTGAAATGAATACAGTATCTTAACTACAACAGAAAGCTATACTCATCAAGTCTTTTCCATAAACCTTTCACCGCAGCATTGTTGTAACATTAAGAATGTTAGCACAAGGAGAGCATTAGCCCTGTAACGCTGCTCTCACTCTGGCTGCAGCAGCCATGAAGTACAGCGACTGTCAGGGCTCAGTTTAGCACCACACACACACTTCCACTGCAACTGCTGATGGCTGCCATTACTCTAGTTTGATGAAAAATAAGGGGATTTGGAGAGGAAAGAGACAGTCAAAAAGGACATGGATGAAAAATGTCCTACCTCTACAGACACTCTTGAAAACTAATTAAAACTAAAACCAAAAGCGAACGTTGCTCTGACCAAACTGTTTCTGAAATAGTTTGGCTAGTCTAAGATAAACAATGTCTATTTGTTTCAGAAAGAGTTCAAATGTGGCTTGGCCTCTGTCCACATGGTTAGCAAAGCTGCATTGGCAAACATTTCTATCAGTTAGATTTTACTGGGCATTCTCAGCAGAAAAGGATTTTAATTTTCCTTCAAAATGTTCCATCATAATACAGCCTTATCTTTAAGAAACATTTTTAGTTTTACATTCCTCCCACATGTACCTCTGACTCCTTTTTTTGAATTCTTTGTAAATCAAGTAGCTATCTTTTGGAGGCTCATTTTGGAAGCTTTATTATTCTGCTCTCATCAATGCGAATATACTATAAACTTCAGGGCTTTATTTTAATTGTATTTAGTATCAGATATGAAGGAGAATAAAGTCTGCCAACACAATTCTGACATCTTCTAGAGCAGCAAAAATATTTCCATCTTAGAATTCAAGATTTACTTAGGTTTTACCACAGGAAATTAGTAAACCTATAAAGAATACATATTTAAGTACCTGTACAAACTAAAAGGAGTCAGTTAAGTCCTTTATTCTGCTGGCAAAAGCGTTTTGAGCTATTGCAATTTGCCCCAGAATCTGTGAGCACTTCCATAAACAAGCAGGTGTTTTTGGCTAGAAATCATAGGAGTCATTATGCAGGCAAAAGTTTGTTTTCATGCAACATGAGAACCAAAAGGGTATAGCAAAAAAACACTTTAAAATCAAAGTGTAAAGAGCAAAGAAGCAAAATGTTTCACTAAACCAACTTAGTGCAGTTGAAATATGGATTTATCAAGACCAATACATGCAACTATCCATGTAATTTATAACCCAGGATAATATGGTTCTGTTAGAAAGTGTATGAGCTCACAGGCAAAACAAGCTGTTAGCACATAGTTTTTCTTTTCCACTTTCCATTAACAGGTCAGCCATCAACAACCCTTTGGCAAAGGATGACATTTCCTCTCCCAGGAAAGTCTGATTCACATTTAGCTTACAATTATCCAAGCCCTTAAAAAAAACCTGGAAATGGGAGTGGATGTAGATTTTTTTTTCCCATGAAGTTGTGCAAAGAACTGTAAATCACATAACTTTGTTATACACTAAACCTGAGTAATTTAAATAAGGTGCTGTTCTTGGGCCATTCTGCACATAACTTATGCTAAGCTAAACCCTCCCTATTCCACAGGGAATTATTTGTGGTCTATTGTACAGTCTTGCAAAGAGAACAGTGATGAGATTATTAATATGCTCCTCTGCTCCACAGCTAATGACATTTTTTTCTCAAACCATCCAAATAATTAACATAACCAAATAGAATTTAATTCTCCTATTTCATGAGCTAAAAGCTATAGCAATTACTCTACTGTATGGAGTCCCTGCCTATTTCCCACTACCTCCTCCTTCTTCAGTCCTAGAGGTATAATAATGAACCAGAGCACACACAAAACCCCCATAAATGCACATGCCAAGGAAAAATAAAGAGAGAAGGAGTTTAAATCATGTGGGACCTCTGATCCTGGTCCCAGTGTGATTTCGTCAACAGTTACAGCAGAACACTTCAAGGGACAGAGAGCTACCTGAAAATAACTAGCCCCTGGCAGGTGGGGGATAGCAGTTCCTATGTGCCTTGCTGGAGGAAGACAGCACAGATAGGAGGAAGTCTCAGAGCATTAAAGACTCCATGGCATAAACATTAGCTCCAACATCACTCCTGTTTCCATACCTAATATGGAATAAAGAAAAATGTAAACTGTTTCTACCCTCCCCCAGTGTCGCATGCAAGAGTGGACAACCAGAGTGACTTCTCTGACATCTGCACATTTATCCTAGACCTTGCTCACTGTTGAAGCGCAAAATTTGTTTCTATGGTTTCCAGCTAAGGCAGCAGCTTCACTGAGCTTTGCCTCCTAACCCCTCAGAAGGGAGAACTAACCCTCCTCTGTTGGGCTTTCTGAGCATCCCAGCAAGCCCACTCAACAGTTTCAGAGGGAATCTGTCTGCTGCTATACCTCCTTATGCTGAAAGCAGTTGGGTGCTTCAAGTTGGCAGTACTGTGAAAAGGAAGGGTCCCACAGGTCACCATTTCTGAAAGATAAAGAACCTGGAGTGGTGTACTTGAAGTTGTTAAAACACCTACTCAGTTTATCTGGCAGGCTTTATTCTAGGTTTCAAGGGCAGGTTTCCTAAACATAAACACTCAAGGAAAGTGCTTTAAAAGCATATTTCAGATCTGTGGTTTGGGGAAACTAAACTGTCACAAACTAGACCAGGCAAAGAGCTGCAAACTGCGTAGTGGAGTCAATGGACTAGCTGCATACAAACCATGGCTTTCTCAAAGGAGTCAGTAACCTGCTGCAGGGTTACTCCTGACTCAACACAGCAACTGTGTGAGTATCAATCACCTGAGCAGGGCCCGCACTGCAGAGAAGAGGAGATGCTATTCCAGAGGAATACAGCTCCAATCACACAGCTGCTCTGAGTAAGCAGGCAGGAGTTTGTTGTGTCCAGAGGAGGACAGCATTCAAGTTGCATGTTACATGAGCAAAGAGGCCACAATGTTTTGGGCTACATTTTCACCCATATGTCTTTTAGCTCTTTCAGGAGCAGCAGGGGCTCCAGCTGAGCCGAAGGCACCATCTTCCCACTAGCCAGCTGATGGGGAGCCAGTTCTGCTGCAGAGTGCAAACAGACAGAGGAATTTTTGGGATGCATAGCACATTCAAAGCTATGGTCCCTGTCTCAGCATCTCTTCATCCACTTCACTAGTCTTCTCTTGGCTTGGATGGTATTCTCAGCAGGAATTAAGCAAGCTTCCACAAATGTCTGCTCCCTTTATCAAAACCAGGACCTCCCATTTCTTTATCTAAACTGACATAACAATGAATAGTCTAGAGAAAAACTTATTGTACTTCTTTCACACATCACTTTAGACATATCACAAAAGCCTGGGGGGAAGAATAAAAGAGGATCATCAGTTGTTAAAAAAAAAAAAATTAATGTACTAAAGCATCTACTGCAAAATCTCAAAATCTATCCTTTATGTCATGTTATATAAAGTTTTCTTTAAAGTATCAGTCCTCAGGTTCACAGACCTGTATAGAAGCTTTTAAACATATCATTAATTATGATAGTTATTGACCCCCTTACACTCACAGGTAGAGCAAGAAAAGTAAAAATGCTGCTATTTTTAATGTCTTATGAATTCTTGGAATGCGAGCCAAGGGTTTTTAAATAGCTGATGTTGAAATTACTGTGAGGCAAAAGACCAATTTAATAAAAGGCACCATGTATTTTTCTCAGCTACTTTAGAAATCCTGCCATCTTTCTATAGCAAGCATATTACTAAGTCACAGAAAGATATAATTTTACAATTAAACTAAAGGTGGTGCAAAAGATAAGATTTACCACTGCTCTGATAATGGGCCAAAGACAAACTGCTTAGTTCAATCAAAAAAATCCCAGAGTTAGACAGAAGAGTCACACCTACCACGTCTTCATGATGTGGATGCAGTAGACAGAACTGTATTAATCTTGTGGATTAAACGAAGCTACACTGACGATGTATCCAGAGTCACCAGCCCCTTCAGTGCCTGTGCTGCAGGGGACTGCCAGTCCTCCATCAGATGTGCACAAATTAGATCACATGGCACATGCACTCCAAGTGCAGTTTGTCCATTAGTGCAAGAGAAGATAAGACTTGTGTGGCTAGTAATCCCACCTTTCCCACATGCTCATCATTCCCACCAGCTCTCTTGTGACTTGGTCTGCTGGACCAGCCATTTAATTTTGCTAATAACAAATAATCCCATCCCAAGCATCCCGATTAGTTTTCAGCCAGACAAGCTGGCTTCTCTGGGTGGCTGCAGAGCCACAAGGACACCAGGATGACACTGGAAAAGCAGTGGGATCAGGCAGACCACCAGCAGTCCTTGGGGTAAGCAGTTCAGCCTCTGCTCACAAAACTAAAGCTTAAGTCCATGACTCTGCAGCTAATCTCTGAGCAAATCCCCAAATGCTGGCTATGTCTTGGATCAGCTGTTCTTCTTACCCTTCAGTATCAGTAGATCAGGGGAGGTTAATCTTCCCCTGTACTCAACACTGGTCAGGCCACACCTTGAGTACTCTGTCCAGTTCTGGGCTCCCCAATTCAAGTGAGATCTTGAGGTGCTGGAACGTGTCCAGAGAAGGGTAACAAGGCTGATGAAAGGCCTAGAACACAAACCCTTTGAGGAGAGGCTGAGTGAGCTGGGGTTGTTTAGCCTGGAGAAGAGGAGGCTCAGGGGTGACCTCATTGCTGTCTACGACTACCCAAAGGGAGGTTGTAGCCAGGTGGGAGTTGGTCTCTTCTCCCAGACAACCAGCAACAGGACAAGGGGACACAGTCTCAAGTTGTGCCGGGGGACATATAGGCTGGATGTTAGGAGGAAGTTCTTGACAGAGAGAGTGATTGGCATTGGAATGGGCTGCCCAGGGAGGTGGGAGTCACCGTCCCTGGGGGTGTTCAGGAAAAGACTGGATGAGGCACTTAGTGCTATGGTCTAGTTGACTGGATAGGGCTGGGCGATAGGTTGGACTGGATGATCTTGGAGGTCTCTTCCAACCTTGTTGATTCTATTCTATCTACTTTTTATCCACTCCCTCTTAGTGCTGGTTATCCAGATTGGCTCACTGGGAGATCAAACTAGCACCAGAAAAAGCATCTGGCAGCAGGCTGCCACCAGGCTGGCCTCTCTGTAAAATGAAGACATTCTCTCATGTTCTCTCTTAATGGTGGGGTACTGTCTAGCTCTGTGGGTGCAGGAGGCTAGTAAAGATCCAGCCACCTAAAAAAAAAAAAAAAAAAAAAAAATCACATGCTCAGTAGCACAGATCTGGTCATCTAAATTCATCATGGTACAACTTTGCTTCTTTCTTGGGTCCAGCCCCAAAACCAAGTAATCCTGAACAAGTAATGAAGTCCAGTGACAATTTGATCCTTATCACTATGCTGAGGATGTTTATTTCTGCATCACTTAATGAATGGCACAACTGTGACTTCCCATTGTCTGGACAAATGAGGATGTGGTTAAGAAGCAGCTAAAATCCAGCTGCTCAGCTAATTAAAACAGCTCATGTTGATCAGTATAGGGAAATCCTTTCAGGAATCACTCTCTAGCTGTTTCAGCTGCTTATTACATATTCATGTGCTTGTCACTGTCATACTTTGGGATCATATTTTAGCAACCAAACCTTCAATTTTAATGCAGAACACAGGCAGGAAGTCAAAGCAGATAATGGCAGCAGATTATAACATTTCATATTTCAATTCTCACAGCAAAGTAGAAGTCATGATGTTGCAACAGCTTCCACACTTAACAGTGACCAGTTTAGATCCTGAAGCTGTAACACTTCCCATATTTGTTGTGAATCTGAGTCACTCAGCTCATGTGCATCCTAAAGAAACCTGATCCTGAGCTACTGAGACACTAGCTAGATTTCCACTAGCTTTTTAGGACAAGAACCTGAACTAAACTTTACCTTGCCGCTGATGATGACTGTATGGGCACACCCATTCCAGAAAGGCAAAATCTTCAGAGCATGACTCAAGTTGTTATTATCAGTATTATCAGTCGTCATCGCATATTGACTGATTTCACCTTCCAGTTAAGTGTACATTACAAGAATTGAGGGTTCTGCTTATTGAAGACTGCTGTCATAAGCCTGATAGTATGTTTTACTTAAAATGAATACACAGTATTTATATTTTAATGAGAATTTAACATTTGTAGCAAACATTTCTAGCTGTAGAAAGCACCTATAATTTTAATAATAGCAATGTAGCACTGTAAATGTCACTGAATTGTCAGAGTGATACTGACAGAATATTTGGGCCTGTTGCGTGTCAACAAACCATACTATTCATACCCCCAGCTGACAAATCCTCCCACATTCTAGCTGGTCCTCAGAGATTAAAAGGACTACAGGATTAATCTCAAACTGATCCTTCACTAAATGCAACACAGCCCAGCCAGCAATCCATTCAGACATAAATGTAAGAGTTATAAAAACGAAGGAAAGCATCAGCTCCTTCAGTAAAACACAACTTTGTTGTAGACTGGAGCTCCTTCCAAAGGACATTCTGTACCACTAAAGTCAATGTAGTTTCTCTGTGATGGATGAAAGATGACAGTGTCCTGCTTCTACAGCTAAACAATAGGAAACAATGCTTGTCTCTGAAGAATGGTTCTTTGGTTATTTGCAGCAGCATTCCAGTTAGTAAATCAAAGTCCTCTCTAGCCACTGACAAGACACTCTCCTTGCTTTGTATATCTCTGTACATCAGATTCAATCTGCTGGCTGAATGAGCTGCAGAATCTTTGTGATTAGTATTGCAGATTAATAAACTTCTGAAGGATGAGCAGGACAAAGGCATAAATAAAACCTGTAGATCTATATCCACAGGAGTCAAGATATCATTATAGGGCTTTAACTGTTGTAAAGTGTGTATACTTAGTCTATCTACTTCATAGAACACAGAAGTATAGTGCTAAGGTTATCTTTAAAGTTTTGTAAAGGGGGAAAGTGGTGTGTAAATGTGTTCACATGAATACATTGTTAGAAACATTAATAATTAGTACAAACTAACAGGTACCACTTTGCTTAAAGCAGCAAGTATCTTAAATCCTGACTAGTTACCTGCAGATGAGCAAAGAGAAAAAACATACAGGATGGGTGTGGAAATCAATCAATGCACTGAAAAGACAAGTGTACTGCAGTTAGCCTTTTGAAAACAGAGGCTGAGAAGCTTAGGAACAGAAACACAACAGAGCATGGCTCCAGAGAGGAACAAGAAAGAAGTAAAAGGTGTTCACGGCAAGGGCAAGGACTCAGCAGGACCCAGAGGATACATGAGCTGGAGGTGAGGAATCTGGAAGGATAACACTCAGGTGCTTGCAAGCTTACAGACTTTAAAGACTTGAGAGCAGTAATAAAACTGAGGGAAGAAGATATAGGTGTTTCTGATGTATTCTAGATCTGTGTGTTTCCTGTGCAGAAACAATCTGTAAAACATAGGCCCATTTGCTTCAGCTACTGTGCATTTTCTGAGGAGAAAATCAGTTTAACATGTGAGGAAGGAGTTCCTGAGGAATCTTGAGATATCTTCAGGCCTCCAGCAGATGAATAATTGAGAATCACCTCTAAGGGACAGCACCAAAGAGCTTCTACACTCAGCAGTTAAGATAGTATCTGGATCGTGCCTAGTCAGAGATTAACAGCACAAAGTTCCACCTCTGTAATATAAAAGACAGCCTTTTGGGAGGTGTTCAAAATATAAAGCTCAGCCTGAGACACAGAAGTGGGATTATGAAAAGTGTTTGATTATGGTGTGACCTCATGCCAAAAAATATCAGCTGAGCATCTTTGAGAACATCAAAGCACAACAATAGCCAGTGCCAAGCCCTCCAAAATGATCTGCATGCTCCTTTAGCCTAATTCAACTTCTTTATATGCCATCCAAGTCAAACAAGCAGTGTGACACGTCCTGAAGTTTAAGCTTTAGATGAGTGAGGAAACAACAGAAATTTCCTCATTCTTTCAATTATAGATGTACTTTGAGAGCAAAGATATTTCTTGTGAAGGAACAGCCTGTAAAATGGATGTACTGATACCAATGCAACAAATGCAGTCAAGTCTTAAATCAGCACTTAATAACAAAAAAAGTCCTTCAGGACTGTAAATGTGAACAAGCAACCAAAAATATGTATAAGAATATTACAAAGTCATTTGCATAAAGAGACACATTGGCTTCAAACCAGCTATTTATAAAAGATATCATTTAACAAGGAGCAGAAATACTAATTTTCAACCCCCCTAATGTTAAAACCTTAGAAAAGTAAAATTATCTTCATCTGTGCTCGCATCTTGTTCCAACTGACTCATCCAGTTACACCCTACAGTACGTGAGGTCCATGAACTTCTAACATTGGCCCTTACAAAATGCACAGTGCACAGAAACTGTAAAATTAAAATCTCATAACCACACCCTTCACCAGAACAGTCTTTCCAGAGAGTGCCTGCATGCAGCTCAGTCAGAGAAGTGGCATGTTTGCCTATACACTCCTCCCTTGCTCTTCCTCCAAAAGCACTGAAACATTGACCTTTCTTCTATACTACAGTCATTGACAGAGCTTTTGGGTACAAAATACTGAAAAAATCCTCAGAAACTTGCATGACAGAACAACAGATCATACATTTATACATCTGTGGGTCTACAACACTTAACTCCAAGTTTAAATATGATATTGAACTGCAGTCCTTCATTTTATTAATTCATGATGATCCAGCAGCTCTGAGATTAAGGTCAAACATTCCCAAAATATACACATCAGAGATTATTTTTCAGATCTTGGAATTATGATTCTACACCTATGTAGCTAAGGCATAGCAAGTAGGTAAAGTTAACGTCTTTGTCAGTCCAAGTTGGAAAAAAACAGCCAGGATTTTAAATACTGAAATTCTTTTCCAAAGGTAAAACAAAAGCATCAGCCATTAGTGCCAAACAGATTTTTAAAGCCATACTTATACCTACAAGTGCTGCATCTATTCCAAACAACCCACAAAACACTGACAGGAGGGTATGGCACTGGAACTGCTGTACAAGCACTCAAAATATTCATCTCCACTAGTGAGAGAAGGACTTTAACTGCTGGGGATGCTTCTCCAGTGAAACAGAGCTCATCTTACAGCAATTCACCATGCAAACACACTGCAAGGTAAGAAGAGTTTCCTCCACCCTAAATCACATATCCTGGCTGTCTTACAACACCATGAATCTCAAATTACATGGCAAATTAGTAAATGCTGCAGCCTCTAATGGATGGTTATAGCTTGGAAGAAGTAATCACTATCATCACCTTTCCCCACTCACCTAAATTTAGCTTCAGCAACTAACATCTTACAGAACAGATTGATCAAGACCTTTCTGGAGCAACATTCATAAGAAGTACCTTACCAAGGTATTTCATGGCCATGGAAATCAATGCTGCTCCCCATACTGACTGTAAGAGTCCTCAAAACACACAGGTCTTTCAAATGCTCCTCTGTGCACCTAAATCACTGCACCACATGCCATTAGGTAAATTACTAAGGGGAAATTAAGAACCACAAAGTGTCATGTTCAGCTTACTCAGGTGACTGGAAGGACAGAAAACCCATCAATCAGTGGAGTTACCCTTCTCACATAACAACCACTTCATCTCTTGCTTCTGATCCTTGATCCCAAATATTTACAAAGACAGGTTTAGAAAATAGTTTGGTTTTGTTCCTTTTTTTTTTTTTAAATTTCCAATGAAAATCAAAGGCTTTAGATTCAGATAACATCACAGGTAATCTGTCTAATCTCCAGTCTCAACAACGCCCTTAACTCTAAACACAGTAAATTGATCCTGTCCTTTTTCTCAGTTTACCCAACAACCTTACTGTCCTCTTCCTTAGCTAATGTGCCCTCTGAATCTCCAGAAGTAATAGTGGCCTTTTCCTTCAGGATCTCCAACTGATTAATGCTTAAAGCCCAGAAAAAAGGTATTTTTGAGTTTCTCAAGAAGCAGCAAATCTATAGGGAATAACAGTTTAGTCTAGAGGATGTGGAAACAGGCAAACACCAAGTTCTAAAGAATCAGAGTAGGCAACACGAGGTCAAACTGTGGAACTGGTTGTCACAAAGCACTGTGGGTACTAAAAAGTGTATATGAATTCAAAAAACCCTAAACCTAAAGAAAGTCCATTGAATGCTATTAAATACTAAGCACCACCTCTCTCTGAGGCCCCAAGCCACACAGCTGAATGTTGATAGAACATATGGACATATGTAGGTTTTTTTTTTCTCCTTACTGTCTTCCTTCGGCTTCTGCTTCACACATAAACAAAGACAGAATGAAAATACTGGAATAGGTGGACTTTTGTTCTGCTGCACAAAGGACATTTTTACACCCTTAGCTGTTTTTCATGATGAAAGGATGTCACCTGTCTTAAAGCTTTGCCATTGTTCAGTTATTCTAATAAAATAAATGTTAAGGTAAAAGGACAAATCTTACTTTTAAAAGAAAGATATTTTTAATTTTTTTTTTTTTTAATGTGAAGATAATTTTGGCATTTTCTATTTTACACCCTCCAAGAGTATTAATGATTTGTTTCTATATTGCTATTCAAGTACCTCTGTATTACACCAAGCAAAATACCAATTTAACACCTGCAGCAAAGCAGTTACCACACTAAGAAGTACATTTTGTCAGCTCAAATACTAACAAATATTTTTTAAATGTACAAAAGGCAGTAGAGAACAGTAGTTAAAGGAAACAGAGAACTGTGTCATCATTTCAGATCTTGGGAAAAGGAAATGTTGCTATTACAGAATGCATTGTTAGTCTGTTCACACTGTAAAATGGTCATTTAACAGAACACATTTCCTTGTCAACAGCCTCAGAAGGAGGAAGATAGATTGGGCTGTAATGCAAATAGTCTCTGTCCTATACACTAGGAAGGTTGGCGAGGAAGCCTCTCCTGCAGCTTGTGCCATGATACTGCCCTTTTTCTTCCCAGCTGTTCAACCTTCAACTGTCAAGAGCACTATATGCTTTTAGCTATTTGTGGACCTAGTAGTTTAGAAGCAGCAATGGAAACAATATAATAAACAACACAATGGTCTCCAAAGCAGTTGCCCAAAATAAACTGTGTACTTGAGAGAGAAGAGAAACTTCCCAAAGTGATCCAATCATAAAATTATTTCAGGATTGTTTGAACTAACACTGTATTGATACTAGATGCTGTTGTATGAGGAGATGGGGAAGCAGAAGCCCAGATGACATGGAATAGAAACTTAAGCAGTCAAATCAAAGCTATTTTTTTCCACTAAGCATTTATTCTAAGCAAAAATATTGCTTAATATATTACGAGATCAGTTTTACTTGAACTGGTTATTAAGTTGTAGATCGCAAGTAACATAGTACTAATTGTGGTTGAAGCATCATAATTATATTTACACCTTCTCTTTAATTAGAAGCCAACCTTTGCCTCAAGCCTTGGGAGATGGAATGCCCACTATACTCAGAACAGATGACAACCCTACTGTAACAACTCTCCCAAGATTAAGATGTGGCTATGCATGCTTATAATGACCACACTTATCTGAATGCTTTCGACATTTAGGGTCGTGTGGTCTAATTTCTCTGTAGCAAGGGACCTGCCTGTGACCTGTGTTGGTTGTAGTTTTCAAAGGAAGAGGCTCCATGACTTTCTGTATCACTGAATCTTAGTTCTCTTGTGAAGCTGAAGCAGTTGGAAACACAATGCAAAAGCAGCTCATCCTTGTTTACACTAAGGGCAAGTACTAGCTCAGCTGAGACTGTGCTTTGTCACAGGGAGACAAAACTAGGACAAATCCTGTAAATAAACATGGCCTCAACTCAAATGATGAAAACTGCACTGAGCAAAATGCTGCTTTTGAAAAGAGACAGAAATTTTGTAGCAAAATGAGAAATGTGATGATTCACAAACGACAGGATCAGAGCCTAAAGTAGAGCTGTTCAAACTGCACAGCAAGCATCAGACAGAAATTAAACAGTAAGAAGGAATAAACTATTGAAATGACAGCCCATATTAAGAATATTTTTCCTCCATGCTGTAGTGAGGATGCAACTGTAATTTGCTTTGAAAGACTACTTCAATCATTTCAGTGTTCAATCTGCCAAATCGGATGCTATTTAAGGTAATCGATCACCTATACTAAAATGATCTGCAGACACCAAAGTATAAGTTACAGTGAAATGACAAAGTAAGGCAGCACCACAGAAAAAGAGAAGGGGAAAATGGGAGCAGTAGCAATCATATCTCTCTTGTGCACATCAGTGTTAAGAGGCCATGGAAACCAATAAAACTGCAAACTGAGCTCTCCCACTCAAATTCCAGAGGTGAGGGAAAATGTAGACATGGACCAGAGCCTAAACAGAAATCTATGCAAATCCAAAGGAAAATAGACCAGAGCTCAAGTAACAGCTCCAGCTCTCTTAAAATATCAATATGAAATTCTTTGAGAGAACTGAGCTGCTACTACTATTTCTAAGCTGGAAGTTTACAACCTGCCTACTCTGCCTGCTCAGCCCTGACACATACCCTATCAGTCTCCCTCAGCAGCTCTTCCTTTGTCTCTTTTGTCTTTAAGACCATTATAATTACCTTCCAGCCCTCTTTCCCATCCACCAGACTGATTTCATGTGTTATTTGTCATTGAAATGTTCCGGCAAGAAAAAAGAATAACCATAAGGAAGCGGAATTATAATCATCACTGATTTGTTTGGCCCATCCCACGTTACTTATAAACAGATAATTCCAGTCCTCCCCACATCTTCCACAAAACCTCAGAGCAAAGTTAAAAGCCAAAGCCATATGGTTGTTTTGAAGAGAATTATTGCCATTATATAGAGAAAAAATGAATCTCAAAATGACCTTTACAAGGAAATCTCCATGACTAAATAAACCTGTGATGTGTAATTGTTTGCTTCCTGAAACTTATCTTTTCTAGTACTAAGTTCTATCACAGTTCTCCTAATACACAAGAGAGTGGCCTTGCTCCTGGATGGCCTTCAGTACGTTCTGCAAGAGTCTCCTCTGAGAGACAATGGAACATTGAAACTTGTGTGTATACATAAGATGCCCAAAGAAGCAATGAAGTTCTTTCAGTGAAGGAGGGTGAACCTCTCTCTCTATGCCCTCAACAACCATCTCATCATTTTCACCGTTATTTTCCATTATGAATTAGCACAAGCACTGGAGAGTAGCCCAGATAACAGAAGCAGTTGTTCAGGACACCAAAGCAAACAGTCCTTCAAAATTCCCTTTGCAGAAACCAGGAACAGAGCAGTCTTTTATTAAAACAAATCCTCCTTCTTATTTAGGGATAAGGAATCTGGAAGGCTGTCTAGGACGTGCCCTTCACAATAACTCTTTACCGGTATGTGAGATGCATAGTCAAACTCCCCGAACACAACAGTGATGAATTCACAGCATTAAAACAAACAGCCACAGCAATAGGCACTAGATACCCACTGCCAACAACTAAGCTGTACCCATCTGCCACTGATCCCTCTGCTCTACCTGTATTTTTTTTCCCCCCTCATTTACAGGAAAGTATAAACTAAGCAGGGGGAATTAACATTGCAAAGAATAAATTAAACATACTGATTTACTGTGGCAAAGAAGCTGTCAAAGAAATATGCTGCATGAAATTGCTCCAGCTTGTTCTACTCCCAGGAGGAACATCTCTGATGTGCAAGGCACATGCTGCTGACCAGAAACATGTGATAAACAAAAGAAAGACACATAAGCAAATTCCAATCTCAAATTTCACCAGTTTAAATCCACACTTAAATAATGGAATTGCACCATTTTGCCTAATTTGCAGTACTTTGAGCCTAAAGTTTCTCTCTCAGAACAACAATAAAAAACACACCACATTGTAGTCATGCAGTCCTACCTTTTAAATACCCACAACAAAACTCACAACACCAAGCCTCTGCTTCTAGTTCTGCCATTGATACATTGAAATCACTCTGCCTCCTTTTGCTGACCTTACTTCATCTGTAAAGCGCAGACATAGCTATTTCACACTCAAGATCAGACTTCTGATCCAACTAACCACATGAGCATTGATAACAGCCTAAAGGAGGGAATGAGATTTTTTTTTTTTCCTGGAGTGGCACAGGCTTAGCTCAGTCTGGGGCAATTGTGAAACTGCACCCCAAGGGTTTGGGAAGTTACATCAACTTCTGACCTAATGCAAACATACAAAAGCAAGATATTCTTCTTTTCACAACCCTGAAGTATGCTTAGACTAAGAGTAACCTGCTACTCCCTAGACCTGAAAATGTTAAAAGATCAATATAATGAATAAGAATGTAACACTAAATCAAGTGTCGTTCCCCAAGATTTGTTCATTCTTCTACATGCAATGCTTCCCTTTCAGATGGAGTGTCAACAAAGTTCAGATTTCCCATCTGTATTACAGTCTGGAACACTATCTGGATGGAAAAGACCTGGAATTTTCCTGTGTGGCACAACAGCATTGGCAAAATAACGCAGATATTGAAAATGGACAGGAGATAACGAAAGGCTTTTGAATGACAGCAACAAAAGACTCTATTTTGAGACATTTGCAAGCTTAAATCTGGTCCTTCCAGGTATTAAGCAATCCAGTGTTTGAACTAGGTTTAGACTGATTTTTCTGACAGTGTTTCCCATAGCATTGTAATTTGCAAATTGAGTTAGTATGAGACAGGCGAACAGCTTATAAACAGGCTAGAAATAACTAGGACAAATGCCTCTCTCCTGGGATGTTTTTCAAGATTTGACTAGAACAAAACATCACTGGCCTGACCTAGTGTTAGCACCTTCCCACTATGAGCAAGCTGTTCAGCTACATGATATACAAAGGTCTCTCTCCACCAACATTTTCCCTATTCTGTGGTTTCTCAGTACAGAAGCTGCAGTAGCATCGTTAAGTCCCTCCAAACTGCCTGTTTGCCTAAGGCACAACATAGAAACAGAGGTCTTCAGTAGGCTACAACAGCACCACTCTTTTCAGTACTTAATTCCAATACAGTACCTTGGGCTTTGAACTTTCCTAAATTACAAAAAATAATCTCAGAAGTGCCCTAACATAACTATCAGTGAAAAATTACTCCCGAGGAGAAAATGACTCACACAAATGTAAGCAGCATGTTGCTGAAGGGCTTCAAGACACAACTCTAGGCTTTGGGGGTTAGGAACTAGCAAGATTTCTGCAACAGAAGAAAGGACTTGTACTCTTTTTCAGATATGCAGAGTTGGAATTATTAAATGACCAACCATAGATGAACTGTAATGGTTATGGCACAGAAAATTCTGTTACTGTCTGTTTTCTCCAGACCTCAAAAGCACACCGATTTGTAAAAGCACATCAGTTTCACTATAAAGTGAGGACAGTTTCACTACATTCTTGGGCCTGCACTCTATGAATCCCTTTACACTCTGTTGAAGGCTTAAGATATTTTTAAAAAACAGCTGTCTTTCAGGCTTCATCACAGATCTGAGAAAACAGATTTTTAAGATGCAGTCAGACCATCAGTGTAATATTAAACACAGTTTCACAGGATCAACATCATATATCGGAGAAAATAGAAACATAGAGCTTTCAGTAAGGGAATTCTGCCACATAAAGAACACCAAACCAAACCCCAAGTAAGATACAAAATGCCATTCATAAGAATGATAGCTTCATTTACCAGATCCTTGCTAAAGGGATCTGTAGCTCCTTTGATCAGCCATTTCAAGTGTTTCTTTGTGAGGGAACAAAAGAAGAGTTGTGTCTATTTGTATTGTTGACTTGATGTGTTTCAAATAACAACCCCCAATTTAGTTCAAACAAATGAAGGCAACCAGCTGAAAAAGAACTTTCACACATTACAATCAGCAGGCAGATTAACTGCCAGTAAAACTTAGAATATATTTCTAGAAATGAACTCATTGTTTTCTTCCCCTTATCCATTTTGAGGACCACCTTTCACAGCAGGCTTCTAGTTTTTAGAAGTCAAAACGTCTAACTTTACTTCAAGTGATTGATATACTAGTTAACTTCTCACTGAAATGTTGCAGTGTTTAGCTACCTTGATCCTCTTACCCCCACTGTCAAAGCAACTACAACGAATTACACCATATTACAAGACTGTGTTTCAAGATTTTTTGATCCATAATCCTTACCCCAAAGGAAAGACAGAGGGGGAAAAAAAAAAAAAAAAGTATAATGGAATTATTCCAGTTCCTTCTACAAGCTTTACTCATGTTCAGGGATTAACTGCAAATAGTGGATGCCTGAAATCATCTACTCTGCCACTATGATTTTCAGTTTGAAAATACTGAGTGACATAAGACTTAAAGGTCTACTTCTTTTTTGGTCTAATTGATTTGTGTTACAGCAGTGAATGACCTGAGGCTACCGGAATCAAAAGTGCATGACCCCACAGCAAAATCAAGAAGTAATTGTAATTACAGATCACTGTTGGCAGTAAAGACATATTTTTAATACTGTCTGCAGCCTAACAACTGAGGAAAGATGGTTAATAATAGGTCATGAAATTAAACGTCTCCTGATAAAAATGTAACGTAACAATAGGTATTGCAAGGATTCAGGGAACAGCAAAAGTATCAATACAGAGCAGCACATAAAACAGATATCCACAGGCCCTGTTCTGCTATTCCTCACTTTATCCAAACTTGCCTGCATTGCAGATGGAGGCAAAAGATAGTTACAAAAATGTGCATTAATATATTATTATTTAATCTCAGTTTCCTTCCTTTTAAACCATTACCTATGATCTTTGGCTCCTCCACTCCCTGAGTTTCTTCCCAGTGTCATGCTAGATCCCAGTATCAGCACTCAGAATACTCCACCTTCCTATAGCCTTTCTCCCATACTAAGTATTTGATAGGATAGTAACAAAGCCAGAATATTTGTCAGGGTTTGTGACACTGTTATAAATTTGTTTCACCCTACATTATCTAAATGACATAATTCTATAATTAGGAACTCTATTAAAGGCCATTTATATACTGTTCTGTCTAGAATAGCTGGGTTTTTTGGCATGCTCTTGTTGCAAATTAATGTCTGAGCTGCATTTAAAAATTCCTCCTGTTTCACTGTATATGAGCTACTCACCCCTTGTACTGTGAAGACTCATTCACAAGCTGATTTAGAAACACACAGAAACATAAAAACACAATGTCAGAAAAAACAATCTTGAGACCCCTACAATCACAAGAAATATTGTTGTATTATCTTTTTTATTAAGCTGATATTCCAGACTAAAACTTAACCTTACAGAGCCTGAGTAGGCATTGGTGATAGTGATGTTTAGGCTTTGGGGTGTTTTTGTGTCTCTTTACCTCAGTGTTCTGTATTTATGACTAGACTGGATGGACTTCTGTGCAAGATCTAACTACACCTTTGTAGTTAAGAAACTTCTGCTTCTCTGGTTCTCTCTTGGAATGAAACCCACTGTTTCATCTCAGGATATTACAGTTCATTGTGTATGTCTTCATCTGGTCTGCTAGTGTCCCCATGTCCACCTCCATTATTTTATAGTAACTGTAGTGAAGAAATTCTTGTTACTAGACCTTGAATCTAAGTACAAAAATTTGCAAGGTCATTTTTATTCCACTTTAGATCATGAAAGGGATGGTATGTTGTGGGTTTTTTTGAGATACATCCCACAATATGAAGCTGAAGGAAAAAGACAAGATGTCTTTGAGTCATTGTATTTTCTCTTTCCCTTGTCTCAAGCTGTCCCCATAGGGAAAAGTGTCCATGGGTATAGCAGCCCATCATAAAATGGCATAAGCCATGAAACTGTTCCAGTGGAACTTGAACAGGTCTGAAATGCTGCCCGTATTACCAAAGAAGTGTGCTATGTACTTTAAGGTTTATATGCTTTGCTATTTAGTTTCTCCCCTACTTCTTATGGCAAGGGGCTCTGGCTGTCATATAACTGCAGGTCTTTTGCTAGGCACTGCAAGACCTGGGATAAAAATCTAACCTAGCAACTTACCACCACAGGATTACGCTTCCAACTATAATGAGAGATTAACCACAGAGTGTAGCAGTATCAATTAACCAGAGTAAGTCATCTAAGTTAAGCAGGCTGCACCTGCTCTAGCCTAGAAGCAGTTGCAAGGCATGCACAAAACCACATTACTCTCTAAACAATAACTTTTCTTCATCATAGCTTATCCTGGAAAGCAGAACTATCATGACAAAATGGTCAGTGGGATTGAGAAGGGAACGGAAGACACAAGTATGGTTAGAAAGCACATGTATTACTGACTGGAATGAAGGACTATTGAAAGCTGCATTTTTCTTAATATTATGAGCAATCTACATTATCCTGTTAATTTCTCCATGCTTTTCACATGAAAATTGATAACTCAAAGAGCTTAGGGCAGCGTCACTGTCAGGGCTGGTCCACATTTGAAACTCCAATTCCGTGGGGAAAAAAAAAAAAACAACAACAACTAAATTTTGCTTTGTTTTTGGCTCCAAATTAGAACTTTTTTTAGAGCAAAACAGTACTGATGGGAAGGACCGGCCAGAAAATAACAGGAACAGATTAAAAGTTTTTCACTCTTCAACATTTTGATAAAATTAGATATTCTTTTGATAGCAATTTGGATTTATTTGGTACTATTGTAATATGACATAATCTAATTAAAGGTCAAACACATTGACTGTAACTGCCCCCCTTTTATAAGTATAATTCTTTTAAAGTAGATGTCAGCAATTGAAGATGAAGGCAATACTCCCCTACAACTTAAACACACCACTGGAAACAGTTACAGTGCTGCTGTGGAGATGTGAGAGAAGGAAAAAGCATCCTCCTTTCCATTACATCACATAGTAGATATGCCACATCAGCTGTGCTGTAAGAAGAGGCTACATTTCTCTCTGTTCTTCTAGTTATAAAAGGTACACCATTGCAAAGTAAAAATGTAGCAACACCACCAATAAAATCAGACTAGGAAAAAAAAAAAAAAAGAAAAAACAAACCAAAAGGTCATGTTATGTCCAAAAGCTGGACACCAGGGGCAATCTTTGGAAAGGCTCTTCACAACGGAGTGGGAAAGCCAGTGTCAGCTGGTCTGCCATATCAATTTACTTCATTAAAATCCAATTCTCCACCACAGGATATGGATGAGATTCCCTGGTGGAGAACTGAAGAGGAAAAATTTGGAAATAAGACAGAAGAGTAGGAGATTTTTTAATGAGTAACAGAATATTCAGAAGCTTAAGGGAAAATGTGGCCTTTCAAATCAATTAGAAGTTCATGGCAATCACTAATGGAAATTAAAAAAAAAACAAAAGTTTGTCTGCATGTTTTAATACCTGTTCAGTTGCTTCTCTCAGTTTTGAAACCTTAGGTGCAATGGGATCAAAGTTAAAGGTATAAATAATTAAGTGTTGCTATTCTTGACTGAAACAAGAATTATATTTTCCTTATAACAGAAGCAAACAGCTCAAAGAAGGAAAAGTCATGATGGCTTCTTGTCTTAAGCAACAGTTTTACTAAACAATCTTGTTTGTGATACATAAACAAGCCTTTGGATTTTAAGAGCACAAAGTTACAGTGCACTAAACCTTGTTAATTCCTTGGGAAAAAAATGCCCATAAGGAATATAACACAATTACCTTTAACAGAAAGTTATTTTGGTATTTCACTACTGTTGTCAAAACAGAGAGGTAGAAGAATGGCATTTTGCTGGCTAATTTCCTAGTTCATCCCATAAAAGCAAAGAAAAAAAGGAAGAAAGGAAAAAAAGGAAAAGAAAGCAAGAATAAATACAGAAAAATGGTTCTTACCCTGAAGAGCGGCAATCTGGCTTGTTTCTTTCAGAGCGATCTGTGAGAAAGGAGGCAGAATATCAGCACAAAAGTTGTTCTTTAGCAATACTAGTACAGAAGTCTTAAAAGAACTGTGACACTCTATGACCAGCAAAAACAAGAGCTGATTCTGTTTTAAAACCGTTTTTCTGCACTGAACTACTCTGCCTGAGACCAAGTAGTATTACTGCAAGTTTAATGTTTGTTACAAGTCCTCTACCCAAAATACAGTGTGTTTATGTTATGTTCTGTATCAATGCTTTGGAAGCTTCCCCTCTCTTTAGCTGAAATGAATAGAACTTTAGTGCAGGGCAAAAATAAGGGAGAAGGAAGAGGGGAAAAACTAAAACCACAGATTACTAAGCGCAAAAAAATCATTCCATGAATCATGGCTGGCAGAGTTCCCTGACAGGATGGGAGGAAAAAAAAAAAAAAAAAAAAATCAGCAGTTGGTTGCAGCAACATCTGCAAATATACTGAATCCAGTGCAGTCCCATCATTAACTCTTTGACTTCTGAATGTTCTAGACACTGAAACTTTCTGTGGTTTTAGAAAGGGGGTTTATATATCCTGGAGCATTTCAAGTAGCTCATCTGCACTAATGAGATTTACTTGCAAATAAGAATCTACTCAATACAATCATATCAAGTCAGGCAAACTTCTTTTGCTGAACAATGTTTCAGTTGCCACACACATCTCTACATACTTCTGATGCTTTCCTATTATTATTTTTTTTTAAATCACCAATATGCAAAGAAAATATATAAAATACTCTAGGAGTTAAGATTATGATAAGTATTACAACATAACTACTGTGTAATTAGAATTCACCTATTACTTATTCCGAGTCCTGAATCTCTTACCACATGACTTGAACTACCCAAAAGAAGCAATTTAAGTGTGAACATATATTCTAGAGTTAAAGGACAGTCTAATCATTTACTAGAAAAAGATTCCCTAAGCAATTTGAACAATATTGTTACAGCTATGTATAATCTTCCCTGACCATGGCGATTTTGCTTTTGATTCCAGCTGTATTTTAAACAGAAAAATATTTTTCCTGTTAGCAAACACATTAGTGAAAAGCTTGTCTACAAGAAACAGCCTAAAAAAAATGTTCATGGACTGTAATTTTAAACTTAAAGCTCTGCACCTAAAATAAAATTCATTCTCTTAATACTGCACATTTATTTGTGTAATTCTATCTCATGTACAGAAGAAATATTTTCCTCTTCAAGTTTTATGTGTTAATTTCATTGTACCTTATTAAGGTGATAAAAAAAATATGACATTTCAATAGTTCTCAAAGAAATACCTAATGCTTTTTCCATCCATAGGTGCTCATACTGAGCTGTCATCGCCATGCTGTGTATAATTTATGGTGTTTCTGACTCACGGAAGTCTCCATTTCACCATGCCTACTCTACTCTGTTAGCTAGAAATAGCACAGTACAGCTCAAAGCAGAGGTGCAGCAACAGTTCTTCCAATAGACGAAGACTCTTTCCATACAATTTGTTCACATAACCTTCTTACCTGTGAGCACTGAAAAAATAGAAAGCAGGTCTTCCTACTGAAATCTACCTGCCACCAGTGTTCCTTGTTATGTGCACAGCCACAACCTAAAAAATCCCTTCCTACTTCTAACCAGTGAGAAGAAAAGTGCTCAGAGCAGATGTAAATAATGCCTGGCAGCTCTCCCTCGCAGCCCACGTCTAGTCGGCAGATCCACCATAGCCAGGCCACACAACCACAACCAGCTTGTTCAGGAAATCAATGCAACTCCCTTTTTTCCTTTGGTTTTATTGAAATGTTGAAACAGGAAATATGATTTTTGCTTTTCTACATTTTAATTATTGTTAAACTTAGTGAAAGCACACTACCCATGTGTACACTGACTTACAAAGCAAAACGGAATCCTGCAAGCCTGAAGCTAGCATTTTAAAGAAATAAAACCTGTAGCTGTTCAGAGTTATTGTGAACTTAATATTTTTGCATTTATTTAGTATCCTGTATAATAAGAGAATCAAAGTGCTGAATTAGTGCTTAAATTTTGAATTCTAAATGCCGGTTTGGCATTATATATAAGGACCAATTCACAATGTCACACACCTCTAAAATGTGAAAACCCTGAAGAAACAGGAATTTTTTAATTATTATTGATATAGATAAACACTCTCTCTCACACATATATACACACTCACACACACATACATATATGTGTTTGTGTTACATCCAAATGCATGTACGTGGATCCCATTCATGCATTTTGCAGGCAAAGCCTTGGCTTAAAAAAGTTGGGTCAAAAAAGGACAGATCAGGAGAAGATTCTCTTTTACCCTGTATGTTACCTCAACAATTTAGATATCTCTTTGTAATCTCTTCTAACAGAGACAAGCAAGAAGACCATATAGATGTAAAAATCTGGAAAACAAATCCTGCACTACAGATTTCCCTCTGTATGGAAGACATGGATTTCTATAAAACACTGCAGGACAGGATGTCTTTCTAGCACAATACTATGTAGGATGCCTTTCTAAACTCTGGAAGCCAATACCGTCTGTCAGATTCAAATGCTTTATGGATCACCATGCACAATGAACAAAGAGAACCAGCATGCAAAATTTCCAGGGGAAAAAAATAGTCCCTCTTCCAGTGACAGATACTACCTTCCAGTAACAGATACTACCTTCCAGATATGAGCTTCCATAGATGAGACACAGCACTGTTGGCCCTGTCCTTGCATTGCTAAGGTAATACAATTCCTTATTGTGTATGTAGCTGCCATCAAATAGGCTAGGGATTCCTAACCAACTAGTGCACACAAGCTAGAGAACTGGATTGTTTGATTCTAAGTTTATTTTGTTTAATGAACTGTTCTTGAAAATCAAGATCATCTCCCTAACCTGATAGTCCAAGGAGGACAGCATGTTGTTTGGGTTTTGTGCTAGCATGGCAGATCTGTTACCAATTTACTGAGTAGTGCACCTCTCTAATGTTATTTACTATTGCAGATTTTTCCAGCACACACAAACACCACAGAGGTGGCTCTTCAGCAGACAGAAACAAAATCCTTCTTCCTATCTGTCAATACACAATTGGCATAGACAGAGACTTACAGTGTCACAGTCCTTAAGAAGTAATCACCCTCCAACCTCCTGCAGTCCAGGCTTGAAGAGATTCTCTCAGTTTCATACCAGCATCTACACTTTACTAAACCTTTTTGTGCCCTTAAACAAATACAGCAAGCTGGGGAAAACACACTATTCTTCTCCAGTAGTAGGATACAGTACAAGTCAAAGAGAGACCAGGTGGAGGAGATGAGGTGGAACAAGTCAGACTCCTGGCTGACACTGGAAAACTGACTCCAAGTTTTAAGCACTATGGAAGAATCAAGGAAAACATCAGGATACAAAGACATGATATTCATACCACAACTGTTTGGCAAGTCTAGTGTTTATTTACAAAATAATGCTGTGTATACTTCATTACTACCATGGATGCATTACGCCTTTTTTCATGTACTCAAAGACTGAGTGGCAGACATAAGTACATTTTAGTTGCTTTTAGAAAGGTTTCCTTAACTGGTGATTCTCTTACTCTTCAAGCATGGGAAAATTATTTTTGTTGTTTGCCTTTAGTATGATAGAACACACTTTTCTTCTAAAGGAAAATACAAACACAACCATTGGAATTGAAATAACCCAACTCGACATTATTTCAGTTGCTTCACAAATCCTAAATAGCTTCATTTTTTGCATGAAGACCACCAAAACACAGAAAAAAAAGGCTTTTAAGGCATTCAGTCATCTCTGGAAGACAAGCAAAGAAAATGAAAAAGGCAAGTCACACTGAACACAGCTATTGGGCTGTTTTTTCTGTTTATTTCACAAGCTTCAAGTGTCTCGTTGCTATGAGTTTAACTGAAAAATATGTTCTCACTAGAAAAAAATGTAAGTATAAACATGAAATGTCATTGAAAAGCAAGTGGAAATTTAACACACATTCTGCTGCTTTGCAACTGCAAAGCTACTGAGGAACTTCCAATGAAATTACCTCCTAAGGTAGGTACCTGGTACCTTCCTACTCTTGACCCCACCACATAGTTGAATTGGTTGAAGGAAGCAAAGTGGGGCAAATACCAGTGATGGCAACTCCACTACTTCCCTAGGCAGCCTGTTCCAGTGCTTGACAAGACTTTCAGTATTCTTGTCCAGTCAAAAACTTCCCTGGCACAACTTGAGGCCATTTTCTCATCATACCACTTGTTAATGTGGGAGAAGACTTTGTAACGCTATTCAGGAATATGTAGTTAGAGCAATCAGCTGTCTCCATCTCCCTTGTTTTTAGCTCCTGACAATGCAGCAGTGGTTTCATAATGAAAAGCAGCATGAGATGCTTTTAACAATAATTCTGTAACAATGGCAAACCTCTAAGTAAACAAAGCAAAAGGAAGAGTGGGCTCTTAAGCAATGCTGGAAACCCCAAAACACAGAAACACACAGAAAAGTCATATTCTTGGAATAGGCAGCTGTTGAAAGAGGCTACATAACTTGCCCTAATCTGAATGTGTGAATCCCCAATGAGCACGCTTAACAAATCTAGATACCAAAATTGATCCAGAAGCTTTACAAGGCATCATGGTGAACTTCTATGGGTCCTACCATTATTTACTAATATGTATCTTGACCATTACCCAGCTTATCATACCTAAGTGGTCCAACAACCCCCATCAGCCAGGTGCATTAGATCTAGTGTCCCAAATTTCTATTTTTAATTGTCAGTGTTGATGGGGCCCTCATGTGTCATGGTAGGCCTGAATAGGCCACAATGGGCTTATATATGTACTGGCTTGCCCAGGCACATTTTTCTGCTCTCCCTCTCTCTGTTTTGGGAAGAAGCAACTGCGGGCAAGAGGACAAAGAACCTGGAGCCACTGAGTCCCAGGACTCTGGCTTGCCCAGACTTGTTTTACTCTTGTTTACATCCTGTGGTAAACAAGGTACATACACTTAGCTTGTGCCTACCTCGTGCAAGGCCTATGTTTTTTCCCAAATTTGGGGTAAAGCAAGCATATGGTTTCACCTAATACGGTCAAGCTTGGATAACTGCCATTCTGATTGGCTATTCTGTGTCCAAAGGCCCATTAGCCTCAGGCTGTATTGATAAAGAGATGAGCAGGTAACACAACGTGCTCTGCCATTATATTTGTGCTTGCCTGCTGCTGCCTGCCACTATTGCTCTCTGTTTCTGGCAGTGTTATGCCTTATCATCTTACTGTCTTCTGCAGCATTATGCTTTGCTAAGCTATAAGCTAGCTCTGCCACAAATTAACGAACTCTTGCTTTGAGTTTGTTTGCCTGAAAACTACACTGCTTCGATTTTACCAGGAACAGGCTCTAAATGCCTCCACATGATCGGCCTGCATAGCCAGCGTGACGTTGTGCTGAGACTGCACATTGCAAGACATCTTGCCAACACCTGAAAGTCTCCTGCCATAAATCAGGAGATTAATATTTGTGAGTAAACACTTAAAGCTTCTTGTAATTCACATAACCTCTTGCCATAAGCAGAAAGGAGCTCCTTGAGTCCATCTAGTGGACAAGTGGTACAACTAACTGCAAGCGCTGTACTGGCCGCAGGAACCTTCTCTTCAAGTTCAATTAATGATTACATTTTTTGCTAGTTATTTCTAGATTCTATATTATTATTTGTATAATGTTTCCATGACCATGCAAAGAACCAATTATTATTTAAAAATAGTGGTTGGGGTGGTAAGAGTTCTGAATATTGAAAATTAATAAACAATATTAATTTTTGAAAATCATCTCTCACATCAATTAATTACCCCTCCATTACATCACGCAAATTAAATTGCAGTTAGTTTTTCTGGGACAAAGATCTGCATTTGTGCAGGATTTTCAATATAGGTTGCTTTATCAGCACTGAGATAAGCACTAACTGCCACTTTTTTTTGTCTTCCACTGTTAAGGCACACTGGTTCACAGCCTCTCTTCCTTCTTTTTAGCACTTCTCTCAGGTAAGGATTCAGAACAATGCAGACTAATTCCATGGTACAAAATCTACCAGAAATCTCACTTAGTTTTATCAGGAACTGTCATACAACAAAACTCATAAAATTGAATGTTTATTTATGCGGTTTAGCATTGTAATGGCTGAGTTCCTTCGCAGCTGTTCAAAAGGCAGAAGGCTCAAGGAAATATTCAGGAGAGAGTTGGAAGAAATTTTTTTCATTCAGTTTACGCAGTTTCCCCTTTACTTCAAAAGGCCACAAAACCAGGACACACTCAAAGTTTACAACTGTAAAGGCAGACAGTTTTTACATTTGCTGAAATTCTACACCATGCTGCTGAATTCCAGAACAGCACATTACAAGAAAGAAAGTAGTCACAACATCATACCCCTTCAATAAAAATGACAGTTTTAATACTAAAAAGTAAAGGCGTCTTGCAAGCACATATCATTCCTGCAAGTTTTTATACTTGGAGTAAGGCTTTTTACTCCCCATTATTAAGTATAATTGACATATGGCTAGGGAGGGGACTCCAACATATATCTAAGAACCTCTGTGTTTGAACCTTGAAGCCTACTGATGACCATGAATCTTCTACTTACTCAAAGACCATATTCTTTAATTTGCTAAAGACAAAACAATAAACTGAAGTTACCTTTAAAGCCTGTTGTGTACTTGTACAATACACAAGTGAAAAAGAATTTACAACAGAGGCCACATTCACTAGCACTACATTTGCTGCTGATTTGTTTTATGACTCTGAATTTCCACCCCCTTATTCTGTCTCCTGTGTTACTCCTGCACTGCAACCGTCAAAGTGTGCATGCATCAGTGTGAACATATGTGCCAGCATAAGAGTGGGGCTGATATAGAAACCTGAGAAAGGAAACAGATTGTGTAAGCTCTTACTGCTTCTTAAAACGGGACATGTTATAGGAACCTTGATCAAACTCAGCATCAGGAACCAGCCTTGTCCCCAGTCCATGAACAGTTAACAAGTATATAAGCAATTTAATACAGGCAGCATATGCATTTTACCACAACTACAGCTTTCACAACACCTGCTAAAGAGGGAAATTTAGGATACAATTGTTTCTAAAGCTCTTTTTTCCAATAAATTAGCAACATCTGACAGTACAAATGCCCACATCTCCACACAAGATATCCCAGCTAGTCAGCACAATGTAATTCTTAAATTATGTACTTCAGGTATAAGCAGACATATGTATCCACACAGCACCAAAATCACATTGGGAGCTACTCAAGATGAGCTCTCCTGATTTTTTTTATACTTTCATGAGGAAAATAAAAATTTCTCAATTTTTAGAAAGAAGACTTATAGCTACAAATTATTTCTTTCTTCTCTAGGTATCTCAGAAATGTTAGACGTACCCTTCTGAAAAACACTTCTCTGATGATCCTAGCACTAGCAAAAAAAGATTACCTTTCAAGAGCATGCTACTACCTTTCTTCCCAAATCAAATGTTCAGCATGCCTGCAGAGGCCATCTATACTCCACGACAAGAGAGCTCAGCATTTTACTGTACGGTACATCTGCCTGCCACAGGGTACTGATACACAACATACAACAAATGCAATACAGTTTAATTTGTCACAGGATCAAAGGATGTTAGGGGTTGGAAGGAAGGTCCTTAGATGATTGAGTCCAACCCCTTGCTAGAGCAAGACCATAGAATCTAGCTCAAGTCACACAGGAATGCGTACAGATGGGTTTGAAAGTCTCTAGAGGAGGAGACTACACAACCTCTTTGGTGCTCCATGACCCTAACAATAAAGAAGTTCTTCCTCATGTTGAGGTGAAACTTCTTGTGCTGTAGTTTATATCCATTGCCTCCTGTCCTATCACAGGGCACAACTGAGAAGAGTTTGTCCCCTCCCTCTTGACACCCATCCCTCAAACCTGTGTTTTCTACACTGTATTTACAAAGCATCTTATAAACATTTATACACCACATCCAAGATTCAAATGTATTCAATTACTGCTCTCCTCAGGGCTTTTCCCTCCTTGTGGACCAGCACATCCAGCACCAAGTACCTCCAGCTTTGAACATTTGTGTGTAGGTGCACCTAGCTGTTAGAACATGGCCCCTACTGCACTAATTTAGGCTACACTCCATGCCTGGAAACCTAAAATATGCACAAATAGTACTGATGAATGACTGAGCCAATTGTGATTAAAAGCTTCTGAAAAGAATATAAAAAGAGCTATTTTATTTAAATCTTCTACAGTGCATTTGGCTTCTTTGTTTTGGATTTTTTTTCCTTCCACCCTCCCATTTTCCACTTTGTTAAATTAATTTCCTAAACTTGTGCATTCCTAGCCACAGGCTAAATAATTTGAAGACATGAGTGCAGGGGATATCACTTCCACCATTTAAGCATTTTCCTCTGACCTACACAGTACAAAACGAAGTGTTGAAGAAACAACATTTGTTGCATAAGTTTCAGATAACATCAATTTTTGAGAATTCATGCCCTAACTTACTACTTTCACATGATGGAATCCTCATCTACTATGCAATATAGTATGATACAATACACTGGATGGGAAATACTTTGGAAATTTCACCCTTCCCATCCTGCCTGCAAATGCCACAACCCTGCCTCACTGAACAATTAAAAGTTTTCTGAATTTGCTTACCTAAAACTATGTTTTGATAGTTCGGACAGGAATTCTCAACAACAAATACCTCCAGTACAATCTTATGCATTATGCACTTGGAAGTGTCATTTAATGCACGTGAGACACAGATTCACAACACAGTGCTGAACAGCAGTATTGGCAGAAGACATTCACATTTCTGTATTACTAGAAACTAATTCAGCTTTAAAACAAAAACCCAAGAAAAATCTTTTCTTGATGATTTCATCCTGTGAAGCCACTGGCAGCAACAGAGATGACACTGCTCCTTGTATAGGAATTGGACATTATGGGGAGTTCAAGTGCACAGGTCTGCATTTTGAGAGGAATTTGGAGACTCAGGGAACAAAATGACACAGATAGAAAGACAATTACTTTTTTTTTTTTTTAAAGAGATTGTAACACACTCAACCATAAAATAACAACCTCTATAAAAACAGAAGAAATGTACCATGAAAATAATTATATTTATTTCTCTTAAGAGAAATATTCAATATACTGTTTTTGGAATACTTTGTGGTCTCTTGCCACTATTTATGATAAAAGAATCCCAAAATTGTTTACTCAGTCCATATAAAGACACCTAATAAGAAGATTCTTAATTCTCAATGGTTCTGTTGCAAGTCCTGATTTTCTACAAAATCGCATTTGAAATCAGGCTATTAACAAAATATTTTTCTCCAGCGACATTGGTAATTCTTCTCAACAGCCACACAGAAATACAAAACTCTGGGAAAGTGTATGTAACAGCTTCTTCCATGCATTGGATTTTTCTTAAGTACCACAAAAAGGATTATTCCCCAAAAGGTTGCTTCCACTTTATTGTGAAAGAAAGATTACAAGATCTAGAAACACCATAAAAGGAACTAATTCAAAGGTGTAAAAATTGACTTGTAGAAAAGCCTGGGTGAGGCACTTGGTGCCATGGTCTAGTTGATTGGACAGGGCTTGGTGATAGTTGGACTGGATGATCTTGGAGGTCTCTTCCAACCTGGTTGATTCTGTGACTCTATGGCAATAAACTGTTGCAGGCTGAGGTAACCCTCATCCATTAGTACATCCTGAAAACTTGTGCAACTCTAAGCTAGTATCCCACCGAATAGGAAGTCCAGCACTTGTCTGTTCTCAAAACTTGTCTTACTTTTAATGCACATTATTTGATAGCAAAGACGTCAGCACCCAAAATTATTTTTTTAAGATGTGAATCACCTAGCTGAGTGTCTGAAGACATTTTACTGAAGTGTGAGATGATTTATTTACATCTACTCCAAGATTGTTAAACATATAGCAAATTTCCTTTAAGGTACCTTAGACTCCTCCATTAGTGGAGTAGCATCTGTGTGTGTAAATCTGCACGTGTCCATCGGTCCTTGAGGACTGTCCTGCCCAGAAATCACTGTGTACAGCTGGATTCCTTGCACTGTGATTTCACCTTGTGCACAGGGCACATTTGTGCAGCAACTCAGATCACTCTGTAGCTAGGTCTTTTGTACCACCTCAGTCCACAGGGAAAATAAGGGTGTGCAGACTCATTTGGCCAACACTAAATTAGGGTCTTACTCTGACTTGAGACAGGAATTTGAAAATGAAACCCAGTTCAAACAGTGGGAGCACATCAAAAATCCTTCTAATCAGTAAGAGTGACAAAGAGCAGATTATTACTTTTACATGTGGTCTCTGTACTTTAGGCAAGAGCTGACTGCACTTGTCTCCAGGGCCCTGCAAAACTACAGTATTTTACATTCTTCTCATCTGTTTCTCCATATTGTTAGAAATTGTACTTCCTCCTCCTTAAGCCTCTCCAAAACTACACTACAGAAAAAACACCTGTTATTAAAGTGATACTTTTCTAGCTGCTCCCAGCCTTGACATTGAGTTAGTGCATCTTCTCATCAGTCTAAGTGCAAATTCCACCCATTCTACTGCTATTCACTGTAACAGGGAGCAATTTCATTACTGTCCACATAGATGCCTCAGAAACCCTAGGGCAGCTTTAAACAAATGAGCAAAAGGACAACAAAGCCAGAAGTATCTGAAAATCCTGCAGATAAACACATGGTTTCTGGGTGCTCTGGTAGTGCTGCCAGACACTGTTCCAGTTCTTTGCTACATTGGAGAAACAGCAGTTGTCCTACTTGCTTCCTAGACCTCTCCTCTTCCCACTCCTGTGCACGCAACAAAAAGGTCTACACATCCTATTGGAGGCATCCAACCTCTATAATACATTAGTAAGTACTTCTATTTTGCTACAGTGCCAAGAGTAAAATACTATGATGCATGCCAGTTTTCAATAATGGGTTCACCAACATCAAGCTAGTGGACAGCAAATAGAGAAATGAAGCATGTCTGATGTCATGTATCACAGCAGCAGCTACCATACATTTCCCAGAGATGATATTGGTGATCTCCACCAAGATTCATACATCAGCATGAAAAAAACAGACTTTGTAATGATGAAATTATGCCTATGAATGCCAGATATATGAGGTCTGCAACATTATCCCATATCATTCAGTGATATCTGTCCACACTCGTAGTGACAACACTCCCAAGAACCATCTTGACATAAACAAAGGATGTTACAGTTTACAGCAAGTGTCCCATCCTCAGGAGCTACATTCTCAGATCAACATCACCATTCCAGCGTGGAGATCACTAAGCATTTTGTCAAACACACTATACTTGCAAAGGTTGAGGAGCTTATGACAAATGACAAAGCTCAGAGCATCTACCTTAGATAAACTGTGATGCCTGACAATGCTGTTTTCCAAGTAGTAGGCAGAAGGAAAGATATTTTCCCCAAATTTTGCTTGGATCCCAAGTCCTATGTATCTGTTAGTTTCTCCAATCTAGATTTACAGTTCAGCTACAAAATTAAGACAGCACATCGATGAAGCAAATTATTATGAAAAAGTCATGAAAATGTTGACCTTGTTTCCAGGTGTTTGTGTCCCATCAACCCAACAGGATTAGTCTACAGCACTTTAATAATGAGTAACATCACAGCACACTGTACACTCAAAGATTCTTGTAAATGATTTAGCACAGATGTGCACAACTTGGATCAATTTCCATATGCAGATCTGTAATACTGAGTGCTCAGTTTTTAATGGCAGACAGAGTGCATGATGAATACAAATTTATCACCTTCAGCAAATAACTTAATTTTAGCTTACCTCTTATATAGGCAAAATAAAGCCAAATTAAAAAAAAAAATAAAATCAAAGGGTTTATTTTAGGCATACAATATTCTGTCTATAAAAATGGATTAGAAACCTCTTTGCAGGAAACACAGTGCTTGAAAATTTACCTAAGTTTTTAAGACTGTGCTCAAAGCCATATTGAAGGAAGCAAGACATAGATAAGAAATATATGATCGCAATTCAAGAACTAGTGAGTACCCAGTAAAAATGCCAACCAGTATGTAAGAGGCAGGAACTGGTTTTCTTTTGTAGTGAATAGTTATGTTCCTTACTACCATGTAGTTGGTATTTTTTACCAGATGCTCATTAGATCAAAAGGGTATGTGGACTCAAAAAGGATTTCAATTCATGAAAGATAAATCCAGTGACTTATCAGGGCCTCTAAGAAGTTGCTAAGACACTGACTGACGAGGGAAAGGAATATCTCTGTGTAAGAATAGAATCTTAGGAGGTATTTGGTGCATACTTTCCTGAAGACATTTGTAGGCAATTTTAAGGAACAAGCTACTCGAGAAGACAAAGCTTTTGGCTGATTCTGTATGATGTTCCTAGGAAAGTGAAAATTACAAAAGTCTTGTTTCATAGTTGCTTGGTTGAAAAACAAACAAACAACACCAAAACCAAACAACAGTTTGCATACTGGGGTACACACAAACTACTATCATGGCTCTAAAAGGATGAGGCAGTACACCCTATTAAATATAGGGGTGACAAAGTCAATCATTTGATAACTTCTGCACATTCTGATCCAATCCCATTTTGTCTAAAAGTCTCAACAAAATGACTGAAGTGGTAACTCACAAAATAAATGCAACCCCTTAAAAACCTCAGGGGGAAAAGAGTCAGTGGAAAAGAAGATTTGCCATATCTGTTGCATTCAGCTTCTACTACAGTGTGAACACTTTCAGCCTTGCTTTCATCTAGCCCTTCAGGCTGAACTCAAATATAGCTACATATAGCCATAGAAAGCAGGCGTAGATTTGTTTAATAACATATGCAAGACTTTATAAAACAGTTTAGCTGAAGTATCTTATTTAGAATTCCATTAAATCTTCTGAAATGATCCTAAGTTCCCAAGAGAGTAAGTCAAATTGGTGGTTTTAGAATAACACATGCAATCCATACAAATCTCTGCTGACTTACATCATCTGAAACAGCAGTGGTGTTACACTAACATCAGATATTCAATTTTAAAATATCAATAACCATGAAATCCTGTGTCTTTCAAAATGTATACAACATTGGAGGGGGGAAAAAAGAATTTTTCCTGCTGTGTGATACCGACCACCAAACCTCTGCTCTCCTGCAAAACTTATTTTTGTCCCTCACTTAAGGATGCTTGCCAAGCATAAACCACAGATAAACAGATGATATATTGTCTTCCTAAGTCCACTGTTGGAATGCTTGGGTAACTTCAGTGCAAGCTGTTTTTCATGAGAAGAGTGAAAATGTTACCCAGCAACAAGGTCAGTGCTGCTTCCACTCCATTTTTACAGAGTTTGAGAACCCAGATAAGCAAGACAGGACTATACAGAGAGAGGGTTTTGAAGGGGCTGAACTTTTTAGCCTGGTAAACATGAGGCAAAGGAGCTATGTAACAACAGCAAACTTGGAGGGTAGCAACAAAGATCTCAAACACAAACTTTTCCTGGTGTTAGTGGACAATATTACAAGGGGCAACAGTTGCAACCGAGGCTTGGGAGGTTCAGGCTGAACACAAGTTAAAATCCTTTCAGTAGGAGGTAATGTGGTATTAAGAGTGGGTTGTCCACAGAGGCAGTAAGTATCTCTGTCTGGGGACACTTTTCAAGACATAGCTAACAAATCTTTGGCTGAAAGGATTGAACCTTGGCAACAGTCCTGCTTCAAGTGGGAGGCTGGAGTAGGTGACTCCATAGCTCCGTTCCAGCCAGCACTTCCATGGCCAAAACCACGAAACCATTGAAGTAAAGAAACTAAACTATGCTAAAGGTAAAATCACTGTGTTTCACTACAGATAATGAGCATCAACAGAAGCAAATGATAAAAAATGCCTTTAAGTGCTATCAAATAAAATCTATTTTTGTATGGCACATACTATATGAGATACTTAGTCCAACTACACACACAACTACATCAACTTTTAATGCAGAGTACAAACACAACTTCTCTGTTCTTTCCAGATTTTAAATCAAGGCAGAAGAAAATATTGACAACTTTGTTTACAAATATCACAGGGTTTTTTTCCATCTGTAAACAACTACCACTGTGGTAAGAGCTTCTTGCAAGGAGGTTATGACTAATTCTCCCCTTTGCCAACTACCCCTATTCTTTATGCCACAATCTTGATTTATCACGTTACCTTGACAGGAAATGATTGCTTGCAACACAGTTACAGCATGGTCTTTGGGCAATCCCAGCTCAATGGGTTGTTCTTTTGGCTACAATCTTGCCATTACTTACGCAATGGCACATTTTTGTGCCTTGCTTCGCCTATAACCAAAATGAGGAAGGTTTATTTAATCACCTAATAATAACAACAACACTTACTACTATTCATCCTCCTACAGTTTTCTCAGCTGGGGAATCACCCTGTTGACTATCAGAAGTTACTAAGTTATTTTCCTTACAGCAGCCTTCATTTATAGAACGGTTGTTTCTTCAGAAGACACAATATTCTCTGTGGTTTGACCTACGCTCCCAGGCAAGTAATTGCAAAGAGGTTTTTTTTTTTCCTTGTCACTGACAGTACACTCGAATTTCAAGATATGTTGGTGAATTTCCAAGTATGGGCTACATTTTTCAATTTCCACAAAAGCCTTAGTTAGTATCTCACATTTATCTCAAGCATGTAAATCAAAGACCATGACATTTAGAGGAAATGTGTGCAGTAACTTTAATCAGCTATGGAAAAAAGGTCTAATAAAGTAATCTTTTCATCATTACACAATACATCATGTTAGCACCAGTTAGAGATTATTATAGAAGAATTGTACTATTTGTGTTGGTTTTGTTTGTTTAATTACTTATTTTTAAGTCTTCTACTGTGGTGTTGCCTCAGGCATTTATTAAAACTGAAGCCCTGAATCCTGCATTGGGACTACAAAACCAAGACAGACTGAATCCCAGGAAAAAAGAGGGAAGAGATGTCCAGCTGACAATCAACTCTACTGCTTCCTGAATTTGTGATCCAACCGATTAAATAAATAAATACCTAAATACTCTCTCCTACCTCCCAATTCTCCTCTCAGACCTCTTTTTAAGGGCCTCTTATGTACATGATCATAGGTTGAACTTATGCATTTATTCAAGAGAGCTGATCTGTTCTGTCAAGATTTTTTTTTCTTCTCTGAAAAAGAGATGGTGGGTGGTTATTCTCATTATGGACAGGCAAAACCATTTCCAGACAGCACTGAAGGACACAGGCATGCAGACAAGTCTCTGGCTGAAAAAGGCTAACTTCTGTTCCGCAAGATGCAGATATTTCAGCTCAGTTAAGATTTTAAGAACATAGCAACTACATCTTAGAACCACTTTTTTCCTAATCATGCTTTCTCTCTGCTCCAGGGTCACTTCCATACCCTTGGGAAGTACTAAGGTCAAGCTGTTAACCTTACAATTGGTGAACCCATAACGCCATCATCACTTAATCAGCCTCAGACTTAAGAACTCCATGAAGAATTTCACACCATCTTTACCTTTTAATGCCCAACACGTATTTTGCATTAACATAGGAAAAATTGCTAAGCATTCTTGTATCAAATTCTTCTTTAACTGCAAAAAGTCCACAATGCTAGCAAATTAATATTCACTGAATTTCATCAGACATACTGCATAAGTGTACCCACATAATCGCTCAGTACGTTGAGCAGTGAGATAGTCAACCTTAATTTGTTATACTGGATGCATCTTACTGTTCTCAGCTTCCAAAACAAGTCAGCACCAGTTTGACTCACCTGGATCTTGTTTTGGGAAAAAAACTGAAAAGAAAAAAACAAAACAAAAAAAAAACCACCCAAAAATAATTAAAAAAAAAACCCAAACCTCCACCTCAACGTGCTCAGTCAACTGACCAACCAAAAGTAGATTATTTTGCCTATAATCTAACACAGACCATGACAGTTATAAAAAGATCCAGAAGAAATGTCACGGAGAAACAGAAATTGTGGGGTGAAGTAAAAATCCAGAAATGTTTCACCCAGCATAGCAGAATTCATGTGCAAACTTTGCAGTATCTGTGTGGGAACAAACCACAGACAAGCATTTGTGATGACTAAAACAGAGCAATACTAAATTTAATCAAAGCCTTGCCTTGTATTATTGGTCATCTATACTTTTAACCACATATTGAAATACAATTCACAATAGCTCCTCATTATTAAACAGTCTTCAACCTGGAGAAGAAGAGGCTCAGGGGAGACCTTATTGCTCTCTACCACTACCTGAAAGGTGGTTGTAACCAGACGGTGGTTGGTCTCTTCTCCCAGGCACCCAGTGACAGAATAAGAGGACACAGCTTCAAACTACACCAGGGCAGATTTAGGCTGGACATTAGGAAGAAATTCTTCACAGAACTGCCTATTGGAATGGGCTGCCGGGGAGGTGGCGGAGTCACCATCCCTTGAGGTGTTTAAGAGGAGGCTGGATGAAGCACTTAGTGCCATGGTTTAGTTAATTAGAAGGGTTAGGTGATAGGTTGGACATGATCTTGAAGCTCTTTTCCAAACTGGCTGATTCTGTTATTATGTCTATTATCAAACAGATTTCATAACTGACTTCTATATTTGACTATTTCATTTTATTTTTAAGTAAAGAAACATCTGCCACATCCATAATTGACTACTTTCTCTTTTTTCCCCTCAAGGAAAACTGACCAGAATTCAAAGTGAAATGACACAAATATGAACAAATATTTAAATGTCTTTTGAACTTCAGATAACATTAGAATACTGAGATACTCCATTAGCTCCAATATGGTGGCAATGATACACAATTAACCAATGTATTTCATAACTAAGATTCTACTACATTCACTCTAAACTTTCCTGCAAGTCCACTTATTTTAAGTCAGTAGTCACAACACAAAAAGTTAGGAAAACTAAGAAAGTACACAAGATTAAGGCCCAAAGTTAGACTGGAGAGTGTCAGCAAGCATATGGTGAAACAGGATTTTAGGGATTGGGGTTTTTGTCTTTTTTTTTTTTTTCATATTGCTGTTGAGTTGTTGTACCCACTTTATTAAGAACTAAATTAAAAATCCAGTGTAAATCCAGTGTTCTCTATTAATTGCTAGAGAAATGATACAAACAAAAATATGCAACAAGGAAGAGAGACACTGATAGTGTCATTTTACTTACTTGTATTGCAGTAAAAAACCTCAAAGGTTTACAGCAAGGCCTGCTTCCTTTTCCACAGCAGGTGTCTAAATTATACAGCTTAATGAACCTATGAAGCTACTTCTTTTCTCAGTTTTTAATGTATCCTAGTTCTCCTCTCAATCACTTTAAAAGCTTATATATAATATA
>WAAF01017042.1:0-14806 GCA_013400475.1 Tricholaema leucomelas | reverse complement strand
CAAATCGGCGTAGATGGCAGAATCCCCCTTCGCGACATGTGGTGACAGAGCACCTCAGAAAGAACCAAGTCAGACGAATGGCCTCATTTTGCAAAAAACCTCATAGACCCCTGGGCCAAAGAGTATGGCACAGAGTGAGCATATCATATCCACTATCATGCACCGGTGTCTAGGAAAATCGAGTGGTAGAATGGACTGCTAAAAACTACACTGAAAGATTGGTATATATATTTATCAATACCTACCAACTTAGCACCAGAGGATCTGACAATCAAGCTGGCCACGCCCAAGCAAAACTCCCGTGTATTGTATAAGAGGATAAAGTCTCCATATTTCACAGAAGAATATAATAGGGAAAACTGCTCGAGTTAGTGCTGGTTCAGGAAAAGCCAAACCTGTCCAGGAACCTGGGTGTATTTCGTAGGTGATGCAGAAGAGTAGGAAAGTCTGAGATCTTCCTCAAGGGGATTTCACTTTGGGTGAGAATAGCTAGTGAATTAAAATGTGTGATGTTAACTACTACAGGACCCCGCCACTTTGTGTTATCACTACTGCAGCTGCAATGTGTCGTATCAATGTTATTACAGTAAAAATTGCTCAAATCAATGAGGAATGGACTTTGATGAAACCAAGTGAGGGGTGGCAGTGATGAAATTTGAATTGGCTTCAGCAGCAGCTGCCCAGCAACTTTCTCAAGATCAACTCACAGGCTGTGAAGCATCTGTCATGCCAGATTCACAGCCTATGTATATGTATTGTTATACATATATGTATGGGTATAGGTATAGCACTATGTATAGTTATAGGCATAGCTATAGGTGTAGGTATAATAATAGGTATAGGTACAGGTGTAGGTATATACATAGAGCAAGAAAAGTAATAGTTGAAAAGTGTAGATCTAAGCATGATGTAAATGTTATAGAATAAGGGATGATAATATCTTGGGTTCAGCTAGGATAAGGCTAATTTTTGGGAGGAGCTGGAGGAGCTACAGCCAGGAAAACTGAACTAAAATAGCCAGTAGATGGTATTTGACCCCATATTGATGTCATACACAACATGTAAGTGGGAACGGGACTGGAAGGGTTTGGCTGGGTGGTATGAGACCCCAAGCATTTTCACTGACTCAAACAGCACCACTGAGGGGCAAGGGTGCACAGGGTCCTCTGCTCAGACCCAGAGGCTGTGCTCTCTGCCCATGCCTGCCATGCAGGGGGTGAGAGCGAAATAGGGGACTTCCAGAGAAGCAGGAGAGATCAGGGGGCCAGAGAAAGCCATGCTGCTCCCACCACTGCTCCACTCTGGTCCACTCATCTCTTCTCTGTGTACTCTGCATGGCCCCACACCTCTCTGCTCCCCCAAAGCTGCTTCTCTCCACTCCCTACTGCTGCCTTCCTCCCAGAAAGAAGCCACATGGCATGGCCCTGCTTCGCACACCTGTGGCCTACAGAAGACCACAGAGCAAGGCTCTCCTCCTCAGCTACAGCCTCCAAGAAACTTGGAACTACACCTGCAACAATGTAAAGATTTTCAAACTAGGGAAATGGTGATGTCCCTTCTCTTTGATATATATTTTCCCCACTACTTTCCATTTCCATTTTTCCTCTGCTCTGGTCCAGTCTAGTAAACTCAGATCATCAGCCATTTGGTGTCATTTTGCCTTTATTTACACAAAGGTCCTTAGCACCAGCACTCCCTGTCCCATGCTGATTAGGATTGGTAAGTGGATAACTGGGTCCTGACGGATTATCCCAGCTGGATGTCAGGTTTTGTGTGGTGAGCAGTGATGTTGTACATTACCCATTTTGTATATTATTTCATTAGTATTATTGTTGTTTCTGTTGTTTCTTCTTTCTTCAAGGTGTTCTGTTAAAGTCTCTTCATCTCAATCCAAAGGTTTTTACCTTTTTCTCCTGATTCTCATTCCTATTCAAACACAGAGGGAAGGAGTGAGTGAGCAGTCATGTGGTTGTTAGTTGCTGGCTAGGTCTAAACTATGACAATATTTGTCAACTATCAGAACAACTCTCAGAAGATATGTTAAATGGTGGAGACAAAGAAGACTAGAGCTATGATATCCTTTCTAGTTTATAACATATGTTACTTTTTCACCAAGTGCCAGATAACAATTAGAATAAAATTATTTGAAATCATAAAGTTTGTTTCAGGCATTTTTTCCTGTAATAGTAAGCCTTGAACTATGAATTTAAAAAACTAGAAGGAAGTATCTGTAATTAGGTTTCATTAATTTATCTTGTTTGGGCTTCTTCAACTTGTAAATGGGCTTCATGACAGTAGTGGATCCTGTGTAAGTCGCAGGATTCTGCATGAATACTCAGTAAGAGTCATGAAGTATCTGTATACAATAATAGTCATATTAAGTAGCATAAAATCATTTAGGTATCTTAATAAAATGGTAGATCCTTATTCACTTATATTCTGTTCATTGTACATTCACATAGAGTCAATGAAAACACGTTTTGCAGGTAAACCCGAATTAATCATTCCTGCAATTCCCACATAGTAAAATGTCTTCTTAAAAATTAATTAGCAATATTCCACATTTTCCTTTAAGTACAAACATCATCACTTTAAAAAAAAATGTAGACTTTTTCTGGCAACAAGGAATATAGATCTTAGTTTAATTATGGTCTGATTTTTTCTTCCCACTAGAATGCTCTTCTGAAGATGGGGGGAAAAAAGCCAAGATATGTAAGCAATGTCTTAAGTCTGGACAGATGGGCAGAGTCCAATGGGATGGCATTCAATAGCTCCAAGTGCTGCACTTTGGCCACAACAACCCCATGCAGAGATACAGGCTGGGGTTGGAGTGGCTGGAGAGCAGCCAGACAGAGAGGGATCTGGGGGTGCTGATTGATACCCGCCTGAACATGAGCCAGCAGTGTGCCCAGGTGGCCAAGAGAGCCAGTGGCATCCTGGCCTGCATCAGGAATGGTGTGGCCAGCAGGAGCAGGGAGGTCATTCTGCCCCTGTACTCTGCACTGGTTAGACCACACCTTGAGTACTGTGTTCAGTTCTGGGCCCCCCAGTTTAGAAGGGACATTGAGATGCTTGAGCGTGTCCAGAGAAGGGCGACGAGGCTGGTGAGAGGCCTCGAGCACAGCCCTACGAGGAGAGGCTGAGGGAGCTGGGATTGTTTAGCCTGGAGAAGAGGAGGCTCAGGGGAGACCTTATTGCTGTCTACAACTACCTGAGGGGTGGTTGTGGCCAGGGGGAGGTTGCTCTCTTCTCTCAGGTGGCCAGCGCCAGAACGAGAGGACACAGCCTCAGGCTGCGCCGGGGGAAGTTTAGGCTCGAGGTGAGGAGAAAGTTCTTCACTGAGAGAGTCATTGGCCACTGGAATGGGCTGCCCAGGGAGGTGGTGGAGTCGCCGTCCCTGGAGCTGTTCAAGGCAGGATTGGACGTGGCACTTGGTGCCATGGTCTAGCCTTGAGCTCTGTGGTGAAGGGTTGGACTTGATGATCTGTGAGGTCTCTTCCAACCTTGGTGATACTGTGATACTGTGTGATACTGTGATACTGTCTTAACTATTAAAGGAGTTTAATTCAACTAAGTTTCCTAATATGCTGGATAAAATCTAGGTAATCATAGAATCATAGAATGGTTTAGGTTGGAAGGGACCTCAAGAATCATCCAGCTCCAACCCCCCGCCATAGGCAGGGACACCTCCCACTAGAGCAGGCTGCTCAAGGCCTCATCCAGCCTGGCTTTAAATGCCTCCAGGGAGGAAGCATCCACAACCTCCCTGGGCAACCCGTTCCAGTGTCTTATCACCCTCACTGTAAAGAACTTCCTCCTAACATCCAGTCGGAATCTCCCCTCTTCCAGCTTAAACCTCAGCTTTTTGTAAGACTTGAGGCTGAGGTAGCTGTGTTATTAGTACTGTCATAAGTATAACTACAAGGTCCAGCATCGGACAGTATTCAGATATCAAAGTAATTTGTAACAAACAAATATTTCTAAATAGGTTTTCAAACCCCACTGGCTTAGTTTGTGGTGGAATGAGATGAAATCAGGCATGGTATGAAGAAAACTATTCATAAATTATTTTAATGTAACTTCAAATAATATGGAGATTTTATGCATTTGGGTCAACCAAAATCATACTAAATATGTTCACTGCTTCATTCTAACGAGTTTAAAGCATAGTTCCTGTATTTTTTCTTCAGTCCATTTTTTTGTTGTGTGAATATGTCAGCATAATATATTACTGTGGAACAAGTACTTTAATTCCTGAAAATAGCCAGATCTAAGAGGCATTTCTGAAGTTTTGTTCTAGCCTGAGTTCCTGTTGAGGGATTAAGATATAAGCATTGAGACAACGACTTTTCTGAATGTAGTCCTGATGTTTTAGCAAACAGATAAAATGTGGGCATGTTTTTCACCAGTAGAAATGCCAGATTTACCTTTAGGTAGACAGATCTATCCCTCCAGGGAAATGTAAGTTTGAATCTTGTCAGACACTAGGGAGAATTTTGCCTAACAGTTCTGTATTATGAGTTTTTGCAGTGAACATGGAAGAGAACACATCAAGAACTTCTAAAAAGGCCAAGCTTTGATTTATATGTGCTTATGGTTGAGAAATTAATAGAGCTAGACAGAGTGTTTTCTTGGTCATCAAGTCATTTTCCTTCTCTGAAAGGTGTCTTTAGAGCTAATGTTGGATAACATGAAGAAATAATGAGAGCAGAAGTTTCCCTTCACACCTGTGAGAACTTTCTTCAGTAATGATAGAAATGAATGTCCCTTCATGACAAATGTAATGGTCTGGCTATCCATTCTTTACCCTTGCTTACTGAAGAAGCAGATTTGTGTGACCAAGATATGTCTTTGCTCCTTTTTACTACCCTGGTCCTATAGTGACACTGGAACCTTCCCACTGAATCTTTTTTAATATTGAGTAGAATAGAGGTCTACAAAGTCCTAGGCACAGCAATTTTCACAAACATATGTGGAAAGTAACATAAGACATATGCCATTAATACCTCTGGAGCTGCATCATCCACCTTGAAAGAAAGTAGTCTAAAACTTAGCCTCTCATTTTCTACATCTACAATAAGTACTTAACAGTTGGATTTATTTTACTGTGCAATGAAATAATTAAAAAAATCCTGTCTCTACAAACATAGAATCAAAGAATTGTAGAATCAATCAGGTTTGAAGAGACTTCCAAGATTATCGTGTAAAATAAAAACAATCAAGACCTTAGAAGTCTAGCACTAACACTAATTTACAAGATCTATGTTTACATGGAACAAAACATTTTTTTTAGAATAAAAATACGTTATTTGTCATGTGGGTATATACCATAATTTTCAAATTTTGTCTTGCATGAAGAGCTTCTTTAAGTGTCTCTACCTTTAAACTTAGTATGGAAAATGCTTACCCTTTGAAAACATAGTTTAAGCAAATGAACAGTAAGTGTAAAAAATTTATTTCACAAGTTACTAAAAATGCTCTTTCAAAAACTGAGTCTGTAAAATGAAAACATGCCCTTTGTACAAACTCAGCTAGCTGCAATGTCTCTGAAATGAGTTGGTCTATGGACTGCCTGTCTATGAAAAAAAGGAGTATGTTGTCAGTTAAAGGTTAACTGCTGGACCCTGAGATGGAAACTGGATCCCAGTGGGAAAATCCCACCTAGGGGGAGGCACCAGATAATTTTACTCACTTCCCTTTCCTGCCTACCTTCTATTTAAGGGGCCAGAACTTTCAGCTTGCTCTTTTTTTCCTTTCACTTTCCTGTGGGTGGACAGGTTTTTGCTGGTTGTGAGCTGTTTGCCACATAGTTGAGCCTCATCCATTTCCATCCGCGATCTGGTTTTGTATTTCAGGTAGTTGTAGCCTCTTCTTCTCCAGGCTAGGTGTTGTTTGTACAACACTTCTAATGTATGAAGTACCATGAGATAATTATTACTTTATCAATATCTGTGTTACTTCTTTTAGCTTAAACTTCCATAAAACAGTGAGCTATGTAAATGAAAGTGATGTTCAAAAAAGTGTATCAAGACTGTTTTTTTTAATGGCCATGTCAATCCTCTCACTAGCATACTCAGCAAACAGAAACTAGCCAAGCCAGATGATACTAAGTAGAGCTTCAAAGAATGATGGCAACCCTAGAGATTTTGAAGCTAATCATAGAGGATTAATGGGAGTTGGAGAAGTTACTTTTTAAAAAAGCCAACTAGCTTTTCTTTTTCATTGCTAATTATTCAAGAAAGACTAAGAACAAGTGTACACTGCAGTAGGACAACATATTTTTAAGCACTACAATAAAAGAAAATTGATCACCTAGTTAGTATGCAAGCAGCTAAGTACAGCAGGGTCAGCTATACTAGTTCAAGAGTCAGTTTGTGAGCTTAGCAAAGCTTCTTAGTGCCAAGTGGCTTACTTCAGAGTTTCAGTTAATGATGAACAGAACAGGTTTATATTTACCAATGTACATTTATGATTGGAAGTTTACTCACCAACATTGTTATAAAACTGAACACTGGACTTGTTAATTCCTGCAAGTTTAACATAAAAATATGATTTTTTAAATTTTTTTCTTTTTTTAAGGACGTAGCTGGGTGTTTTCCATGCCTATGAATAAATTGTATTTCTTGGCTGGCATGCATATCAAACACAGATAAAGCCTTTTTATTATTCATACGTCTTGTTTTCACTTTCTTTTATGAATGCATTATTCAACAAGGAAAGAAACCTCCCAATCAAAAAAGAACCAAAAAACAAACCCACACATAAATATTAGGTAAGTATTAGACAATGACAAAAGGATAATAAATAAAATCCTTCCCATATTTGTCACTCCAGGCCTGATGTTCAGTCTCTTCCAGCCTGACTGGTATAACCGAGTTCATTCTTCCTCAACTTATTGGATAAGCCAAGGCACCATCTATAGATATTTTGTTATTGTTCTGGTGGTTTTCTGTTGTTTTTGTTTATGAATTCTTAGACTATAAACCCCTGGTTCTGTTTTGTTTGCGTGAGTTAACTCATTACATGAGTACTCCCTAAGCTACTGTGGTGGAAGGTCCAAATTATACCTAGACTATCTATCCAAGGCATGTACTAAAACACCTGCCCGAATACCCACCTTGCCCCCTCCCCCACTTCTTCCCATGTGGAAGAAGCATGGGAAAGCAGACAAAAGCCTTGGCACCCCTCGATCTATGACAAAGACACCATATTTGGCCTTGTTTTGCAGCCTGCTTTGTCTTTGGTAAACACAGGCCATGGATGCTAATAAGCATGTGCATCTCCCTTTTTGCTGAAATAACATTGCTTCTGGGGGTGTTTTTATCTGTTGCTATTGGTCAAAAACACTTGTCAAAATGCTTAAAAACCTGGCAAACTTGCTTGTTTGCTGTTGCTGTCTTTGTTTTGTCCACTGTTTGCCTTGCATGCATTTGCACTGTGTGTAGCTGGGGACTTGCTTCCCCCATGAAAGGAAGACCTGACCCTGCCTGTCTTCTGCACTGAGTCAAGTGACTGAAGTGGCTTGCCCCATGCTGGGATATAGTTGTCCACTTGAGCTCAGCTGAGCCTGAATCCGTTTTAATTCTGGCTAAGTTTAGGCAATGGCCTAGGCAATGACATAGCAACGAGTTACAACATCAGGACCTGCTGACCATCTACTCCAGCCTGAGGCATCACTCTTTTACTATAGACAGCACCCAATTGGACTGCTCCAACCTGCAAATTCAGATCTTGCTTCATCCAGGTGGCTGACCACTCCAGTGATCTCCTGAGAGCCACGGAGGATTTGCCTCGTATCCATGGACCTTCTCAGACAATGTGTTCAACCTGAGCTACACGGACAGCAAAGCCCCACCACATCATCACTATGTGGAAGGCCACTATGTGGATGGGACTATATTTTCCCTCACTTATGCTTCTATATATACTTTTGGATTACAAATATTGAGATTCTGACCAGTGAGCAAACGAAGTCTCTGAAGTTTATGAAAGTTTATGTTTAAGTTCAATTGACAGTTTATGCTGCAAGACTCTCCAGTTGTTTACATTTTCTAAAACCTTTCCTAAATAATTTAAATTTGATCTGACTGTATATATACATTCTGCAAAAATAGTTTTACCAGCCTCATGATAGAATCTGTGTGTATTAATTGTATCACAGTATCACCAAGGTTGGAAGAGACCTCATAGATCATCAAGTCCAACCCGTTACCACAGAGCTCAAGGCTAGACCNTTCTCCAGGCTAAACAATCCCAGCTCCCTCAGCCTCTCCTCATAGGGCTTGTGCTCGAGGCCTCTCACCAGCCTCGTTGCCCTTCTCTGGACACGTTCAAGCATCTCAATGTCCCTCTTAAACTGGGGGGCCCAGAACTGGACACAGTAGTCAAGGTGCTGTCTAACCAGTGCAGAGTACAGGGGCAGTACAATTTACTTATTGTAAATAAGTTTGTGGAATTTTTCTATATATTTAATAAACTATTTGATAATTTTTATATCAGCCTCATTGCAACTCACTTCTAACACAGATTCAACCCCTCCTTAACAGTTACCAAGCTCCTAACAGAAATAGAGATGCAGTAGTTGCCTAAATACTACAAGCAAGGGCTATATATATAAAGACAAAGAAAAGAAATAATAAAACTACCAAGCTAGGCTCTATTTTCAAATTTTCTACATGGATGGAAAACACAATTGGTTTTATGGACATCTATAGAGAAGAAATATCAATCATATTTCTGTATCAAAACTGCAATTCAAAACCACTTACCTATTTTTATTTTTCACTGAAAGTAATAGGATATTTACTTATAATCCTGTCATTTTCATTAAAAGAATAAAAACTGAAAAGGAATCTGATATGAAAGAGTGTTAGGTTAGTAGGAAGAGTAACAAGACTTCTGTCTTGTATATGCTTTTCTAAACGTAAGGAAATAGGAATGAACTGAAGGAACAAAGAGGACCCGATAGAAACAATTTCTGTTGTTCAGAGTTCTCATTCAGAGAGTGGGTTGCAGGGCTGAGGAGAATACCCTTTGAGTGATCCAGGTTTAGGCACTGCAAAGCATAAAGGGAATGACAGAGTGAGAATGACAGAAGAATGGGCAGTGGAAAGCAGCCCCAAGAAAAGGGACTTGGGAGTGCTGGTGGATGAGAAGTTCAGCATGAGCCAACAGTGTACACTTGCAGCCCAGAGGGCCAACCAGATCCTGGGCTGCATCAGGAGAAGTGTGGCCAGCAGGCGAGGGAGGTGATTATTCCCCTGTGCTCTAATAAGACTCCACCTGGAGTACTGCATCCAGTTCTGGAACTCCCATTAGAAGAAGGATGTGGATGTGCTGCATTGCATCCAGATAAGGCCCACTGGGATGATTGGAGGGCTGGAGCACCTCTCCAATGGGGATGGACTGAGAGCGTTGGAGCTGTTCGCTCTAGAGAGGAGGAGGCTCCCAGGTGACCTTATTGTGGCCTTTCAGTATCTGAAGGGTGCCTACAAAAAAGCTAGGGAGGGGCTTTTCAAGATATCAGGGAGTGATAGGATTAGAGGGAATGGAGCGAAGCTGGAGATGGGTAGATTCAGGCTGGATGTGAGGAGGAAGTTGTTCAGCATGAGAGTGGTGAGAGCCTGGAATGGGTTGCCCAGGGAGGTGGTTGAGGCCCCATTCCTGGAAGTGTTCAAGGCCAGGCTGGATGGGGCTCTGGCCAGCCTGATCTAGGGTAGGGTGTCCCTGTCTGTGGCAGGGGGGTAGGAACTAGATGATCCCCGTGGTCCCTTCCAACTCCAACTGATTCTATGATTCTATGACATGCTTCTGCTCCTAAGCCACGAGCCTCCCTATGACTATTTGCAATATGCAAAGCATGCAAAAGCTTGCAAACAGTTGATTTCTTCAGATTACACCCAGGAGAGGTAGACTCCATCTTCTATTATCTCACAAAGCTGCAGATTCCAGATGAGACAAGAGGGTTTACAGTTTGAACATACAGCTGAGACTATTGTCCTTTTGGTTTTTTGCTTCCTTCACAAACTGGGAAGAAAGTACCAAGGCTGTAAGCTACCCTAGAAATGACAAGACAGAAAGCAATCTCAGCAGTCTTTTGCTCCCAATCCCAGATCAATCACTCTGCCTCTTAGCTGTGTGAAAGGCCATCAAAATTGGATCTGACTGTGACGAAGATTTAGGGGAAAAGAGAAGGTTCTTTAAGCAATTGAGCCTGTTAGAAATACTGCCAAAGCTAATGCACATGGGTAAATATTTCTACCTCTTTATTTGTCAGTGGTCCTACTTCTTAGACCATAGCAAATAGGGTTGCTACAAGGCCCTCTGGTAACTACAAGAGGATATCTGCAGTGGAATGTGTCAGTTGTAATTTAACTGTGGAATACAACATTACAGCTGATCTTAAATTTTAGACATTAGAGAAGTTTCTACTTTAAGAAAATAGTAATAAAAATGCTTCTATGGCATAACACAGGAGTAATTCTGATCTCTGTGAATCAGCAGTAGTTGGCATTGCACTACTATAAAAATATCTTGGTGAATTCATGGAAATAAACACCCACGTTACAGCTCTGACTTCTCTTTTTCTTCCTTTCTATTGTGTAAGTGATGCAGTACATTAAGGAAACACCTCTGTCCAATTCTACAAACACAGCACTCTCACCCACTGGTCATCTGTCCTGAATGTCCAGTTAACACTCTCATCAGCATTGTTTGCTGTCATTTATAAGGAGCATCCATGAGATGTGTGCACAAGGCATGCCCATTTCTAGTTTGAGTTTGTCACATTGTTTACCCTATGGGAGGTAATTTTCACTTAAAACCCAAAACCAAACCTACACTCTATCAATCCAATTTCCCTTATTACCTTTAGATGAAGTCAGAATACTCTAGGCTGCTGAGCTTCTTCTACTGAAGAAAAAAAAAAGAAATAAAAAAAAGGTAAGCTAACAATTCTGTAAGATTGTTCCTTGCTCTCGTAACAAGCTTTACCCTTGTAGATCTCCGTTTTTTTAGATTCATAGAATACCAGGTTGGAAGGGACATCAAGGATCATCTAGTACAACCTCACAGGGTAAGAATATAGTTTAAATGAGATATCCCAGCACCCTGTCAATCTGAGCCTTGAAACTGTCTAAAGCAAAGGAATCTACTACCTCCCTTGAGATTTTATTCCAATTTTTAATAGTTCAAATGATGAAAAAATCTTTTTCTGGCATCCATTCCAAATCTCCACAGTAGCAGCTTGTATCCATTATCCCCTGCTTTTCCATGTGACTCTTTTTAAGAAGAGAGTCTCCCTCCTCATGACAGTTGCCCTTTATGCTCTTGTACATGGTTATGAAGCCTCCCCTAAGCCTTCTCTTCTCAAGGCCGAACAAATCCAGTTCTCTCAGCCTTCCTTCTTATGGTAGGTCTTCCAGTTCTCTGATTATTCTTGTGGTCCTTCTCTGTTCCCTTTCCAGCCTGTCTGCATCCCTCTTGTATAGCAGGGACCATCACTTGATGTGTGGCCTGACCAGAGATGAGTAGAGTAGAATGGCATCTTTGTCCCTTCTTGTGATACCTTTATTAATGAAACTTAGCATCCTGTTGGCTTTTTTTTCCCACTACAGCACACTGGTCACTCATATCGAGCCTTTTGTCCGCAAAGAAGCCTAGGTCGCTCTCCACAGTGCTGCTCTCAAGTCAGGTGGCTCCCAACCTGAGCTACATTCGTGAGTTATGTGTTCCCAGGAGTAAGACCCTACACTTGGCCTCAGCAAACTTCACACAGTTTCTTCTTGCCCACTTGACCATCCTGTCAAGATCTTCCTGGAGGGTAGCTCTTCCTTCTGGGATGTCAATTTCCTCACTTATTTTTCTGTCATCAGCAAACTTCATCATGGTGCTCTTAATTCCAATATCAAAATCATTAATGAATATATTAAACAACATTGGGCCCAATATTGATCCTTGGAGGACTGCATACTGGCAGGTTGCCAGTCCGAGAAAGAGCTATTTATTACCACCCTCTGGGTACATCCTGTCAGCCAATTTCCCACCCACTGCACAGACCACTTGTCTTGGTCCTTCTCAAGCAGGAGACTGTGGGAGACCATGTCAAAAGCCTCAGAGAGATGCAGACAAACATCCACTGCTGAGCATGTCACCATGTCATAGAAGGTAATTGAGTTTTTCAAGCAAGACTTACCCCTAGTGAATCCATGTTGGCATTTCCCTATCACCTTTTTGAGTTTAGTTGTAATAGTTCCTAAGAGGATATGTTCCATAAATTTCCCAGAGATTGACACTAGGCTAATGGGTCTATAATTAACTATGTCTTCCTTGGAACCTGTTTTGTAGATGGGTGACATTGACCTTCTTCCAGTCTTCAGGCACATCTCCCAACATCCATGATCTCTCACATGTCTTATGGAGAGCAGCCTTGCAATGACATCGAGGAGTTCTTTTAACGGTTAAAGACTTTCCTTGAAATTTTACAAACTTGTACACCTAAGAGGGACCAGGTGAGAGTCTGTTGGATAGTTCAATAGACAGCTAACCCTGATGAGGAAAAGGTTTTGTGTTCATTATTTAGAATATTTCAGTCTTGTGAAATGAAAAAACATGTCTACCTTTCTGTGCATTAAATAAACTTCAGAGACTAAACCCATTTTAAGGCTGCAGCAGGCTAAAGGAAATACTAAATCAGCACAGAAAGAGAAAAAAAATGGCATTTCAAAACAGTCACTTCCATTATGCTGCTGCATTTCTTGTGCTTTCTTTTACTTGAGCACTATAACTGACATAAAGATGCAGAGAATAGAAAATTAGATTGCCAAACAATTTAAGTAATGGTTCTTGCTAAAAACTTTTAAGTAGCTTCTTCTGTAATGACTTTGTATTGCATGAAAAGAAAAGATAAGGTAAACATGAAACTGTAATTTGTCACTTGTGCATGACACAATGTAAGTCTGGACTATAGGCCAATGTCTCCTATTATCATTCATTCCTGTTCCTGTAGTAACCCAGTTTTGACCTTCTAGGTATCTGAATAGTATTAGAAGAGTTTATAATGAAAGTTATTATTTTCTTGTCAAGAATTCAGACAAAATAGCACTGTTGGTCTGCAATTCTACTTGACAGAGTGTAAAATCTATATTTTGTGGTCATGTCATTCCTCTTAAGTAGCATGCCTTCTCTCTTGAGGCAAACGGAGTAAGTGGGACCACAGAAGCAGGTGTATATCTTTATCAGAAGAACATCTTTCCTCAGTAAACTGGATGCCCATGTATCTGAAGATAACATCTTTCCCTTGAAAATAAAGGCTATAGTCTAAGAAACCTCTAATTCCTCTAATTCTAGCATTATTGTGCATTCATCACTAACCAGCTAAACTAGTCATCCTCCTTTTCCCAGAAAAGGAAATTAAATTATTTTTCTGTTGTCTTATAAGGTAACTCTTTCAAATCTGAAATTAAATAATGGAGTTATGTGGGCAACTGCAAAGTAAATGGGTGATCTTCGTTCTTGCACTTGTTTCCATTGCACCATGGTGCCAAAATATTAGTGGACAATTTAATTGTGTTTGCTGAATCAAAACAAGCCCTTGTCAGTGAAAGGTCCGTGGCCAGAGTAACAACATCTACCAACGTGGTTAGATCGTCCTCTCTTTATTGTGGTGATAGAGTGTCTTTTATGCCAAACTTAGAAGAGGCGTATTCAGCTAGCTTAATTAAGATTGGTACATGTGGAAGGCACAGATAGGTTAAGGCTATGCATGAGACACAGATAGGTTAAGGCTTAAAGCAAATATTTATGGGGCCAGCCTCCTGTGGTCAGCAGATCCTGCCCCCTTGCAGCTGGACATGGGGGCTGTTTCATCACCTTAGTTCCTGCCTCTGATGTGGGCTCAAGGACACTTTTTGCAGCACAGGTTGCTCACATTTATCAAATCATGTCCTGTGTCAGCAAGAAATGCTTCCACAAGCCCTATATGTTCCATCAGCACAGAAGAATATGATTTCAGAGTTGCCTAGTCTCTTATACTCTTTTCCCATGGATCAGTTTTACATCTTGATGTTCTTACATATTTAATATCAGAAATCTATGCTGGGTTTCTGTGCCATTAACAAACATGTAAATGAAGTACTCTTTAGACTCAAGATCTGATTAAAAGAGAAAGTAGGTTGTGAGCAATGCAACCTTTCCCTCCAATGTATTCTGCTAAGCTTTTCCCCTTATTCTCTTTGGCAGATACTCAGACTCAAAATTTTGGATAAAACACGAGACAGAGGCTTCAGAGACCATGCAGATATTTTTATTTTTATTCTACAGAAGCTAGTTCTTGAGTGCTTTCTTTCCAATAGTTTTGGTAACACACATTTTAATTTTAGCCTCAAAGGCAAACCTAATAGCATAAATTCCATATGGATAATTTGTGTTTTGCTGAAATGTGTTGACTGCTTCCCATTTGAAAGGTCAGAAGGAAGATCTTCACACAAAAGGCTTTCCTAATTTGTCCTTGACTATATATTCCATATGGATGCTATAATCTACAATAAATATTAACATATTTTTTTTTGTGTTTGTGAACAAAGCATAGTTCTTTTCCAGATCAGAGAGATCACCATAGGGAGTGCCTTCATCAGCATGGGTTATTTTCTCCTCTGGAGGTTTTGTGCAGTCTGTCCCTTGCACCTAGTTGGTGATCACCTCTACCAGAGCAGGTTGAATGACACTACCCATTTATGCTCATTAGGTTATCGAAGCCATCTATTCAGACCAGGTTGCTGTTGTGGAGAGCCTGTAGGCCCGAAAATAG